>JAWQEG010002102.1:0-320000 GCA_033782935.1 Petrolisthes cinctipes | reverse complement strand
TCGTGCTACATTTTCCATATGTTGTAAGCCCTCGAAAACAACAGAGTGTGTACGAATTCTTGTGGCCAATAGTACATCCAAATTGATGAATATAACAACTACAGTAGCTTCCTATCTTTTCCGTTGATGTATGTATTGCAGCACATTTCATCTGTACAGTTTTCATACTACCACAATCTCAAAAGGCGTAACAATAACAAAACGGGAAGTTAGTGAGTGACAAGAGACATCAAGCACTGTGCAGGGCGTATCACACGAAGCTGCCTTGGAAAAACCCCCATTATAACGCATTAACTGATAAGTGTCACGGTCGTCTATCAATCATTCCCTTGTGTGTGTGTGTGTTTTTTTTTTTTTTTTTTTTTTTTTTTTTTCGTCAGGTATGCGTGTGAGACCTGTGTGTGTGTGTGTGTGTGTCCTTTTCGTCAGGTATGCGTGTGAGACCTGTGTGCGTGTGTCCTTTTCGTCAGGTATGCGTGTGAGACCTGTGTGTGTGTGTGTGTGTCCTTTTCGTCAGGTATGCGTGTGGGACTCATGTGTAGTTTTCGACAATCGTGTGTGGGACCTTTTGCAATAGTAACAAGTTCCGCAACTAGCAATACAGACCAACAATAATTTACTGTACTCTAGTAACCAGTAGTTACTTTGAAATAGCCAACTTTGTCTGATGTTAAACTATAGTATTCGGACCTGGGCAAAATGGTCTTGATGTGATAATGAAAAAGGTTGAATAAACATGCCAATTATTTCGTATGAATATATGGAGAGGTTCTCATTTTGGTAAATTGGAGGGCTACTGATTCCTTCAAACTATACCTGGAAACAGATGACCTTAATAATTAATGGTACAGTTGTGGAAGGGAGTTTCTTTACCTCCATGGTGTCCCTCTTACCCTAGCACACACCTTGGTCAAATAATGTAAAAGAGTTATGAATGAATGAGAGTGAAATATATAACGACGAAGATGAATGGTAGATAAATTTCCAGGAAAACCTAATCATAATGTAACATAATGATTAAACAAGAGAGCATTTTTATGGTCAACTAAAGGTGTGTGTTAGGATATAGAGGATCCCCCCATGGAGGTAAAGAAACTTCCCTCCACAACTGTACTAATAGGGGATATGTTTTGGTGACATTGGTTGGAGGAATCAGAGATCTTTCACCAACAAGAGAATCTCCCCTTAACCCCCTTCTGTCATAAATTTTTTACTGTGTTAAACAATAGAGAATATAATGCAGCACAGAACCTCCGTCTTGTCTGGCTTTAGGATCCGCTTACTTACTGTTCGTGATCTTGTGAAAAAAATAAAAAAATAAACTGAACAACCATATAAATTAAGTTTTCACGACGCGTTTAGCTCCTCACCGGTGTACTGTATATTGCACAAGACTACCTTAGTAACCTCTAGTCACGATTCACCTGGGAATATGTATGTACAGTCGGCGCAAATGTCCTGTCGCTACATCTGCCAAGTCATGAAGTAAGTATGGAAATATAAGCTTCACGGGTTCGTAAACTGAAAAACCAGATAAGTATATTAATTTACCCAATGGATATAGTATTTCTGTATGGTGAATGTGTTTATTCGATTATTAACCTTTATGTTATATTTGAAGACGTACTGAGTGCGGCGACACGACTTTTGCCGCCGACTGTACTGTACACTACGTCTGGACTGTTGCATGGTGATCAAAATAATGAATTCGAGGTTTACAATAAGGTAGCAGAGGCATTTAATTATCTACAGGTATTTATGATACACTCACCGTTCATTCTCAGGCAGGCGAGGCAACATAATGCGTGGTGTGGTGTGTACTACATAAACACACGATATAATATCAGAGGATAGCCTATACATTAATTAATTCTAAATCTTTAAATGGTGTAAAAAACAATGCAACTTGATATCAGCCACTGTGCAGTCGGCAGCATATGATGAATTACATATGTTATTAGAATAGAAATTGTTTCAGAATGCAACTATCTGGTCATTTTAGAATTCTTAAGTACATGAGATGGACGCCAATTTATGCTGCCGGTTGTATGTACCTACTATTGGCCACGAGAATTTGTACATAAAACATTTAATATTAGGTTTGTGGTTTTGCAATAACTAATTAGTCACTTGGTAGATCATTCATTTCATTACTTCCAGAATAATGACCTCTCTGTCCATATAGTCTGTGTAAGATTTCCTATGGCCAACTGTACTTTGCTTTGTGCATTATACCTGTAAGCGCACACACTGTACAGTATATACACTCTCGCTTGTTTAGGGGATGAAGAAACCCATCGAACCTTTAGCATTCTCCTGGTTTGCTTTAAGTGTGAACCTGAGGAGAGTAAAGGTGTATACAGTTATCTCTTATCTCCCGAGTAGCCAGCTGATTTTATATACTCCAGTATGTAGTGTATATACTGCAGTAGTTGTAGTATGAATGGCTGTATGTCTAGTAGCCCGAAAAAATTAGAAATCCCGTATAATTTTGGCTCCGTTCTATTTACCTTACACACACACACACACACACACACATACATATTTTGCCCCCTCGTGCCTACCAAAGCACACACACCCTCGTTCTGTAACACACATACATAGATACACACGGTACCCGGTACATCTTGCCCGCGATATCTCCAGTTAGGTTCCTGCCAGGCACGGCGAAAAACAATGCAAGTGGATAATACAAAAGAACACTGAACACGATAACCTGAATGGTGAAGTAACTTTGTCTAAATGTTAAGGGGGTTATTCACTTTTGTTACATTGGAGTCCCTTGATTGCTCCAAAGTATGCCAGGAAACAGGACCAGCAGATGAGCAATAATAATGGTGTTCGGTTGCTTGGAATAGGTTGGAGAAATAATTTACTCCAGATTTACCAACATTTTACTTCCCCCTTATTTGTGGGATTTGTACAATTGGCTACAAGCTGTATATATATATATATATATATATATATATATATATATATATATATATATATATATATATATATATATATATATATATATATATATATATATATATATATATATATATATATATATATATATATCAGTCCTTTTTAATACAGTATATATATTTTTTACATTCGTACACCTAGAATCCAATACTATTTTCCTTTTGTAATTTGGTTTGCGGAAGGTAATATGTTCACTTGTGTTTGTGCTGTATATGTTTCTTACCAGTTTTACCACGTGGAAAAGTTATTTCGAAAGACTATAGACAGATTTCGATCAAGATTTCACAGGTTAGATATGGATATCAGTTTATATGATGTTATTGGTGAGAATGAGAGTGAAATATAGGTTGGTTATGTCCGTAGAGTTTATCTCGCATTTGCTACCCATCAAGAATATTATGTTGTGGTGCTCGTGTGGTATTGTATATCGCTGGTCTGTCAAGAGGGACTCTCACAGTTAGCACTTTGAACCTGTCTGACGCTAGCTAAAGTAATATCATTTGCTCTTGCACGACGATAGTTTTCTGTGACTTTGTATGCCTTTGAAAGCCTTCATGGAGTCTTGTCGACAGTCACAGTGATTGAAATATTACATCGTGGGCTGTAGTGGCCTTTGTCGTGAATGTGTGAGAGACCCACAATTTACCCACTATTTTCTCCTCCATAGACTCCGGGAACGTAGTTGTAACTCCCCACACACTGTAAAAGGGGAAATTGAATTTTTTTATGATTGTCTATTACCCCATTATTAAATTGATTAGCCTATTGGAGTAATAGTAATATTATTTCTTCGTATAGAACTTTATTCAAGAATAATTATTGCCTTTTTTACCACAGTTATGAACTGCTGTGATATAGCAGTATTTGCTGCATTTCCTGTAACAATTATTTTAATTATCAGAAGGAACCATCATAAATACCCTGACTGTAGACTATCACAAGCTAAAATATATATGGCTTTCTTGCCACTTAGATATTTAGTTGTATTTTGTTAAAAGGAAAAAGCTCATATGATAATTCCGACTAGGGTTGCCAACTCAAAATTTCACTAGGCGCTAGATTCACTACGAAGAAGCCGTAGAAAAGCTCTACATTTGTCCAAGTTAGGATATAAAATAGGCTTTATTTTCAGTTTTACTTCTCTAGAGTATCGTGGTTACTTTCCACAGCACTCTAATAGGTATTTATTGAAAGAATTACCGTTTTGCAGCAGTGTTGCCAGATCCGGCTGGGTCCCAGTATTTTACCCCTGTCATTTATTGTACTTTATCACGATTATTTCCCGGTAGTTTGCCCAAGTTAGGTCCCGGTAGTTTGCCCAGGTTAGGTCCCGGTAGTCTGATGCGGTCTAGGTTAGGTTAGGTCAGGTCAGGTAATGTCAGGCTAATTTCAAAATGCCCCATTTGAATATGCCCTATCTTGGAAATGGGGCATTTGCGGAGGAAATGCCATAGAAGAAAATAGTCTTAGAATGGTCTAAATAAGTGGGTAATGAAGGTAGAAAAATCGTACGCAATAACGGCAATTCATTCAATATTTACCCTATAATACATAAAAAAAGGAAATAAATTATATTTACAATGCATGTATCCCTTTGCTTAGACTGAGTTGACTCTTTGGTGCCTGGTGGTGATGATGATGACTGCAAGGATTGGTCAGTGTTGCCAAATATGAGGAATTAGAGGTATCCGTGAGAAAATTATATTGAGTTTGTTCAAGAGTAAATGGGGAAACTTCTACCAGACGAAATATCTAGCAGATGGTAAATGTACTGTACGACTATTTAATAATATGGATAATGGTGGTAAATATATTGTATTATAGTAACGTTAGTTATTATAGAAAATGGTGATGTGGGTGTTTACTGTCATGGTGGTCCAGTGATATATTTTTAGTATTAGTGTGTTCGTAAGTTACGTCGGTAGTGATGTTAGTAGCCTATTAATATGTATACTAGTGGTAAATACGGTAAATTTACAGAAGAACTGGGTTCACTATATTGTATATTTTAGTATCATTACCCACTATTTGGGACCATTCTAAGACACTTTTCATCTATGGTGTTTCTCTCGAGATATGCCCCGTTTTACAAACATAATTTGGAAATTAGTCTGACCTTACCTGACCTGACCTAACCTAACCTAGACCACAGCAGACTACCGGGACCTAACCTGGGCAAACTACTGGGACCTAACCTGGGTAAACTACCGGGATATAACCGGTGTAAACTATCATAAAGTGACTGGGGCAAATTTCCGAGACCTAGCCGGATGTGGTAACACTGCGTGATCCTAGCCAAGAACCCAGTTATTCTGTAATAATACCGTAAATACATTTGATAAATATTGAATGAATTACCGTTATTGGGTACGGTTTTTCTACCTTCATTACCCACTTATTTAGACCATTCTAAGACTATTTTCGTATACCGGAACCATCCTGGGCAAACTACCGGGAAATAATCGTGATAAAGTACAATAAATGACTGGGGCAAAATACTGGGACCCAGCCGGATCTGGCAACATTGCTGCAAAACGGTAATTCTTTCAATAAATACCCTATTTTCTTCTATGGCATTTTCTCCGCAAATGCCCCATTTTGAAATTTTGAAATTAGCCTGACCTGACCTGACCTGACCTGACCTAACCTAACCTAACCTAACCTAACCTAACCTAACCTAACCTAGACTGCATCAGACTACCGGGACCTAACCTGGGCAAACTACCGGGAAATAACCATGGTAAAGTACAGAAAATGACCGGGACAAAGTACTGGGACCTAGCCGGATCTGGCAACACTGCTAAAAAATGGTAATTCTTTCAATAAATACCATACATTTTAGTATTGGTATTAGTCAAGCGTTTGTCCATAATCACTCCCATTATTTTTTTTTATGTCAAATATACTTCTTAATACATGTATGTCATTTCTTTATTGGGTATTTCCGTCGCAAATGCATTAACATGAACCGTCTGTTCCAGTATAATCATTTCAATTCAAGATGCCCGCCATTTGTTTACATCCAACCCCGTATTTTCCCAAGGTTAGGTTTTGGTAGTTTGCCACGGTCCTGATTAGGTTAGGTCAGGTGAGGTCTACTTAATTCTATTTAATGCGTTGTAGTGTTTTATAGACGAATCTAGTTCAAATAAGGCAAAAATTAGATGTTTTCGGAGATTGGATGCCCCCCCAAGCTCCTGAGGATGATCGAGTCCTTTCACGAAGATATGAAAGGAACCGTCCAGTATGATGGCTCGTCCTCAGACCCCTTCCCAATCAAGAGTGGGGTGAAGCAAGGATGCGTGCTCGCTCCAACTCTCTTCGGCATCTTCTTCTTCTTAATGCTGTCCCATGCCTTCACTCAGTCAGAAGAGGGCGTCTACCTCCATACCAGAAGCGACGGAAACCTTTTCAACCTCGCACGCCTCCGATCAGAGGTTCTGATCAGAGAGATGCTGTTTGCTGACGACGCTGCTCTGACAGCTCATACAGAGGAAGCCCTGCAGCGGCTCGTCAACAGCTTTGCACAGGCATGTGAAAAGTTCGGTCTTACCATCAGTCTCAAGAAGACTGACATCATGGGCCAAGATGTCAGCAGCACCCCAAGCATCTCCATCGGCGACTACACTCTTGAGGTGGTGACAGACTTCACCTACCTGGGCTCCACCATCTCCAGCTATCTCTCTCTGGATGCCGAGCTGAACACACGGATCGGCAAAGCAGCAACAGCGATGACTCGCCTCGCAAGCAGGGTCTGGGACAACTCCATGTTAACCACCAACACCAAGATGAAGGTGTACCAGGCCTGCGTGCTTAGCACACTGCTCTACGGTAGCGAAGCTTGGACCCTGTACTCCCGCCAAGAGCGCAGACTCAACACTTTCCACATGCGCTGCCTCAGGAAGATCTTGAATATCACTTGGGAGGATCATGTCCCAAACAAAGATGTCCTGGCTCAGGCGGGGATACCGAGCATGTACGCCCTGCTCTCGCAAAGACGTTTGCGTTGGTTTGGCCATGTCAGCCGCATGGAGGATGGGCGAATTCCCAAGGACATGCTGTACGGGGAGCTCGCCACTGGCTCGAGACCAGCAAGAAGACCTGTCCTTCGTTACAAGGATGTCTGCAAACGCGATCTGAAGGCAGGCGACATCAACCCCGCTAACTGGGGAACAGTAGCTTCAGACCGCAACGGCTGGAGACTTGCTGTCAGAGCTGGGCTCCAGCGAAGTGAGCAGAGAAGAGAGGACCGATGGGAGGAGAGGAGAGAGCGCAGACTGCAGAGGGCAGCATCAGCTCCCACAGAGCCAGGCGCAGACCACACCTGCAGCAAATGCAATAGAGCCTGCCGCTCAAGGATCGGGCTGTACAGCCACAGTAGGCGCTGCAACTCAACAACAGACTAGACCATGGCGCAGAACTCCATTGTCTTTCGAGACAGACGGATGCCAACAAAAAAGCTTACATATTTTAATCCTCAATCCAGCCATCAGGGTCAGAATCCACTGTCGCTGATACAGTGTTTCAACAGATAAAAAGAAATGATGGACTAGCCTATCTATAAGAAATTGGGTAAAGAGTGTGTTTTCCATTTCTGTGGCTCTTCTTAAACTATACTGTAACTTTTAAGTTTTAACTAATGCAATAATTTTAATTTAATTCATATTATTTTTAAATATAATGGTTATCACTTATAGTTATTGGGTATAGTTTGTGTGGAAATGGGTATAGTTATAATGGTGATGGGTAATATTAGAGGTAATAGGTATAGTTTTTGTGGTGAGGGATATGTTTTGTGGTAACTTTTTCAGTAGTTTATGTGATGATGGGTAGGTGTATCTTATATTTATGCTTGGTTACCTAAGATTTATCACAACAGATGTCGTTTGTGTTCAAAAAATTATAGGTAGCCTACAGTACAGTATTTGTTATTTTTTCAAATGGCTGTATAGTATTGATTGGTGCATAGATTATTGATTTGGTTGGTTTGAGTTGAGGTGAATTTTGGTTGGTTTGGGTTGAGATTGGTTAGTTTTGGTTGGTTTATATTGTTTGAGTTTGGTTAGTTGGTTTACTGGTTTGGGTTGAGGTTGGTTAGTTGGCTGGATTTTGTTGAGGTTGGTTAGTTGGTTGGTTTGAATTAGTTTAGAACTATATGTGGTTGTTGGTTGAGGGTGAATGATTTGTATAGGTTAGATTGTTAAAGATAATTGATGGTACTGTAGAGGTTAATGTACACAAGGTAAATAAAAAAAAAAATATATCGAGCCTTAGGAGTCTGATGGTTTTATAATGATCTCCACAGCTCATGATGCCCTGGGAATAAACAAGCTATTTTTCAGTATCCATCTTCTGAAGTGTCTTGAATGTTTCACACAAAATTGCACTGATAATTTTTTTACTTTGTGTATATTAGCTCAGATTAGCTGTTGCTTGATATTATAGTTTGTGTAATTATTCTAACATCGTAAATTATACAGGTTCCATACTGCAGTAACTGATGGACATTTACTAATTATAGTTTTTTAGACTTCACTAATTAACATCTCAGCCTGTTATCTTACTTGACCTCTCTGGCCAAATATTATCCAGTCATTTAGTGGTGGAGGTAGTGTGTTTTGTATGGTGGTAAACATTAAGCAGTATCCTGGTCACTGGATATATCCCTTGAATATACTGTAATAAATATTATTGGAGGTTGTATATTTTTAAGGATATGGAGGGAAACTGATTCCTTCTTACTATGCTACAAAATAGACCCCCTACCTGTAGACCTAGATGCAATACTAATGTTTCCTGGATTAATTTGGAGTATTTTGTAACTCATTAGATTGTGCTAAATGATGGAGGAAACTTCCATTATAAGTCATTAGAATGAAGAAACTGTACCAATTTCAGTCCTACTTGGGCCCAGTAGCACAAAAATGGTTACCATTCCTCTGAGTCTGTTACTATAGTGTTGGTGAATTGAGAGAATACCGATTTCCACATACTTTAGTGTGTGACAATGTTTACAATGGTCTGAAAGAGTGGTGGTATGAGCGATCATATAGCAATATGCATTCTACAGCTATGAGGACCTGAGGTAGATGGTGATGTAATACACTGGGATGACCTGATGACTGATTTATTGTACACTCTGCTAAAAAAGTTTTGGAACCACCCCTCCATTAATTTTATAATTTTTGTCACAGTACGGTTGGTACGCCTGCTAAGTCAGCCCGAGTTGAGCGAGTCACAGTGCCTGCCAGACTGCCACTGCAGTAGCACTCAAGCTGTCAGAAGGGAAGGATGTATGCGCTCATGTTTATCATTATTCCCCTCCTACTTTTCATTGGTCTATTAATTCCACTCCTATTCCTTGCCAGACCAAATATCAGATCTGTAAAACACTGATTGTTAGGGAGCAAGCCATAAAATGCATTATGGTGTAATGTTCAACATAGCCTATGCTTTGATAAGTCCATGATTAACTGAATATGTTTCCAACTGATGTAAATTATGACCGAGGCGCACGTCAGAAGAAATACAGTATGTCTAGAATGGAATTATCTAACATTTGGAAATGGTCATGAATCAATACAAATAAGTTCAGTATCTTTATAACAGTAATTCATAATATGGATGTTAAGATCATCTTTACACTTGTATGCTATCGGTAGGAGGAAAGTCTTGTTGTGCTTGACAATAACAGGTTAATAATTAACTCTAAAATATTTAAAACATAATATAACTTGATGAGTTAACTTACAACATAACATTTAAATGTATCATGTATAAGAAAACATCATAGAAAAGTTATAATTAGGTTCGTAACACTTTAAAATGTATAAAATACTCACAAACACTATAATATTATATAAGTCGGGGCATAGAATATTTTTTAAAGCCAATCAAAAGTATGTCATGGGCTTTATTTTTCGGCATACATCCTTCCCTACCCGCTACTGGAGCCACACTGAGTCTGAGTGTGTCATGTGAGTGTATAACACCGTGAGTCCCATAACTGTGAGGAACTCCGTGAGAACACACACGTTGCCAACGCAGAGGCAATTTTCATAGTACAAATAATGCTTTTGGCATTCACACGTTACTTTCTGTCATTTTCAGTTTTTCATTATAAGAATATGGGACTCAAAAACTACAATAATTATGGCAAATTGCACAAAAGAAATACCAAATATGGCAGTACGTGGCAACTCTGCTCCTCCCGCCAATGGAATAGGTTTACCAACCCTACATAGCACTAGCAATAGGGGTGGTTCCAAAACATTTTTTGCAGACTGTACACCGAAGGCTTGAAGCACTTGCATAGATACTGTACCGTATAGCTTATACAAAGTATGGAAAATGAGTATGGTTAATTAGTGTACTGGTATTGCATTTATAATAATTCTTTGAACTATTTTTGGAATGTATGCATTCATCCATTATTAGTGGAATCTAGCTTGATATGTTAAATAAGTTTTTTTTTTTTTCTTTATCAACAGCCAACATATGTGTAACCTTGAGGACTGAGCAGCAATACGAGGGACTACAGAGTGAGTTAATCGTATTAACTTATCATGGATGGTCTACAACACTTCGGCTCATCACTCTGCCCCAGCCATGTCATCATTCAGTATCAGGCTATCAGCACCGTGATATCCGTTAACTAGTTGACAATGGGACCAGTAGAGTGAAGGTTAGTATAGACTGCTCTTTCCTCTTTAGTTAACAAACATTACACTTAAACTTGACAACAACCTCATCAGTAATTATAATCATATCCCATAGAGACAGTTGATGGCTGAACAACAATAGTGGGTCTATCATAGTTAAACACTGAACGTGGGAAGATTTGCCTTTTAGGGGTGTTGAAGTACAGAGCATCAATTAGTTGCTGTACTGTAAATCAGTGAAAACGAGGAAATATAAGCATAATTTTTTTTTTGTGTGTGTGTAACTACTTTGAATATTTAACCAATTAAACTAACATTTGCTAAATTATATGTGATGTCGATAAATTTTTCTTGTGACTCAATTTCCATTGTACAGAATTGCAGATCATATTCAGCAGAAAAACCACTGGCACTCAGAGGTGATTTGAAGTTTTAATTTCTTTTTATTTACAGTATTTTTTATTCATAGCCTGGAGGGTTTTGTTTCTAGTGGGTATTTTTAATTGTTGGGAAGTTAAGTTGGTTAGTACTGCAAGGATATTAGAGTTTGACGAGGATCGGGGAGGTTGACATGGGGCTTGCAGTTTGTTCATAGCTAACCCATTTAAGATAGTGGTATTGGCTAGTTGATGAGTTAGCTTGGAACTCGTCTTAATGGCTGGATACTTGTATAGACATATTTACTCAGATGATCTCGTATTGTGATTTAGTACTACAGTAAATGGCCTTCAAATGGAATAGTCTTGAATACTGAAGGTGGTTGTTGTTGTTGAAGTTCCTCAAGCTGTTTGGCCGAGCAGCCCCGAGCTCCTGAGGAAGGCTATGGCCTGAACCGGGCTTTCCCACAGTGCCCTCAGAGAGTGTATGTTGTGTTATTGGCGAGTGTGTGGTTGTGTACATTGCAGTTTTCCATAATGTGTTTAATAGAATGGGGTGCTGTGTTGCATCCCGGACAGGCATCTACAATGGCTCCATCCAGTTTCTTCTGATATGTCAGAAGGGCCGGGTGGTGGCCACACCACTCTGTCCTCTCTGGGAAGGAAGGTTTCAGATGGGTGGATGTCAGGAGGTCGTGCAAACAGCTGAGTGTTGTTCTTGAGTGTTTGAATGGACTGATGAGTAATTTGGGTATGGATATGTTTCTGGAGACTGGTTTGGGGTGGGCAGGGTATAAGAGATGATAGCATTTGTATATGGTATCGTGTACTGGGTGTTGTTTTGATGTTCCTTGGCAAGTGTGTGTGTTTCGCCTTGTAGTGGATGGTGTGGGTTTGTGGAGGCTGCAGCAAGTGTTCGTGTGCCTCTCATGTCAAGATGATCCTTGATTTTGAGGACTTTGGTTTCATGGTGAAGGTGGTCTGTAGGTGTGGTAGCTGTGCAGCCTGTGATTATCTTTAGGGCTCTATTCTGTACGATCTGAAGGGTGTTGAGATGAGTCTCGGTGAGGTTTGAGGCCCAGGCAGGGCTTACATAATCCATCACTGATCGGATATATTGTTTGTACACTGATTGTGGTTTCTTTGTTGTTTCCAAATGTTGTGCTGGCAAGTGATCTGAGGGCTTTAAGTCTTTGCATGCATTTGTTTTTGATGGCCGTGATATGTTGTTTGAATATCATGGATGTATTGTATGTTATGCCAAGTATTTTGGGTGTGTGTGTGTGTGTGTTGTTTATGGTGAGGTGTGGTGTGTAGCAGTGTTCTGCGTTCCAGTTGGTGAGAAAGGTGACAATCTACTTGGTGGGTGCTATTTTAAGTCTGTTTGTGGTGCACCAAGCATTAAGTGTGTTGAGGTAGGGTTGGAGGATGTGAGTGGCTGCGTCTGCATTTGTGTGTGTACATGTGAGTGTTATGTCATCTGCGTAGGAAGCTATGTGTATTTGTGGTGCCTGGGGTGTTGGTAGGTCGTGCATGTATAAATTGAAAAGGGTGGGTGAGAGAACAGAACCTTGGGGACACCATTGGTGAAACTTTTAATGTTAGATGACTGACCAGGGGCCGGATACTCAAACGTTCCTAACTTAGGGCAGCCTCGCCGCCCTATCTGGACTTAGGAACTCCTAAGTTAGGAACTGGTTAGGATATCCTATCTCATGCCCCAAGTTGGTATACTCAAAACTTTTTTAGGGTATCCTATCCTGTTCCTAAGTAGTTAGGAAGTCCTAAATCTTCCCGGGTGCCCTATGTTGTTCAGCCGATCAGGGTGGCGCTTTCAAGTGACTCGGACTGACTCCTGCCAATCAAAAGCAAGCTCGATCAGCTGACAAAAGTAAACACGAAACAAAACACAACATTATGCGTATGACGGTATGAGTGGTAGAAATGCGTGTCGAAACTGTGGAGAGGAAGAGAGTGGAGAGTAAGAGAGTAGTAGCTACTGCGAAATAAGTGCCACCGCCATTATGATTCATGACAGACAACAGTATGACATTATTGAAAGTCATTAGCAATGTTAGAAATGACTATTTTATCATGTCTACTTGTGTCACATCACATGATTCACTGCTAAATGTAATAATTATGGAGGATTATGTAATGTAAGATATAAGATTACCAATATCAAGTAGATAGTGTACGGTAGGTTAGGTCTGTTTAAATATGCATATTTTTAGTCTCATTGGTGTTTTAGTAACATATACCTTTTTGAGTAATGGTATCCCTAATCAAAATCTGGCAAAACGAAACTAAAATGTAAAAAATACAACACAGCAACAACATTACTGTAAAAATATTAGTTGGTATCAGTAAATGAACAATTTCCTACAAGTTATCATTAACCATATTCCTCAATGGTGACTACAACACAAATAACCAAGCCCAATCTTACCAATAAACTAGTGTTAAAATGAATCCCCTGAATCAAACCAAACACAAAAGTTGGGCCAAATAACAGTTAATGTAAAAAATTATGGGTGTTTCTGAAGAAAAGTTTAGCAGTTCTAATTAGGTTTATCAAGTGGAGTTAGGTTAGGTTAGGTCAGGGTTCTTTCCTCGTGATAATTAGGTAAGAAATTAATAGAACCAAAAAATATGAAGTAAAATTAATATTTTTTTTTGGGGGGGGGGGGAGAAATTACAAATCAAGACTGAGCTAGGCCAGAAAGAACTTAGAACTTGTAGTTTCAAATAAGGAGACTGAGAGGAAGCAAGAAAGAGAGGAAGGACAGTTAAAGGATTAATAGGGAGTGGGTTAGATTTGAAGGGT
This sequence comes from Petrolisthes cinctipes, assembly GCA_033782935.1. Classification (NCBI taxonomy): domain Eukaryota; kingdom Metazoa; phylum Arthropoda; class Malacostraca; order Decapoda; family Porcellanidae; genus Petrolisthes; species Petrolisthes cinctipes. The sequence continues at coordinate 306,165 of JAWQEG010002102.1, read as the reverse complement.
TGCCAGACCCCTTAAATGGCCGTTGGTTGGGTCTGAAGGGATGCCAGAACCCCTTAAGTACTGTCCATAATTATTATCACAGACAATACTTCCCCTTCAGGGTCCAAATTGAAGAGCAACTGCTTAAACTAATGACTGGGAAAATCATTATGTTGTAAATCCTTGAATTGTTCAGTATTTCTCATGCAACACATAAGTCTCCTAATTAACTGTGCTTTCACTACATACTCAATATTACTCGAGTATGTGTGAGAATGGCACTAAATTTTATTGTGCAACGAGGGATATATTATGTCATGGTCCTATTTCTCGGATAAGTTTATTATTTCAATCTGAGGAAATCTATACTATCTTCGTTGGTGATCATGACTGACATTGGAGTGGTTCCTTATACTATACACTCTTCCTCAGTAGTCTCTCCAACAACAACAAAGTGGTGCTCTTTGGTAATACAGCCAAAAATGTATATAGTCCTTCTTATTCTTTTTGGTACAGCCGAGTTGATTTATCATGTTTTCTACGATGTTCGGTGTCATAACTCCACTTACGGCTGCCTGGGGGTTGTCCTAAATCCAAGCTTCGTAACTTAGGAAAGATGGCTGCCAAAGGTTTTGAGTATGCCGTCGTAAGTGTTTTGAGTATACCGTCATAAGCGCACTGGGGAAGTTAGGATTCCCTAGCCGAGATAGGATGTCCTAAGTTGTTTTGAGTATCTGGCCCCTGCAAAGTAACATGGGCTACTCTTCCTCCCAAGAAGCTGGCCAGCCATCTTTTTGTATTATTGTGCATGTTTGTGTTGTATATTTTGTTTGTTAGGTTGTGGTGGGGGATGGCATCAAATACTTTACTAATGTCTAGTGTAACTAGGAGTGGTTCTGCATGGGTCTATCTGAGTTGATGCCATCATAAATTCTTTGTATGAGGTCTGAGAGAAGAGTGTTTGTTGACCATGTTGTGAGGATGCTAGAGGAATGTGTGGTGTGATTAAGCTGATGATGAGGCGTTCATTGACTTTGGAGGGGGTGCAAAGGAGGGTGATGGGACGGTGTAATAAAGTTAGTGTGGTATCTTTGTTGGTTTTTGCGATAGTGATGATATTTCCGTGCTTCCAAATGTTGGGTGTTGTGTAGTGTGAGTAGCTGTAGTTTGCTATGTTAGTAAGTGCTTGTATGCCTTGTGGTCTAAGGTATTTGAGGTGTATGTTACTGATGTCAGGGCCACAGGTAGGTGAGTGTTTGAGGTTGTGGATGATGTGATTTGCATGACCGTTTGTGAATGGTGCATAGTCTGGGTCAGTGGGGAAATGTCTCTTGATGTCTCAGTGGGGAAATGTCTCACCCTCAGGGTGAGGGTGAAGGTGGCTTAGCCTACATGAGAAAAATGCTGGATGAGGGTGTTTGCTTGTTGTTTATTAGAGGGTATGGTGTCTGTTATGATGGCTGCATGTGATTGTGTAGTGTTGCTGTTGGACAGTGGGATGCTGTTTAGTGTTTTGTAGAGTTTGCTGGTGTTTGTTTTGTGATCAAGTGTGTTGACAAACCTTTGCCAGTTTAGTGTTTCCTGTACTTTAATTTTGTTGTTTATTTGTGTATATAGTGTTTGTATTTGGTGTACGATGAGTTGTGTAAGAGAAGTGGGGGATGTGAGTTTAAGTGTGTCTTGTTGTCTGATGAGGTCTTGAATTTCTGTTGTAAAGTTGGGGTTGTGTGTTCTGTTACCTCTAGGAATGTGTTGTTTGTCTGCATTTTGTATACTGTAATTGTATTGAATTTTGTACAGCAGTGTTGATGTTTGTGATGGGTGTACTGTTCAGTGTTTCAAAGTGTTATTCTGTTTCAGTAGTGAAGACTTCCCAGTTGGCACTTTTGTAGTTAGTTTATGTGTCAATTGGGGTGATTCTTGTCTTTGTGGTGATTATATTATGATTGGGAGATGGTCAGAGCCGAGGGTTCTGACCACCCTCCATGATGTTCTGGGGGCGAGGTTGGGGGAGAAGGTGATATCGGGAGAGGATGGTTGGAAGAGGGCTTGGTGAGGGATATGAGTGTGTTGATGAGTGTTGTTTAATGAAATGAGGTTGTCAGTTTGGGAAAGGATTACAAGCCCTCTGTCTGTGTCTGGGTTGTTGACATACCAGGCCGACGTCTTGGCGTTAAAGTCACCACCCAGGATGAGGTCAGGTTGGTTGGTTGGTTGGTGATTTGTTGGAGCTGGGAGGAGAAGTTTTGAGGAACTGTTGGGCAGGTTTGAGAGGGGATATATAAATTTACTATTGTGATACTTGTTGTTTTCCCAGTGCAGACTTTAATGGCTTGAATTTCTGTGGTGGTGTCGTGGTGAGGGAGAAGGGATTTGAGCTGCGCACTGGTTTCTATATAATTAAGGGATTTATGTACTTGGGTGAGGAATCCACCGCCATTGTTGTTGGCCCGGTCTTGTCTGATGGTGGTGAAATTGGTGAATGTAGGTGTTTTGTGTGTTGCGTAATTTTGTTTCTTGTAATACTGAAGGTTTTTCTACTTGGTTATAATTTCATTTGGGTAAAAATTTTAACTACGATAGTTTTTCTTGTTTGTATACTTGATTCAATAATTAGAATAAGTACATTTTCAGATAAAGCAATTTATGTAGTGCCTTCCCTTATTACTGGTACAGTACAATGTGTAGTCACTAGTTGTACCACCATCAACTCTTGTACTTGCTAGAAGTGAAGGCAACTGTACAGTTTCCTCATTTATTTGCGTAAGTATTTACATTTATAAAGTTTTTTATATTTTGAGTAAATAATAATTTTTCTCATTGTTTCTATAGTGTTGGTTCTAACTATTGAAGTAATTTATCCCATTACTTGTGGGTAGTGTATGGTTGAGTCTTGGTTGTCTTCATTTACTGGGAGAATGTTTGGACTCTGGTTTGTGTTACTGGAGAGATTTTAGGACTTTCTATTGTACTCGGGGGACATTTACTCTTACCTTGCTTATTAAGGGGACTAATGTACTGTATTATGGACTTGTTTGGAACCTTTTGGACTGAGGACTCATTAGAAGAGGATTTTGTAAATTTGAAGACTTAAATTATACACTGGTCTGCTTAATTTTCAAGGTCAAGAACCTGGTAACTGTTTTGAGGTAAGTTTTTAACGCTGAATCTGAAAATCACATCCATTTTTCTCAATCAAGTAAACTTTTCAAAATAAAGGCACATTTGTTATCTTCTTTTTATTCTGTTTTATTATAGTTAAGTGAAACACGTAATAGGATATATTGTCAGGTTAATTCATATTGAGTTTACAGGCTGTTTGTATAGAGACCAAAAGGGGTAAAGAACACTATTATAGTTTACTCAGGGATGAATGGCCTCTTCACGGACTTCCGATTGTGCCAGGCAGATACCACATCTCTCTTCAGGCACCAGCAGTACTCAGCCAAAAAGTTGACGTCCCATCGGCCTTGATAGCTTTCTTCCATCACTTGGATGAGCTCCCTTATCTGAGGAATTCTCTCTCACGGTCTCGATACCAATAAAACGTTGTTTCTGGGACCAACAGACATTTTTCACGGATGCGTGAACCCAACAGTTGAGCTGACTCTTTGGAAAGGTTCAGATCTCGTGTCAGGTCATTGAGCTAGGCTTGGATTAGCGGCATTGGTTGGTCATCATCAACTGGCTTGTATGCTCCAGATTCGTCTGAATTGGCTGCGTCACTGGACTCAGGGTTGGACAACGATTCCATAATGACATCAGGTTCTGGAATAAGAACCTCTGGGCCATGTGGTACTGGTTTTATTGCAGATGGAACTTCAGGATATTGGACATGATGTTTGTTTTTGCGATTGATGCCTTGTAGATTTATCATGCAGAATTAGCAGTCTATGATGTGATCCTTCCCTATACCCTCCAGACCATTGGGATTCCAAACGGCATACTTTTCCTTTTCTTGTTTCTCCAATCTCGTAGGTTCTCAACACATGTCTTAACAACAGATATGAGGAGCAAACGGTTTCTCTTGGTCACCTAGCTTGACTCCAAAATAAGCATGATAAAACTTTTTCACAAAATCTGTGATTTTTGCTCGACGATCTGGAAGAACCACATGTCCGCAGATATAGCAGAACCTGTCAGGGTAGTTTATGCACTTGCGATACATTGATATATTAGTCTAAATCTGAAATTACAAAGACAAGAATATAGTATGAAAAAGCCCGGTAAGTGACATGATTTTATGCATATTTGTAGTATTAAGAATAGAGCATATCTCAAAAACCTGACCTGACTGAAAAGAATGGATTACATTTCTGAATTCAGCATACAAAGCTGACCATATTTCAGTTGAAAAACCTCCAACCTTTGAAAAAAAAACTTATGAAACGCAGGCCAGTGTTATGACCGAGTTTGATGTTAGACAGATTAGTTTTGTCATGTCTGGAAAATGGTAACTTGAATTATTGTTCATTTACAGTTACTTTCCCTTACTGTTCTGGTACTGTGCCTAGTGGCAGTGGTAATAGTGGTAACAGTAATAGTAGTAGTAGAACAGTTGCACCATCAATAAAACGATTCTACCAAACTACCCAAAGAAACTTAGCCAAATCAGCTACAGTAGGGTAACATGTCTCTTGGAATACTCTACAGTTTGGAAAAATTGGTTGTCCCCATATGTGCCAACACTGTACCTGTACAGTACTATCATCTTAACACCACATTGCCTTGCACCACACGGTTCTGCTCAGACGGAAGGACGTATCTTAAAGGAGGGATTCTCTTTTTGGTGAATTGGAGGGTTACCTATACCTCCAAATTATGCCAGGAAACAAATCACCTCAATGTTACTAATAGGGGATCTGTTGTTTTATGATATAGTTTGGAGAATTAGCTGGCCCTCCAATTTACCATCAAGAGTTTCTATAGTAGAAGTGATACTAGTAGTGAGAGAGGGTGTAATAGTAGAACCATTCACACTGCTACCACCTCTACATGGTACTAGGTGTAAGTGAAAGCAGTTGTGGAGTTTCTTTGGGTTTTACTCTGTGGAAGGGTTTTATAGTTTGTTTGTGGTAAATTCGTATATCCTATGTGTTCACAACCCACACAATAAACTGAAGCGCTGGAAATTCATCAAGAATGTAAGCCTAGTGCTATTAGAGGAGACTCCAGAACATCCGTCTGCAAAAATGTCTCGGGGCAGGTTTGGCAAGACTATTGCCCGAAGCTGCAGTTGCACCAACCCCAACAAGCTCACAGTCATTACAAGGCCAGGCAAAAAGATGTGCATTTTGTGCCAGGTCAAAGGATCGAAAGGTGAAAACAGTATGCAGCACTTGCAGGAAACATGTTTGCAGTGATCACAGCAAGATGACTGACATGCACAGATTGTGAAAATGCAGCATTATGTGGTGAATCAGAGTGAACGGTAATGGCTATGTCATAGCTCACATTTTTTACTGCAATTTCAATTCACAGAAACCTTTTGTTTAATTTTGAGAGCTCACATTCATTTGTCTTGCCATATGAATTGATGGAATCATTTAATGTTAATTCTTGATAAAGAAATCATCTGTTATTGAATTTGTATGTTCCATCTACTATATACACCATATGTTTATGTAACAAATATATAATAATTTTCCTTTCTATGAATAATTATATCTTTGGTTCAAGTTTTGAATTAATGCATATTTCAACGAAGAATGCCTGTTATAGTATTTTTTTAGGTTAATATTCATCATAGATAATACAAAATCACAAACTGGTGCATCCAGTGCCCGCCACCCACCTACCTAATGTGTGTATTGGACATCATCCACACAAATGAGCTGGGCATTATGCTGGTAATATTTTCTTAATTACTTGTATGCACATTTGTCTTATTGGTAGTCTTATCTTTATTACACTGTACAATCATGGTCAATAACACTCATCCACTTTGGGACAACTTGTGTAAATATTTGACAGCTTCCCAGTTAGTAAGCTGTGAAACTTTCCCAGTAGGTTAAGCAATATCTTCTAATTTACTGTAAACAAATACTCACTATTTAAAACAGTACAAGAAAACTGTTCCAGAATTTTGTTACCCACCTGTATTAAGGTTTAAGGCTGCGACTGTACTATTCATTTTATATTTAATATAAAAGATACACATGAATTCACTTTACATCTTGTATTTGTTTCCATATGATATACATACTCTTTAAAACCATCTTGTACAAGTGCTGCACACTAATTGGTCTAAGTGATATTATACAGATGACTCCAGGCCACCTCATCCATCAACATGTTGGTGTTGTTCCCCAGACTGTCTGGCCTCACAGTCCCGAGTCTGGTTGAACGAAGCCTCACAGATGCTCAGACCCCCCAAAAGGAGCCAGGGAGATCTGTTTCATTGAAGGCAACAGAAGAGGGGACTACTGGCTCACAGGCATTTACTATTCTGGACTAAAATATCTTTTCACTCATGGGTGACTAATACAGCTATCTTGTCATTGTTTTCTATCTTATGATATTATTGCTTTAATTTATGTGTGACTGTTTATTGGATGTTAGAAGCTGCTTCACACTACTAGAGAAATGAAGTCAAATGTTTACTTAAGTTTACGTGTGATGGTAGATGGTCTGTATTCCGACTTTCATCCCATTAATGCTGGTGTTCCTCAAGGAGCGGTCTTGGCTCCAATTTTGTTCCTCATTCATATTAATGATCTTTTGTCAGTTACTCAGAATTCAATTCACTCCTATGCTGATGATTCAACTATTCACAGTTCCTTCTCATTTAATGATAGTTTTACTCAACACAATATTTTAGAATACAAACTTGCCACTTCAATTTAATTAAATGAAGACTTAACGAAGATCTTTGAATGGGGACAAAACAACCTAGTTTCTTTCAATGCAAATAAAACTAAATGTATCCCGTTCTCAAATAGATCAGATAATCAAGATTCTCACATTATTTTCAATAATACAAATATCCCCAAGTCCCACAGCATTGATCTCCTTGGTGTAACTTTAAATGAAAACCTCAGTTGGACTCCCTATGTAAAATCCATTGCCAAAACTGCATCTAGGAAGATGGGACTTTTATACAGAGCTTGTAATTATTTGACTGACGAGCAGTTAGCAGTAATATATAAGAATCATGTGCGTTCCCAGATGGAATATTGTTCACCTCTGTGGGCTGGTTGTGGATCGGTGGTGTTAAGACAATTAGATAAAATTCAAAACAGAGCTATCAGACTGATCAATAATCCTATGATCACTAATGAATTCCCTCCCTTATCAGTACATAGAAATGTTGCTTCCCTTGCACTATTTTATAGATACTTTTATAAGAAATGTTCGGATGAACTTGCCCTGATTATGCCACCCCTTCGCGTCTTCCCACGGAGGACTAGGGCAGCTGAGAATGCGCATGAGTTCACACTGACTCCTCCACGTTGCAGGACAACTGTTTACAAAAATTCATTTACTCCCCGTACTACTTCCCTGTGGAATTCTCTACCAAGGGAATGTTTTCCAGCAAGTTATATCCCCCAGCAATTTAAATCCAGTTGTTTTAAATATTTTATGAGTGGAGGATGCCAATAGGCAAATGGAACCATTTATTTATTTGTTTTTTCCTTTCCTCCACTCACTATATGTATAAAAAAAAAAAAAAAGTCACCCCCATGTGGAAAGAAACTTTTGTCCGCAACAGTACACACCCTGGAGCCAAGGAACTCTTCAACAGTAGCCACCCAATCAGGCAATCTCACCAGCTACCCAAAAGGAATGAGAAATAGTAAGAGACAGACAAAATAGGCCAGGGTGTGGTAGAGGATGCCAAATTCCTCGTTTCTAGATAGAACCAGCCCTCACCAGTGGGAAAGGGTGATAGAGAGGTGGGACAGTTGAAGAACTGAAAAGGATTGGCTTGGCAGTTATGAACTGGACGGAAATTCAATCGTTTGGTCAGGAGAAACAAACCCAATGAGATTATTGCCAATATACAGATTTAACTGTTCTCTAATCATAAACATATTATACTGATGTATTCAATCATGTAAACACACAGGTTGCAGAACCAATCCAGCATTTTGTTTGAACGATATGATTACTTGTATTATACTGATTGGAGCACAGTAAAATCTGCATATTAACATATTTTCGTTGGGTTTGTTTTGCCCGACCACACAACTGAATCTTGGTCTAGTTCATAGTTTCCATTGTTACCAAATGCAACACCAGCATGTTGATGGACAAGGTGGCCACGAGTCATCTGCTGGCAACTGTACCTAGGGTTGTGCCAATCTTCCTCCCTCACCACTGCTCAGCCTGAAAACAGAAAATATAATGAGAGAAAGACGAAAAGGGAGAGGACATACACAAGTACTAGTGTGATGGTAACCCCAGTCAGGCTAGTGGAGGTGTCCTGATCCTCCCTCACCAACTAACAACATAGGTGTCTATCTATCTATCTATCTATAGCTCTGACGCCTCGTTCCCTCAGAGAACTCCCCCCAAGGGGGTGGCCACGGCAGAAGTGCCTCCAGTTCTCCCTGTCCCAACACTCCCTCACGTTTCTCTCCTTTACATACTCTTCCACTCTGTTCTGCCATCTAACCGGAGGTCTGCCTCTCACACCAGGTCCCACAACTTCACTTCCATACACCTTCTTTACAAACTCCTCACCTTGCATTCTCTCTACATGTCCAAACCATCTCAATGTATCACGCTTCACTCTCTCAACCACTCCACATTCAATACCAATTGCCTTCTCACTCATACCACACCTCTCATATACACTCTCATTACTTTCTCCATCCCATCTAGTAAGTCCACATGCTCCTCTCAAGTAACTCATTTCCACAGCACCTATTCTAGACTGATGGGCCCTACTCCATGTCCATGTCTCCGACGCATATGTCAGTGTTGGCAGGATTATACTGTTTCGTAGTCCCATTTTCACTTCCATACTCACACCTACCCTTCATAATGCTCCCCAGTGATCCTATGACCTGTCTACCCCTCATTACTCTCTCCCTAATTTCTCCTTCTATACTCCCATGTTTACACATAACTGTACCCAGGTACTTAAACTCCTTCACTTCCTCCATCCTCTCACCCCTCAGAGTTATCTCACACTTCGTCCCAATTGGTACAGCCACTCTGTAAGGTGTAGCAAAGTCAATCACTTCAGTTTCTGCTCTCTCAAATACCATCACTTTACTTTTACCAACATTCACCTTCAGTTTCCTTTGTTTACACGCAGACTGAAATTCGTCCACCACTCTCTGTAACTCCCTTTCACTCTCAGCCATCAACACAGTGTCATCCGCAAATAAACTTGCCGCCAAGGACCAATTTACTTCATTCAGCCTCAACTTCACCCCCAGACCATTCACTTTGGCTTTCATCTCTCTCATACAACCATCCATATATATATTGAACAACCATGGTGACATAACACATCCCTGTCTCAGCCCTACACCAATATTAAAACTCTCACTTAGATCACCCTCTACCCGTACACATGCTTTTGCACCTGCATAGAAGGCCTCAATGCCCTTCAGCAAAGACCCCCCAACACCATTAATTCTCAACACCTCTGACATAGCTTTCCTATCAACCCTATCGTATGCCTTCTCCAAGTCCATGAAGGCAGCATACAACTTCCTATCCTTCCCAATATATTTCTCCACTATTGATTTTAATGCAAATATCTGGTCCACACATCCTCTACCCTTTCTGAACCCTCCCTGCTCCTCACTAACTTTATTCCCAGTTACCTCAACCAGTCTCTCTGTAAGAACCTTCCCATACACCTTCCCCCGGTACACTAAGAAGGCTTATTCCCCTATAGCTACCACACTCCTCCTTACTCCCCTTCCCCTCATACAAAGGTACAATTATGGCTCTCCTCCAATCCACTGGCACCTCTCCCTGCCTCCAAGCCAATGTACATATAAGCAACATCCACTCCACCACTACCTCCCCCCCACACTTTAACATTTCAGCAGTTATCCCATCCACCCCCCAGGGCCTTTCCCATCTTCAACTTTCCTATTGCTTTCCTAACCTCTTCTCTTCCTAATTCTCCCTGTACAGTTGAGCAAGTAGAAAGTGCAAGACAAATTTAGCTGTATATTTCAACATCTGGTAGTTCTTTGTAGTATAATCCCTCGTAAATTTATGAATGAATAACTGAGAATTCAAAGCCAATGTAAGGTGGAACGTGATTGGCTGAACTTTGAGTGGTAGTGAAGATGTGGTCATATACATTCATATTTTTCTTGCACTTCCTACTTGCTCAACTGTACATCCTGTCGTCTACCACCTGCCTCCATCCCCATGCATGTCACCACCGCCTCCCCTCCCGTCCCCCCATTCATCAGACCATCAAAATGCCTCTTCCACACTTCTTTCACTTCCTCCCTTCCACTCACAGTAACTCCATCTTCTCTCTTCATTCTCACACTACCAGACTTTCCTTCTCCTCTTTCTCTTTCAACCTCCTTCCAGAATAATTTCTTGTTTTCTTTAAACTTTTCACTCAGTTTCATGCCAAACTCCTCTTCCACTCTCCTTTTACTCTCACTCACCATCCTCTTCACTTGTCTCTTACATACATTGTATTCTCTCTTCCACCTCTCTTTCACTTCCTCTGACACATTCCTCTGTAATGTTCTCCTATACGCTTTCCTTTTCTTCTCTACAGCATCTTTCACTTCATCTGACCACCAAGCACTCCCTTTCTTGCCCTTCTTCTGTGTCTTGTATCCCACTACCTCTGCTGCTGTCCCCATTACTATTGTCTTAAACATTTCATACACATCATTCACTCCCACTCCCTCCCCTATACTCAGCCTTGCATCCTCCAGCACCTCTCCCACCCTCCTCTTATATTCCTCTCTGTACTCAATGTCATTCAATCTTCCACTTGCCACCTCCCTCTTGTTCCCCCCTCTATCCTTCCTACCATACTCCCATTTTACCCTGACCCTAATCCTCGCCAACACCGCATAGTGGTCGGAGCACTGAAACATTCCTCTCACCACTCTAGCATCCATCACATCTTTCCTTATCCTTTCATCCACAGCCATGTAATCAATCAAACTCGTTTGCTCTCCCCTTTCATCCCTCCTCTTCCATGTATACCTGTGGATCAGTCTGTGCTCAAAGCAGGTGTTGGCGAGGAACAACCCCGCCTTGGTACGTACACACATCCACCAGGCACTCGCCATTTTCATTTATCCCATTCACACCCCACTTACCAACTACATTTCCTATTCTCATTCCCTACCTTCCCATTCATGTCTCCCACAAGCACTACAGTATCCTCCTCCCTCTCTCAATACTTCTCAGACAGTCAATCAATTCATCCCAAAGCTCTTTCATTTTCATTTAGTCTAGATAAATACCAAAATGTGATATTTAACTTGCATGAAATGAAATGGTAAACCATACTGCAAAAGCAATCACAAATAACCCCCCCCCCCCAGGTCAATAATGTTATCCATAGGCCATTGAGTGACCAGTCCCGTGGAGAAATGAATTACAAGGTCCCCTCACTACAGGGACTAAATTTAACTAATGTGTTTCCCACTTGAGTGACAATGTAGTGATGATGTACATGATGGCCTTGTAAGAGGCTTCTACCCCCCAATGCCCCCATGGGCCATTGGGTTGTTGGTGTTTACGTATGTAAGGTTCCTTACAGTGACATTGTTACTTACTTCATTATCCATTATTGTAACAACTTGTCATTTAAACCACAACATCAGCTACGTTCTTCACCACATCAAGTATTCACTCTCTTGTTCTTGCTGCCGTGGTAATGAAGAGCAGATGATTATCTAGTAAAATTCATCCAAGTTCCCTTCGTCCCATCCGCCTGGCCGCCATCTTTATTACTTTATATGACAGTGTTCGAGTCACAGAGCTATACACATAGAGCGATCGACCCTGTGTTATTAGATAGGGGAGGAGTGTCGCCAGCCAGCCTGCTCGGCGGCCATCTTGGAATGCCCTTTGGCGCGCGCTTTGAACTCCCGTACGTACTTGTATAGTATATTTCTATCCACAGTTATTGACATTTCCCTGATTTGTAAAGCATTGTATCTTGTTATCTAATTACGCAGGTTTTGTTAAATCAATTAACAAGGCTAAGATAATGTCCATACGGAGCTCAGTTGACTCCTCACCACGGACACACGAACACCTCTCCGCTCCCCTCAATCAAGCAAGCTGTACACGTACTCACCACACTAGACGCTTCTCTATACTCATTTGGCCGAGGCTTTCCCGCCTTCCCACACAGGTGTCCCGCACAGGTGAGACAGAGCTCAGTTGACTCCTCACCACGGACACGCGAACACCTCTCCACTCCCCTCGCTACTCTCAGCCAAACACACTCACACACCACCTTGCTTGATTCACCAGAACCTGTTACCCAAGTGTTACTTACCAATAAACTACCTTGTACTGCACAGTGAGTCTTCAATCATCCTGGGTGATAACGTCCCATAACGTTATAAGTGTATTGGATATATGAAACAAAGAGCAAAGAAGGCTTTGGTTACAAGAGAGATGATAGAGAAAATGGATGTAAGGAGAAAATGGAAAAACAAGAATACAGTAGAAGGAAATAGGATGTATAGGAAATTGAATAATGAATTGAGAAGAGAAACTGATAAAGCCAGGGAAAAGTGGCTTGATGAACAATGCATAGAAATGAAAGAACTAGAAAGAATAGGTAGATATGATTTACTCTATCAGAAAGGGAAACATATACGAGAGGAGAAAAGAAACAGTCAAAGGGTGCAGGAAATAGAAGGAAAGAATGGACAAAAATTGACTAGAGCAGAAGATATAAGAAGTAGGTTTATTGAATATGTTGAAGAACTATATGATAAACAAAACAAACCTGACATAATAATAGAAGAAGAGATTGATGTTCAAAAGGATTTTCTAGGACCTCAGTTAATAGAAAGTGAAATAGAGAGAGCAATAAAAGACCTGAAAAACTGTAAGTCTCCAGGACAAGATGAAATTCCTGCTGAATTTTTGAAGAATCTTGACGGAGAAGCAAGAAAAGAATTGATAGAAATTACTAAAGACTTATATGAAGAGGGTGAATGGCCATCTGATTTTGTAAACCTAATTATGATAGCCCTCCCTAAGAAAACAAGACCAGTAATATGTTCAGATTACCGAACAATAAGTCTAGTTAGTCATGCTTCTATGATAATACTGAAAGTACTTACTAGAAGGGTGACGAATAAAGCTGAACAGTTCATAGGGAAAGATCAATTTGGTTTTAGAGCTGGGTGTGGAACGAGAGAAGCAATTGGTATCATGAGGATAATGAGTGAAAAGATGATAGAGAATTATCAGGAAATTTTTGTGTGCTTTGTTGATTTCGAAAAAGCTTTCGACAGAGTACAGTGGAGAAAACTGTTTGAGATACTGAAAGAAATTGGTGTGGACTGAAGAGATCGTCGGTTGATAAGAAATTTGTATTTGAATCAAACGGTAAGAGTAAGAGTTGCTGAGGGTGAATCAGAACCTGGAGAGGTTGGAAGAGGTGTGAGACAGGGATATTCTCTATCTCCAGTATTATTTAACATCTATGCAGAGGCAATGATGAATGAAGCATTGTTGGAACTGGAGGAGGGAGCGAGAGTGGGTGGCAGGATGGTTAAGTCAATTAGATTTGCAGATGACAAGGCAATTGTATGTAACAGTGGTACGGGATTGCAGGAAATGGTTAATAGTTTGAATAGAACAGCTGAAGAATATGGAATTAAAATTAATTAATCAAAAACCAAAGTAATGAGAATTGCCAAAAGACAGGGAGCCCCTAGCTATTAAAATAATGATAGAAAATAAAAATTTAAAGGAGGTTAACAGTTTCCAATATCTTGGCAGTATACTAACAAATGATGGAAGGTGCAGTAAGGAAATAAGAACCAGAATTGCAATGGGTAAAGCTGCATTTGAAAAAGAGAGACGCCTTTTGACAGGAAATTTGAACCTTAAACTTAAGAAGAGATTGGTGAAGAGCTTGATATGGAGTGTGGTACTTTATGGTGCAGAAACATGGATAATAAATGCAGCAGATAAAAGGAAATTAGAAAGCTTTGAAATGTGGATATGGCGAAGAATATTTAAAATAAGTTGGAGAGAACATAGGAGAAATGACGATGTGCTGCGAGAGGTGGAAGAGGAAAGGAACCTCATTAATGTGATAAAGGGAAGACAAAAGAACTGGATTGGTCATGTGTTGAGGGGAGAAGGTTTACTGAGAGAGGTAGATACCAAGGGAAAAGAGCTAGAGGAAGGAGGAGGAAAGCAATGCTGGATGATCTTGGAGGGAACAAAAGTTATATCGAGCTAAAGAGGTTAGCTCAAAATAGAGGGAGATGGAGAAGATATGATCCATGAAAGGACCTGCCCATGGGCAGAACACTTGATGATGATGATGGATACGGCACGGACACGGAAAGGCAAAACACGGAACGGCGTCGTACGTGTGGGAACGCGTCCGTCTACTTCCAACGTAACGATATTTTTTTTTCACGGACACGGAAGCACGGAACGGACGCGGCACAGATGCGTCACGGATATGTGTGAATGGACCTTTAACTCTTGAACAATCTTTATATAATTTCCCTGTATGGATTTCAAAATTCCCTAAAACGAAGAAATTTCCCTGCACCTGGCAATGCCGAGTTATTATGACTGATGATGATAATGTTGGGTTTGTCTTTTCTACGGATCCAAATTCATCCAATACTGACAGTCGTTGAAAGCGATCATGTGAATTATCATTGCATATTGACTCCACACTGCATTGTCCTTGGTTTATAGTTCATTTTAACCATTATTTACACAGCTAACAACCAATTCTGATCATTATTTTTTGCATAATGACTCGTAAACTGAGCAAGATACTCGCACTAACAATATACAATACAAAGATTAATTACAAACAATTTAAAACTTTACTGGAACAAAGCTAATTTTCGTCGTCTAAGGTTCAAAGGTAAAAAGACTATGTGCTGCAACAACCAACATTCGCACAAGGGAGATATCTCTCTCGTCTTTATTACTTTGAAGCGTCTTTCATAAGCATTATATACTAAATCGTAATCTTCTAAATTACAGCTAGTTAGCGTGTACAAATCTCCTAAAGGGTTGTTATACAGTGTACTCCCACTCATGAACACACCAGCAAGGGAGTATGTGAACAATGCCAAGAGATAGCATACATGTAGGTGCTCGGCATACGCTAACATATTTAACGCCTGTCATTTCATACAGGCCCAGTTGACCATGTATTCTGTATAGTAGTGAAGAAGATATATTTAACAGACTCGGTAGATCATTAAACCTGAATGGTAGTGAATATCAGAAGCATGAGAAATAACTTATAGTGGTCTCGTATGAGGCAGCGAGTGCAAAATGAAATATTGTAGTGGATAAAAGTACTGGTACTGTACTGTATTTTATGAGGTTGGTGCTGTAGGTGCCTATATCTTGCATGAATTTTGATTTTGTACCACAGAAATTTCATACAACCCTCAATTCCACACAATCAATCAAGCAGGCAGACGGGTAGGCAAGCAAGGTTTCCCCATAAAAACACACAATTAAGCAAACAAGCAAGCAGACAGGCAGGCAAATGAACAACAGTAGTGGATAAAAGTACTGTACTGTATTTTACGAGGTTGGTGCCTATATATGTAATACGAAATAGTGTGCTTCTCTTCTCAATATATGGACACCAAGCCAAGGTCACAGTCACTCACAGCTGATTTGCAAGAAACCAAACAGTAGATGCTGAACTTGGTGAACTTGGTGATACCTTATGATTATATTGGCAATGATTTTGGTGGATGGTCTATGTAGCAGTAGTTGTTGTTTACGTTTCTAATGAAAAATGAAAAACACTCTTGATATATGTAGTTTTACATGATCTAAATGCTTGTAATGATACTTGTTCTGTATTTTGGCTGTACTGGATTGTATTTTTTGAAAACGTCTTAGTTTTACATTGAATGCAGTCCAATGGTGTAAACAAAACATGTGTATCATGTGTAATAGTTTTGAGTTTAAAGTATGTGAGAAATACTTACTTCGGGTAGAAAAGTTTATAGCCACAGTTATTAATGTAGCATTAATACTAGCAAATCAGCATTGACCAAATGGGCCCAGCATGGTTTAGGCCCCGTACACAAGGGATTGCTTTTGCCCTGCAAACTTTTCCTGTGTGACGTCAGAAATGGAGAAATTGCAAGCTTGTATGATATCAGACATGGAGAAGCTGCGAGTTTTCTCCATTACTGACATCACAGCGGGCAAAGACTGCAAAGCAAAGCTCGCCTGTGTGGACAGGGTCTTAACAGTCCCACCAGAGGACAACAGTACTGTACATGAAAAGGATATGGTTACCATCACAAGGGACTTGCAGGTCTTAAAAGAATGCTTGATTTATATTTATAATATACAGGTTATAGTATAAAATATCAGTAAAATTCATTCCATTACACTGTAAACAGGTAAAATCAAAAGTTCATTACATTTATTCCATATATTTTACTTCACTATCTACATCTTTACATCATAAAGAAATATAATTACATCTTTTTAACAGGTATTAACAGCTGGATTACCTACAATCATTCCTTTTTTCATCACCATTTGTAAAATCAGTTAAAAAATATAGGTACTTCCATCCCACATTGTTATTGGAGACTTATTTTATGCTCTCCCTGTGGTATACTGTAGGTAGCTCAAGTTCATCTTACATGGGATTTATTTCTACAAGCCTAACAAGTCTTCAGAGTTTGGTATAAAAAGGTAAGTATATGTGACACATAATTTACTTTGCACACACACACATTGGAAAAATATAAGAAGTAACCTCTCTAGCAAGTAGTAAAATATATGTCATATATAATTGAGAAACTATGTGAAATTTAAGATTACAGTTAGACAGGACAGATCCAGTCATGTATGTAAGGCAAGAGACCAACGGGACAAGCACACAAACTGAGGGGCATTCAAGGGAGATGTCGTGAAGCGGCGAGTGATCAGTTACGATTTACGGGATGAACCTGAGACAAATTTGGCCTTTGGGAAAGAAATCAAATAGAAGTACAAAGAAAATGTTATATATGCTGGCATACAAGTCCCATAAACTGCAGGGGAAAATTATAGAGTTAAGTATGCTCGTCAGATATGAGACATGAAATGTGAACCTTATACCAGCCCAGTCAGTAAGTCGGTGCTCAAATTTACAAGGTGGCATTTGAATGTTTCTGGCTGCCAAAGTGAGGATACAATGTGTTTGACAATTTTCTGTTCTAGTTTACCACTGTAAAAAAGTGTAGTGGTATAGCAGTTGAAAGTCATTAAATATTTGCCATTTCAATGGTGCACAGGCACTAGTACTAATAGATATCTTGATTAAATAACATTTCAGAACAGAATCAATGGGAATATTATATTAAGTAAACAAGCATAAATTGATCAGTGATTTAAACAAAATATAGAAAAGTATAGGGAGGTAATGAGTTGGAGGAATCACACTGGCAGACGGAAGGTTATTACCAAACAGTTACCATCCTCAGTGGTCAAGACGAAATGAGGAGGATGGTGGCAGGGTCCACTGAAACTGTTTGGTAATAAATTTCTGTCTGCCAGTGTGAGTTTTCTCCTCGTTATAGGGTGGTACTTTCCTGTAGGCATTAATCCTTACTGCTATCATACCTAGTGCAGATGCTTCACCCCAATCTAGGGTAGTGACTGGTGAGGCATGGTGCAGTGTTCTTCATAGGGCGATACATATTTTTACTTTACTTGCTGAATGAATGTGTAGCAAAAAGAAGGGGAATACAAAAGATATAAATCCCCTCCTTCACATTTTCACTCTTCACACTTTTCAATTTGTCTTCTTTTTGCTACACCAGTCATTCCAAAAGCAAAATAAAACATGCATTACCCTAAAAAGAATGATAATCATTGCATTATACCTCACCACCCTCACATCTCCACAAGATACCACAACGGTAACTATTATTGCCTTCGGGGGGAAAGGACACCTCTATGTTTTTTCATCTTTTGATAAACTCTATCAGTTCACGCTTGCTTACTTAGCCCCTTAAACGCAGGTGACGAGATAATTCGACACCACCACCAAGTGTGGAGGACCAAGGGTGACTAAATAATTCGACCGCTGTTTTTAAATTAACGTGCCCCATAACATGCTAGTTTCGGGCTGGCAACACTGCGTGTGATAGCCAAGTGACTCCCCAGACTCCTAGAGTCTAGCCAGCCAGTGTTAAAAGAGCAGGGAAGGTGGGAGAATATATTTTCACATCTCCGTTTTTTCTGTAATTACCAGTGACGTTATATTTCATATTGTGTTGAAAAATGTGATTCTGACATGTTTTATAATGAAATCAGAACGTAAAAACGTTCTTAGATATGTAAATAAAGTGTAAGTGTGAATTTTGAGTTGCGGTCATTCTGAGCTGGCTACCTATCCTACAGATGTCCATTTAGTCTTCATAAGTACATTAAGAGACAACTAAAGATTTGTACTTCAATATCCTGTATCATTTATTTATGTAGCGTGAGTGGTTTACAAACTATTAGCCGTCAAACGTGTTTACATAGTGACTGCGAGTGCGGGAGAAAGGCCCAGACTGCAGAGCTGCCAACGCTCGGTAATGCCCACGTTTTACGGGTTAATATATTTTTCACATTGTTTCTGATTTGTTATTTAATATTTCTATTCTGATTTGTTATTCAATAGAGATTTCTAGGAGTACCAGTGCCTGTGCACTATTGAAAAGGCAAATAATTTTAGGGTTGTTCCCTACCCCTCACATAGCCATGTATCATGTGCATTCTTACTTTACTGACAATATAATGCTGGAAGTATAATGATTAATATTGTATCTTAAATTTAGTGCATGTACAGTATCTAGTATACATATTGATAACTATAAAATATTTTCAGTGAACTAGAGTTACTGGTATGATTTTCTTAAATCGTGTCACCCAAGAAAAGGGATCTAATCCCGGGAATTCAAGAATCACAACTAGTACCCTGCATAAGACTCATGTTTTTCAGAAGGGTACTTTCTGGAACTTTAAAAGTTGTCTTGTATGCCGACATATATGTTTCATATAACTGAATCAACTATTATTCATCAGAATCTTCCAATACATTGCACAATAAGATGAAAAGCTTTCATAAAAGAAAAGGAAAGATTGAGACTTTCTGAACTATTTAAGTAGCTTTCATCTGGTGATTATGATCAAAGTAAAAAATTTAAGACGGTACATCACAAAAAACTGGAAACAATATCCTTCTTACTGATCTACTTTCATCAAATGTCAACTATTTTTAAATCCTAACTTCCTCTTGGACAACATAATTCAAGCCACACAAACTCTCACAATACCACAACATACTTTTGACAGAAATAAAATAATAAATATGGGAACTTATCAGTAGTTACTCTACCTAATCTAAACCTTACTCTCCTTTCGTACTGGGGACGCTTACACACCTGTGATAACAAATCCATGACTTCTGTCACCATCACTGAGTAATGTAATTATTGAGATTTTTCACGAGACTATTTCTATTCTTTATTTACCAGAGAGATAGTGTTCAAACTAAGTTATGATTTACATACTACTGTACACTTTTTCTGTACTTAATTCTAAATTTTTGGTGTCTGTACTTCCTTTTTCTTATTATCAATGCTAAATCATACTGCTGACATTATATTATTATGTACAGTACCACTGATCAAACAGTTGATGACAAAGTTTTCAGTACTTTTCACCCAAACTGTGGTACCAAGCAATTTCTCAGTGTGGAATACAGCAATCTGAATAAATTATAGAAAAACTGAAACCTTACTGTACAGTACAGAACTTCTTATGCCCTTTCTCTTTCTACTACTGATTTTTTGGGTTAAAAGTCTTGAGGTCTGGCCACTCCCAGGTCTGGGGCAAAGCAGAGTGAATGTTGTAGTCATAGTTGTACTGCTGGTCCTGGATGAACTGGGTCTTGTCCTTGGGCTCTGGGTAGGTCGATGCAATACCTGCAAAGCACATGTACCGGTCATATAGATAAGTCAAAATGAAAAGGAACAAGAATATCCAATATAAAGAGCCGACAAAATCAGGTCAGGTTTTCATAAAAGATCTTAAAAGTCCAAAGATAAATACCAAACAGATTCATATATGGTGAAGTGTGAAGTATATACAGTATATTCCCTGATGTTTGCATTTTGCTCGTACAGTATTCTGAAAATGTCTGTACAGTATAGTACTGTATAGGCAAAAGGTAAATATACAGTGCTTTTGTCCCACCTTGTGTTTTTCTCTAAATGTTTGATTACCATACTTTTACATAATTATAAGGTAAATATGTAAACATGACAAAAATCATACTTCATCCTCAATATTAGACTCTCTACAGCAGTCTGTTAATGAAACTCTTATCTACAGTACTACAACATTTGATATAAAGCATAATATTCTTTTGTTAGAATATAAGTGAAAGGAAGTTCACCCTAGCAAAGATAATATATGTGATGTATGTTGTACACAAGTTATAGGAGGGTGTTACCCCTCCTCAACCTGTTCATGAGCTAGGACAAGCCTCATACACGGGCCAAACAAGTGAGAGCCTACAGTATTGACATATCACTACTGTATTTGCAAACCTGCCACTTCAAGCCAAAGGCTCTTCCTAAGATGGTGTTTGTGATTTACATAATTGAACTGTCTCTACAGTTTGTTCTAAAACAAACTAAGGGGAGCTTATGAAATTGATAAAGTGTAACATTAAGATCTTTTATGAATGCGGCCCGAACCCACTCTTAGCACTGCAAGTACTTCATCCACTTAAATGCCACAAAGTGATAATACCAAATGCCCTATAAGGCTTGGTATTAGTTTCTGCAATCTTTCCACATGGAGAGGCACTGAAGTGTCTACAGTTCTTAGCTGTCTGAGGTGGGTTGTAATTCTTGCTCTTACAGTGGTACAAATTCTTCACCCTTTTTTGTATCAGTATTACCTGGCCCTGCAGCCTAACCACATGGCTTGAGTCTGAGTTTGTTGTTTACAAAACTGGTGAAGACCCTCACGAAAGGGAGTGTTTAAGTTTATCTCAAAATCTATGCATAACAAATATTTCAAGCATTAATATTGTAGTACAAAATTAATGTACTGTACCAATCATCTGTGTTAAATGCAGTACTATACTTCAAAAATAAAACATTTAAGTAGAAATTTTTGGATACTACTAATGTTAAGTGGTACTAATGCAGCCGGGTGTAGTCTCTCACCCAACCTTGATATGCGGGAAAGTCACAGTCATGGATACGTGGTGTGGAGCTGGAAAAGACGCACAAACCTGGAGTCAAATCAATCATTTGAGCCAGCTAGAGGGTGAGAGAGGAAGGGTAGGGGTTGAGTGTATGAGAGTTTGGCACCCATTTTTGTGTTTGAGAATGGGACAGAGGGTTGAAAGAGATTCAATGATGACAAACATGCGATATTCTCAATGGACATTTTTATACGCTTGGACTAGTAACACTATACTATGCTCCATTGCTATCTGGCATCACATGTTTGTAAACACAGCAATTCTTTCAACCCTCTGTCCCACTTCCAACAGGTACAGTTCAACTTGCATCCCACCCTCCCTGCATCTCTCATCCTCTGGCTGGCTCAAATGATTGATCCGACTCAGAGTCCAGGAATCTTCTCCAGATTCACACCTCATATCCATGACTGTCAGATATTGGGGTTGGCTAGGAGATAGTGGATAACAATACCTGGCTGCAATAGTGTATGGAAGTTACAAAGCATAGAAAAGTATTGAACTACCTTTCAAATGTCTGCAGTTAAACATGAATAATGATAGCTGAAAAGTTAATTGTGTGACTATCTGACAAGTTGTACTTGAAATTTTATATCAGGACATACAACTACAGTATGTGGAATAACCTCCAATCAATCTGACAAAAAAATATCATGTCTGACAACCAAGGATGTTAAATACAGTTGGGGAAAAATGTATCTGTATACTACCTGGGGGCTAAGGCAGCTTTGGGAAAACCAACAACAATATACAAGCAGTACAGACCACAAACAAACGAATGAGTGAACTTTATTCTTGTATTTTGTGAACATTATTCTAATGTACAGTCACTCAAAAAAGCTTAGGAGCCACCCCAACATTGAATGTTAAGAATTAAACATGGTAGGGATGGCAATCTTTCTCTATTCAAGACTGTGATTGAAAAACACTGTGTATGATAGCCAAGGGACTACCCAGAGTCTAGCCAGCCACTTCCAATCAGTGTTACAACAGCAGTGATCGAATGAGGACATATTTTCATCACTCCTCTTTTCCTGTATGTAAGTAAAAACGACAGTGACATTATATTTCATATTGTTGTGTTGAAAAATGTGATTCTGACATGTTTGATAATGAATTCAGAGAGTGAAAATGTACTTAGATGTGTAAATAAAGTTTAAGTGTGAATTTTGAGTTGCTGTCATTCTGAGCTGGCTACCCATTCTACAGATGTCCTTGAGTCTTCACAAGTACAGTCGCGGACATATATAATCATCCATATAGGGGTAACTCGCGTAAGAATTTGACAGCTTTCCTCTGTTCCTTAGATGATAAACATTCCAATAAATAGGTTAACTACCATCTTTTAAATTAATACAAGCAGCTACGCACTACTCAAAACAATATCATATGTGAACGTGAAAACAATAGATAGTAAATTGTTTGCGATACCCATATGTGGATGATTATTATTGACTGCGACTGTACACTCGATCAAAAAAGTATCGCGCATTTCCCTCGTGAAACATTCTGACACCTAAGACGATGGCTACTGAAAACGAGCTTGTTTATCATGAGCTGTAGCGATCATTTACAGAACCATCGGACCCCACCTGCGCGATACTTTTTTGAGCCAGTGTACATCAAGAGACAGCTATAGGTTTGTATTTCAATATCCTGTATCATTTATTTATGTAGCATGAGTAGTTTACAAGTTATTAGCAGTAAAATGTGTTGTTTACAGTGACCGCGAGTGCTGAAAAAAGGCCCGGATTGCAGAGTTGCCACGCTCGATTATCCCTGTGGCGTAATGGTTTACGAGAAAAAAGGTTTTCCATAGTTAATCCTGTACACAACAATCTCATTACCAATAAAGCATTTTAGTTCTACAGTTTACATGCATATGATTACCTTATCTAACTTGGCATTGTTATCTTTAATACAATATTAACATGACTTACAGCTTCCTTCCTACAGACTGTTTTACCAACCCTTCCATACGAGTGATTCCCAACTTTTTGGGGTGACTGTACAAGGAATAATTTTTGCATTATGGTCTGTGATGGTGTATCATGGTGCTTATACTGGTTGTACTACTGAAAGAGTTACCTATGCCCACCATGCCCTTCAGCTGAATATGCAGACACACTGATCCTTAAGTGTACATACAATATATAGAAAGAAAAATGTGAAAAAATAAGAAAAGAGAAAAAGTAGTGAAGCTAGAATCATCCTAACAGAAGGTATGGAAAGAGTGCTGAAGTATGGAGAACAGTAGGAGAGGGAGAAAGTAGGCAGGGTGCTGTAATGACTGGGAGGTAGATAATGGGAGGAGTGGAAGAAATGGGAAAGGTGTGAAAGGGTTGCTGAAGTTAAAGGAGGAGACAGAGGTTAATTGAGCAAAGGCAGGAGAGTGGACTTTAAGGAACCGTAGCACTAGTTTTAAGAGTGACAGGTGGTGACACAGGTGCTGAAGAAGAAGGAAGATGAAGTGTTAAAATTCTTTAAATCATATCAAGTGTAAATCCGAATGGCAGTTCCAAGAATTACTGCCATTACTGTTTATTAACTTAAAGTGCTGTAATACCCATGATAGCTTACTGAAAAATCTTCATATCATTACAAGTGTATATCTTCAACAATTTTAATGCATGAAGTGACCTCTTTCATCTTGCAGTTTCACCTCCTTTCTTCATGGTTTTTTATTTTAACTCAATCATATATGAAATAACAACATATACATGTATATCATAGGTGATGCTATAATCATATCAGGTTTAATGCAAACACAAACATTGTTACTATTAATGGCAATCAATTATTAAATATAAATATCCTAAAAACTACTTATACTGGTAGTCACTCTCTACATGCAGAAAACAGCATTATAGATATCACCAATATCATCTTACTACAAAATCACTGACATACCCGGTACACACGCAGCACAATTAATCAGTAAAACTGTATCCGCTTCAAGACTAAACACCAAACTGCAAATCTGATCTATCTTAATCTTTTATGATTTTACAATAAGGCTTCCAGGCTACATTAATAGTTTAAAAGTCAACAGGTTGGCTATTGATATTCCACAACCTCTCAACATTTCAGACAACTGGAAAAACGTTAACATAAACCTCTTTTGTTGTTCCCAAAATATGACATGAAATCTATACTTGCTCATGTTGTCAAACTTGAACATTATTTTTCAGCAATTCCAAGAAGCCTCCTTGTGAACCACAGGTTAATGTTAAAACCTAAAATAATAATCAAATAGCAGCTGATACGTCAAAGAAATGCACTCCATCTATAATTTAATGCTGTGGGATGCAAAGAGAAGAATTTTTAATGTATCTAGAGTATCATTAAATATTACTCTACTCAGCTGATGGTACTGAAAATATAGAGACATTATTACTGCACTAAGCTCTTTTCTACAAGCAGGATGTAAAGGAGATAAAATTTCACATGCAGAATCATACTCAGGAGAAAATTGGAAGCATCAGGCAAAAGTTGAAATAAATGTCTATCTAAAGTTGCACATGCAATAATGCAATAACTTAAGTGTTTGTCTTCATTCAGGTAAATGGGGATGATGACTAAATTAGAGCTTCAATGACTCTACGCTATACTGTACAGTACATATGATAATTTCAGACATTCAGTAAAAATATCTAAATTCAGATACTGTAATAGGTATATTTGTCGAGTCTTCAAAACTCGATTTAATACTACTACTAAGTTCAATAAAATATATAGACACAGCATATTTTAAAAGCCAAATCTACTTTCTAAATCTTTATATAAAATTAATGTGAAGTGACATCCCCATTTTCCTTCAGTTGATGATAAGACCGCCACTTAAATCTATATAAACATTCAAGGGAGCAAAACTGAACTGAACTCAAAAGAAAGTAACACCATATTGGGAAGAGCTTTTACTAACATGGCCAGTAAAGGCTCCTCATTATATGGTGCTTATCTTATGCAATCTGTTTGTGCCTTTTAAATTCGAAAATTAGCTCCTAGATTCTGATAGCTTTTCATGGTCAAAATATATTACTCCGAATGTTTAAGCAACTGGATGTCAAAGGTGCTTACACACGCACACACACATTTGTAGGGCCATGAAGCTTACTGGTCACACGGCCTAAAGCTTGTTTGGCCAGGGGTACACCTTGGGCAGAGCAGACCCATAGTGATAGTCATACAGCTGAGCCTTTATGAACTCAGATATATTCACTGGTTGAGGGTAAACAGAAGCAATGCCTGCAAATTTTCATGAAACAACAAATTAGCGAAACTCACCATCCACCCTATGATCCTCATTCTTTGTATTTTCCTTCTTTACCCAGGAACTATATTATGGTACAGTATTTTTTTATATACTTAAAAGTACTGGAAATAATTTTGTTCAGAGCAGGGAAAACACTACACACACAGAATACTCTTACATTGACCCATTTGGATCTAATTAATTCCTTGTTGCTGGTAAGGGGTAGGGGCGATACATTACTTTTAAGTCTGGAGCTTCAACAGCTCTTACTCATCCAGCAATAATAACCAGAGTAAAAAAACAGTATGATTTACTGGTTATAAAGTTATGATATTTCTATTAGATACATGAAATATTGGTATGCATAAAATAGTGCTGAGACAGGGGTGTGTTATGTCACCATGGCTGTTCAATATATATATATGGATGGTTGAATGAGAGAGATGAAGGCCAAAGTGAATGGCCTGGGGGTGAAGCTGAGGCTGAATGGAGTAAATTGGTCCTTGGTGGCAAGTTTATTTGTGGATGACACTGTGTTGATGGCTGAGAGTGAAAAGGAGTTGCAGAGGGTGGTAGATGAGTTTCAGTCTGTGTGTAAACGAATGAAACTGAAGGTGAATGTGGGTAAAGGAAAAGTGATGGTATTTGAGAGGGAAGAAATTGAAGTGATTGACTTTTCCACACCTTACAGAGTGGGAGTGCCAAGAGGGGCGAAGTGTGAGAGGATGGAGGAAGTGAAGGAGTTTAAGTACTTGGGAACAGTTCTGTGTAAACATGGAAGTATGGAAGGAGAAAATAGGGAGAGAGCAATGAGGGGTAGACAGGTCATAGGATCACTGGGGAGGATTATGAAGGGTAGAAGTGTGAGTATGTTAGTGAAAAGGGGACTAAGAAATAGTATTATCCTGCCAATACAGTCTAGAATAGGTGCTGTGGAAATGAGTTACTTGAGAGGAGCATGTGGACTTACTAGGTGGGATGGAGAAAGTAATGAGAGTGTGTATGAGAGATGTGGTATGAGTGAGAAGGCAATTGGTATTGAGTGTGGAGTGGTTGAGAGAGTGAATTGTAATACATTGAGGTGGTTTGGACATGTGGAGAGAATGCAAGGTGAGGAGTTGTAAAGAAGGTGTATGGAACTGAAGTTGTGGGACCTGGTGTGAGAGGCAGACCGCCGGTTAGATGGCAGAACAGAGTGGAAGAGTATGTAAAGGAGAGAAACGTGAGGGGCAGAGGTGGGTTTGACCAAGTAAGGAGGGAGTGTTGAAACAGGGAGAACTGGAGACACTTCTACCGTGGCCATCCCCTTAGGGGGAGTTCCCAGATAACGAGGTGTCAGAGCTATAGATATATAGAATAGTGATATCTTTTCTTTTAACTATATAAGCATCTTCAAACTTGAAGTTATTGATAATTTGAAAGCAAAATTAGGTCTTTTATATAGTATACATAAAACTCAAGTCAACAGCTGCAGTAAGTAACCTGGTTACATAACACACTCAATGTCAATCAGTATACACTCTGGGATGTCAAATGACAATACTGACAATCCTGTATATGCAGGAGGTATAGCTGAGGGTGTCCAACTCATCTTAATATTACATACCCTTCTCATGCCTTACTAATTTATTTCTCATTTTACTGCTATACACCATTTAGGTCTTTATAATCTCCTTTCTTTCCCTGTCCACCATCTATTCAACACTTTGTTTCACTAGCATGTGCCATGGTAAGTAATAGTCATTCTGAAAGCCATATGAATTCATTGCTGAGCTTAGGTATCTGTTATATCACATGCATTGGTATGCAATAAGAAGCCTCAATATCTATGCAATCTGGAGGTCATCAGAAACCTGACTTGTCTTGCAATGTATTTATGATAAATTTCCTGTGCAAGGAATACACCACACACCAAGGGACTGCGTATAATTAATTAACTGCATACTGTGTAAAATAACAGCAATATAATGAAGCTTATCAATATTTCTACAACAAAATATACAGTGTAGCAGCTGTATGGTGCAATGTGTAAGCAAGATAACTGAAAAGTCTTTAAATTACAAAATCACATTTTTCAAGTAAGCAGTGACTTAAAATAATTGAGCATGCATTGATACTTTTGATAGTCGTTTGAATGTCCGGTATATCAGACACAATTTAAATTTTTTTTAAGAACTTTGTATAGCTGACTGCAATGTCTCTGTAATTATACATAATGAAAGTGGCATAGATACTGTACACATCTGACTCTTGGGAAATTATATATAGTTCAGTCCAACTCTTCTACTGATGTGAAATAAGTGATTACATGTTAATCTATGCTGTATGTGGCATCAAGCTATATAACCTGAACTAGAACATTTCACACACATTATTATACACTCTTCAATGATGAACATTCAGTGCATAAATTATATTTTTGATGGTTACATTTATACTATAATTGTAATGATCAAAATATGAAACCTTGCACATTCCTACACTACCCATCCTTTACTAACATTGTCTTTTTCTCGGCTGAATATGAATACCTCTGGCATGTACAGTAGTTTTGAAATACAGAAAAATTACATCATATACATCAAGTTGCACCTCGCATGCCATATGTGATAACTTAAGATTTATGGTAAGAGAATTGATTAGTTACCTCTGAAAACCAAGATTTTACACTCCTGCTGAATTCTCCTTACAGAACAGTATGTATGGAATTAAATGTACTGATTCTGTTATTTGAAACATTAAGTATACTGATTTTGTTATGTGAAACAAGAAAAATACTGATTACTGGAGGCATCTGATCAGGCAGCAGTGATAAAATTGTTGTTCATCAGTATAAGAGTATTGTGCAATGTGTGTGTTAGGGAGTAAATTCTTATCTCAGAAAATGTACTTATATTTTTCAGGGAGAGTGTCTTAACTGATAAACAAGTGAGTGTGATTGTTAGGATATAAATAATTTACTGCCTTTCATTTAGATACAATGACCACTCCAGCTCTGCTGTCACAGCGACTGACAAAACATAAGATAAATTTTTTGTTAAATATTATAGGTACTAACCAACTAAGTATTCTTTATAGTTAAAGTATTTTGTGAGATTCCAAACAGCATCAGCACATCTGGTTTATACTGATGCTGGAGGTCTCATCACACATAACAGTTACAAATGATAATTTTTCACCCATGAGACATTAATGATTATGAAGCATGAATTATCTTTTTGCATAATGCTTTACCATTTATAATGAATACTAAGCATAGTTTGACTGCGTGCTTGTTAGTATGTAAACAACACAGTAAACCATAAGAGGAATTCATTACACAAAATGGGCAGACTGCTTTAACACACATATACCCATCCTAGTTGTGTAGATATTTTGGATTATGTCTTAAATGGAGCTTCCGTGTAATATGCACCTTAAGCAGAGTCTTGCACAATTCACATGACACATCAAAACATTACTGTTCTTTTACATCATTACCTAAACAGAAAACAACATGCTTTATGGCGATTAATTATTTGAACTATTTCCTCGAAATAATGCGCTGGAATATTGAGAAAGTAGCCTCCCAAATTAGCACCTTTAATCATTAACCTACTGTTCCTGTCTCAGGAAGCAACATTCACTAACTGTTGTATTTTATGCTGTTTCATTCCATCATTAATGAATACTTCTTCCCTACATATGACCTTAATTTAGTTAAACTAAGATAATACTGTACTAGGTTACATTACCTGTCTTGTACGCATGCTCAGCAATGTAAACTGCAATCTTGAGGGAGCAGGAGCGAATATCCGAGAGAGGAGGGTAGAGGCGGCCATTGGAAAGGTCTTCTTCCGTCACCATGTCAGCCAAAGCCTGAAATCAATGGCATCTATTCTGAGCAAAAATAACATGAACAGGGAGCAGCTGAGCATGCATGAAATGACAAATCATGTGAGGAAAGTTTAATTAAAGCAGAGACAAACTGGTGATGCATGCGGCATACGAAGGCCTACACTATATATTATTTTACTTTTCCTATACTGTATAGTACTGTATAGTAAAATACACATAAACATATCAGTCTTTGAAGTTATGCTTGTTATACTGTACTGTATCAACCATGCATGAATAAAAATCGGAACTAATTAGAGTGATAGGGTTCCACTAGATGAATTACAGGCTGAAAAGTGTTTGTAAGATTAAAGTTCGACTTCCAAAAATATCTGCCTTACTAAAGATCTTCAGGAACCAATTATTTTCATTCATACGATGGGAACTGCCTGAAGGCGCAGCGGGTGGTTTTTTGAACGAAAAATTTGGCAAAATGTGAAATGAGTTAAGGCCACTGAAAAATCATAGGGTGGTATGGCAACATTTTCCAACCGTTGTTAGTGCTAAATTCTATATTATATAGGTGTTTTTTATTTTTTAAAGGCCAGCGCCAGCTGTGTTGACACTCGGGGTATTTAAAACGCTCTCCCGACCATTCTCCACTTTTTCGTGTTTTTATAGCTGTTTTCTAGGCATTCTTACGATTATTTATAGTTAAGCAAAAAGTGCTATCTGGCATCTTACGCAGGAGTGGCTACATTAGTAAGTGGACACTCAAACTATTTAGTATTGATCGATTTGCCCGCGGGTGTGGTGCGTTATGTGATTTTTTCGTGTGTTTCACCGTTTTCCCTCGTGTTTCTCGCCGATTTTAGTGATAACCACATAGCCTTTATCCACAGGAATATCAGGAATATAATTAACAATGCCCAGGCCAAAGAAACACGTGTATAAACTACTGGAAAATGCAGCGTTGGGATCACGTGCAGCGAGACTGGCGAGGCAACCACCTGCTGCTTCCCCCTCACCCTCCCCTGCCTCTCTGGCCTCCCCTGCCTCTCTGGCCTCCCCATCTTCACAGTTTAGGAAATCTCTTCTGGAAAAAGAATTTAAACAAGTAGGGATACATAAGGCAGCATCAATTATAGATGAGGAAACAGTGACTCGGCTAGTAAGAAACATGGCCTGTCCCAATTGTTTTGAACAAAAAGTAAATGTACATTATACCCATCATCAGATTGACACATATCTAACTGCGACGTGCGTGTGTGGTCATGTAATTTTAAATACGCTGAAGGATAAAGAGGTGAAGGTAAAGAACTTCTATCCTCTGACGATGCTACTAGTGTATTGCACGATGTTGCTGGGTGTTGGTTATGATGGAGTGGACAAAATGATATCTTTTCTTGGGCTGAATCATTTCACTAGGAAAACATACATTCGTTATGCTAAATTCATTACCAACACTGCAGTTACTCATGCCAGTAATGTCATGGGGAAATGCAGAGAGGTAATAGAAGACCACTATAAGAAAAAAGATGATGGCTATGTGGGTGGGAAAGTGAATGTAGACGTGACTTTCGATGGGTCCTGGCATAAAAGGGGACATAAATCCAACTTTGGAGTGGCTGCTGTAATAGATGTTGATCTTGGCCTTATAGTAGATTACCATATTTGTTCAAAGCTTTGCACTTATTGCATTGGAAAAGTCACAAACCTCAAGAATGGGAAAATTACTGAGACTGATTATGTGTT
Organism: Petrolisthes cinctipes; assembly: GCA_033782935.1. Taxonomy (NCBI): domain Eukaryota; kingdom Metazoa; phylum Arthropoda; class Malacostraca; order Decapoda; family Porcellanidae; genus Petrolisthes; species Petrolisthes cinctipes. The sequence continues at coordinate 274,945 of JAWQEG010002102.1, read as the reverse complement.
TTGGACGATTGAGCATGCCGATAGTTGTGAGGAAAATTATGAGGGATCATCTGGAGGTATGGAGGCAGCTGGAGCTATTGAGTTGTGGGGAAGGTCAGAGCAACATGAAATAAGGTACAGAACGTTCGTATCTGATGGGGACAGCTCAGCGTACCTCGCAGTGTGTGGAATGAACCACGGAAAGGGCCCTTATGGCGATATGTATCCTATTGAAAAGGCAGAGTGTATTAATCATGTTGCTAAGAGACTTGGCACGGGATTGAGAAACATAAAAAAGACAGGAAAAAAGTCGATGGGAGGAAAAAACAAACTAACTGATACAGTAATAGACCACCTGCAGTATTACTATCAAGTGAGTCTGAACAGAAAGGTGGGGACAACTCCCAAGGAAATGAGAGAGGAGATAATGTCTACATTCTATCATTGCACATCTAGTGATGACAAACCTCAGCACAGTATGTGTGCAAAGGGTCCAGACTCCTGGTGCTTCTATAACAGAGCTATTGCACGCGGAGTAGAGCCAGAGTCCCACAAGAAAATGCGTGTGTACTTCCGTTTGGATAAAGATCAACTTGAACTAGTAAAATCAGTGTACGATCGGCTAACAACGAATGACTTGATGTCAAGGCGTCTCCAAGGCCTAACTCAAAATAGGAATGAACATTTACATTCCCGTATATGGAAAATATGCCATAAACATCGGAATGTGTACAGGAGGAGTGTGGACTTCGCCACTGCTACGGCCGTGTGCAACTATAATGTTGGCTATATGGAGAGCAATATCACTCACCTACTTGGTATTGAGTATACACATGCCATGGATAAGTATCTTAAACATAAAGATGAAACCATGGACGCTCCCATCAAGAGGAAGATGAGGAAAGTCAGAATTCGCAAAGAACTGGAGTATGCGGCTGGGGCCTTCTGATATGGTACCTCCACAAAACATCCATTTTCTCCACTTGTAAGTTTTCCGCATTATAATTGTTACTGTATCTACTTCATTTACTCGATTTACTTCATTCTTGTTTTGTTTTTATTTGCCATTCACTGCTCTATAACTTCTTGAGATTAATTTTACTTAATTTTTAATATTTCTATTAATTTTTCGTGCATATTTGTCGTTATTGAGGGGGTCGCCAGTGGGTCACTGTTTATTTATTATTTTTTAATATGTAAGCGATTCGTATTTGGAAAAATAATCCCAATATTTTATTCTACAGTTATTATTCTAAACATAGATAATTTCAGAAATGATTTAGGTTGATTTGTTATTGAGCTATAACGAGTTAAAGTTGAGGTTATTTTTAGAGGTATTAATTCTATATAATTTTTTTCTTTTCATATTTCATCACGCAACTTTCTACATATGCAAGTAGGTATCTAGACTAGTTACCATTAAAGTTTCAAGCAAATTTGAGCATTTTTAATTAATCATGGTGAAAAGCTGCCCATTACCCCTGAAGTCCCACAGCCCCCTTAACCTCAACATCACTCCACACTGTACCCTTCCGAGCACTCTGAACTCTGGCCTCTCCAAACTTTACTTTGCCATATTAACCAAGCTATCCTTGCTAACTTTCCTTTAAGCCTCTAAGAATCCCTTTCCTCCATCACTATCACCCTAAGCTCATTCTCCAGTTTACTTGTATAATGCTCCACTATCGTACGACTGTTTTGTATTTTTTTTTCTTTCACTCTCTTTCTTTCCTCACTCCTGCTGAGTTTCGTATGCCATCTACCTTCTAAAAATACCTTACAAAATACAATCATATGATCAGACAAACCACCACTCAATCCTCGCATTGCTCCAATATCACATACTTACCGAGGAGTGTACTATCAGAGACAAAAGTAGTGTCGCTGTATTGTCCGATGATTTGATATAACTCGTGAAACTTAATGAAAGCCCCACAAGAGTAATGTTCGTTCCCTGTTTGGTTAACCCTGTACCATATAATTTCACCAATTTTCACGACATGAGTTTTGTCTTTGATAGTACAATAACAAATATTTATTGTCAATACAATTCAAACAAAAATGGATATGTTTAATGGAACTCAGAACTCCATTAACCCCAACAGACAGCAATTCTTAGACCCCTCCTTTCTCCACAGCCACATTTCAGGGTTGATAAATGAAGTACTGTACAATACCTCAAAAAGGTATCGGCACTCAGAGGGTAGATAGTTTCAAAATAGAAAGTTGTGGGTCGTGTTTCAGATCACTTCGCTGATTTTTCAAATTGTTTGCAGAAAAAGGAGGGCCGACACATTTTTGAGGTATTGTACATCCAATTTCAAATTAGTTATTACAGTTTTGAAGATATTTAATTTCTACACCAGAATATGTGTGTACGAGTCTCATATGGCAGACAGTTGCCTCACACTGTAGCGTCAAATATGAACAAAAATAAATTTAGTCGCCCCTAAAATAATTAATTACCATATGATAATAATCCTATACATTAAACCAAATATCTTTACTAAATTATGTAATTATATATAATACAAGTTTTTGTAACCATAAAGTGAAGTAGAATGACAGTAGGCCTACTGTACAAGGCAATAATAACATAAAATAAGGAGAAACAAGTAAGAAACATAATATACAGTATGCAGGTACTGGCATGGCTTCCATTTCAATCTACAGCATATCAGGGAGTGTGCCATTACTCAGTGATGGTGGTGGGGAGGGAGGAGGAAACCTTCAACATGAGGCTGATAAGTGTGTCATGTGTGGGAGAAGGAGGAGGGGTCTGCTTTGGGGGTAGACCCCCCCAGCTAGGGTTGTGAGTGGTCCAATATACAGTACACTTCCCTCTCCACTACAGGACCAAAACTAACCAATGCCACTATTTGTTTGGCTAATTATTGTGCACCCCGTTATCTGTCACTACTCCAGAATTCTGGCTTCTAGGACTTTGTGGTATACTAGGAAATCACCAGAATTCTGGCTCCTCGATCTCTAGGGGTTAAACCTTGGTAATAATAATGGAATCTACTATATACTCCTTTTCCCACCCTACAATATTTTCACTTAATTGGGCACCAAGGTTGGTCCAGTGGTAGTATTCTTGGTTCAAGCCAAGCTGGCCCATGTTTGAGGCTCATTACAGGACATTAACCGAGTGTGGAGGAGTATCAATCTCCTCTCACTTAAGTTTAAGTTACATGTCCAATATGGCCTACCTTGGGTAATATTTATTTCCATTGTCTTACAATTGTCACCCTCATTCAACCATCACACCTTAATGTCTCCGAATCAATACTCATTCAACCAACCCTCTTACTCCACCAACTCTCTCACATAATCATCTTTCTCAATCACCTCTCTCAACTCTCTCACTAACCAAACTTTTTCAATGAACTCTCTAAATGCACCTCTTTGAACCTTGAACCCACCTTTGCGGCCATAAGGAAGATGCCATCCTCAATGTGGTGTATTCCTGTACAGATGACTCCTAGGGCCACACCAGGGAAGATGTAAGCGTTGTTGCCCTGACCGGGGTAGAAGGTCTTGCCATCTAAGGTTACAGGGTTGAAGGGGGAACCAGAAGCAAATACTGCCCTCCCACCAGTGTGCTTGTATGCATCCTCAGCAGAGCACTCAGCCTGTAAAGGTCAGTCAAATTAGACGGGTAAGTATAATGGGCTGTATAATTATTCAAAAAAATTGAACTGAATATCAGCTTTAACTTTACCTTTTCTATGCACCCTTATGAATACAATGATTTCATCTATCCATCCATCAAACACAAAGACAGTGTCATGAATCAGAATCAATATCAGTACTGAAGTATTACATCCTTTACTGCAACACATGGATAGTTAAAATTTGTGGCACTTAGAAAAGATGCCTGGTCAGTCATGGAAATGTGTGGAACCCTAGTGAAGGCGTTTGCAGCAAAACTATAGGTGTGGGTAGTGAAAATGCTCAATGCACAGGTAGTCGATGGATAACAAAGATGGTGCTTGGTACATACTGAATATCATAATTACAATATAATCTTGACTTTTGTAAGTTATAAATACCAGAATAAAACATGCAAAATTTAAATTAAACTTACAGGAAAAAGTATATTGGCTTCCTAACTTACCAACTTTGACACATAAACCCAAGTCAATAAGCAATATCAACCACATAATAATAAACCATTGTGCAAAATAGCACTGCACTCACCAATTACAGCATAAATACTATCTATCTATCTATAGCTCTGACGCCTCGTTCCCTCCGGGAACTCCCTCCAAGGGGGTGGCCACGGCAGAAGTGCCTCCAGTTCTCCCTGTTCCAACACTCCCTCCTTACTTGGTCAAGCCCTCCTCTGCCCCTCACGTTTCTCTCCTTTACATATTCTTCCACTCTGTTTTGCCACCTACCCGGCGGTCTGCCTCTCGCACCAGGTCCCACAACTTCACTTCCATACACCTTTACAAATTACTCACCTTGCATTCTTTCTACATGCCCAAACCACCTCAATGTATTACACTTCACTCTCTCAACCACTCCACACTCAATACCAATTGCCTTCTCACTCATACCACATCTCTCGTACACACTTTCATTTCTTTCTCCATCCCACCTAGACACCCTACATGCTCCTCTCAAGTAACTCATTTCCACAGCACCTATTCTAGACTGATAAGCCCTACTCCATGTCCATGTCTCTGATGCATATGTCAGTGTTGGCAGGATTATACTATTTCTCAGTCACCTTTTCATCTCCATACTCACACTTCTACCCTTCATAATCCTTCCCAATGATCCTATGACCTGTCTACCCTTCACTGCTCTCTCCCTAATTTCTCCTTCCATACTTCCATGTTTACACAGAACTGTGCCCAGGTACTTAAACTCATTCACTTCCTCCATCCTCTCACCCCTCAGAGTTATCTCACACTTAGTCCCAGTTGGTACTCCCACTCTGTAAGGTGTAGCAAAGTCGATCACTTCAGTTTCTGCTCTCTCAAACACCATCACTTTACTTTTACCAACATTCACCTTAAGTTTCCTTCATTTACACACAGACTGAAATTCGTCTACCACTCTCTGTAACTCCCTTTCACTCTCAGCCATCAACACAGTGTCATCCGCAAATAAACTTGCCACCAAGGACCAATTTGTTTCATTCAGCCTCAATTTCACCCCCAGACCATTCACTTTGGCTTTCATCTCTCATACAACCATCCATATATATATTGAACAAATATAATATAATGTTTAAAATAATAAGTCCCATTCTTTGAAGACTTGAAATACAGGTAAAAGTTTGAGCTTACTGCTTTCTTCACTTTTCCCATAGGTCATGTTATATTTATCACACTATATTACCATTGGGGTTATACAAAACATTATGAAAAAACACTACTGGTCAGGTATATGAAAACAACAGGAACTGACAAAGTTGGTGACTGACCTGACTGGTGGGGTTACTGAGAGCGAAAATGACTGGGCGCTCATTGAAGCTGGCCATGTCCTGGAGCAGTTGGGGAGTGAACACTCCTCCGATGGCCGCAGCACCTGATCACACACTCATCATCAATCATCTACATTATACTACAGTATGTTGATTCATTTATTAACCAGTTTACCCTACAAACTTTCATCTAGACTAATGGCAGTCTACACGTACACACACACACACACAACAAAAAATGCATGGAACGTGTAAAATAAAAAAGAAGTGATGGAAACAGGAAAAAAAAAAAAAAAGATAAAACTACATACATGTAAAACATGGTTTGCTGGGATTACCTGTACCGAGTTAAGCTAACTTTTCATATTGCAAAAAAATATACACTTTTATTGACCACTGAGATATGTACAATTTTCCTGCAGGCTACTATACATTCATTATTGCTGATCATCACATGGAGACAATCATACTGTTCAGACATATACCAAACAACAATGAGTTGAGACCTCAATTGTGGGTGGGAGCAGTGGTCAAGAGTGCATGGGATTTGATGAAAACTGATGCTATTATTAATTCATTCTATAGATTTGGTATCAGCTAAGTTCTGGATGGGACCAAAGATGAAATAATACAATACATTTAAGTGGCCATATATCTTGTGGATTTGTTTATACACAAACTGTTCTGTGTAAAAAAAATTTCTAAATAAATAAATATAATTTGGTAAACCCTCAATACAATGAATTTCGGATATAACGACCCCTTTGTTCTGGCCGTACTAGCTACAGATATACCGAACTCTGTTCAGAATGTGTGATGAAAGGGATGAGCCGACCAAATAAGTCTTTGTTTACCATCAACCACTGTGGTGCAGTGAAGTGGTGACTGTACAGTTAATGTTATGTGTTTAAGTCTTCAGTGCAATGAAGTAACTAAGCAGTGATTGCAGTACATTCCTCTGTACCTTTGAACAAGTGACCGAACAACTCCCTGTATTTATCGAACTTGGTTCGCTATAAGAGACCATCTTTTAGAACTAACTTTCTGATATAATGTTTGCCCCTTCCCCAATTGGTTTGCTATATCGAAGGTTTACTGTACTATTGACAACAGGAATTCGTATAAACACTCTAGGCTTCAAAACATATAAAAAATATAAGTCTATGTAACTCCAACACAACATAATAATAGGTCTGTTGTTTTGCAGTCACCAAGTCACTTGGTAGACCATTCATTTTGCAGTCTATCTATCTATCTATAGCTCCGACGCCTCGTTCCCTCCGGGAACTCCCCCCAAGGGGGTGGCCACGGCAGAAGTGTCTCCAGTTCTCCCTGTTCCAACACTCCCTCCTTACTTGTTCAAGCCCTACTCTGCCCCTCACGTTTCTCTCCTTTACATACTCTTCCACTCTGTTCTGCCATCTAATCGAAGGTCTGCCTCTCACACCAGGTCCTACACTTCACTTCCATACACCTTTACAAATTCCTCGCCTTGCATTCTCTCCACATGTCCAAACCATCTCAATGTATTACGTTTCACTCTCTCAACCACTCCACACTCAATACCAATTGCCTTCTCACTCATACCACATCTCTCATATACACTCTCATTACTTTCTCCATCCCATCTAGTAAGTCCACATGCTCCTCTCAAGTAACTCATTTCCACAGCACCTATTCTAGACTGATGAGCCCTACTCCATGTCCATGTCTCCGACGCATATGTCGGTGTTGGCAGGATTATACTATTTCGTAGTCCCCTTTTCACTTCCATACTCACACTTCTACCCTTCATAATCCTCCCCAGTGATCCTATGACCTGTCTACCCTTCACTGCTCTCTCCCTAATTTCTCCTTCCATACTTCCATGTTTACACATAACTGTACCCAGGTACTTAAACTCCTTCACTTCCTCCATCCTCTCGCCCCTCAGAGTTATCTCACACTTCGCCCCAGTTGGTACAGCCACTCTGTAAGGTGTAGCAAAGTCAATCACTTCAGTTTCTGCTCTTTCAAATACCATCACTTTACTTTTACCCACATTCACCTTCAGTTTCCTTCGTTTACACACAGACTGAAATTCGTCCACCACTCTCTGTAAATTCCTTTCATTCTCAGCCATCAGCACAGTGTCATCCGCAAACAAACTTGCCACCCGGGACCAGTTTGCTTCATTCAGCCTCAACTTCACCCCCAGACCATTCACTTTGGCTTTCACCTCTCTCATACAACCATCCATATATATATTGAACAACCATGGTGACATAACACACCCCTGTCTCAACCCTACACTAATTTTAAAACTCTCACTTAGATCACCCTCTACCCGTACACATGCTTTTGCATCTGCATAAAAAGCCTCAATGCCTTTCAGCAAAGGCCCCCCAACACCATAAATTCTCAACACCTCTGTCATAGCTTTCCTATCAACTCTATCGTATGCCTTCTCCAAGTCCATGAAGGCAGCATACAACTTCTTACCCTTCCCAATATATTTCTCCACTATTGATTTTAATGCAAATATTTGGTCCACACATCCTCTACCCTTTCTGAACCCTCCCTGCTCCTTACTAACTTTATTCCCTGTTACTTCAATCAGTCTTTCAGTCAGAACCTTCCCGTAAACCTTCCCCGGTACACTAAGAAGGCTTATTCCCCTATAGCTACCACACTCATCCTTACTCCCCTTCCCCTCATACAAAGGTACAATTATGGCTCTCCTCCAATCCTCTGGCACCTCTCCCTGCCTCCAGGCCAATGTACATATAAGCAACATCCACTCCACCACTACCTCCCCCCCACACTTTAACATTTCAGCAGTTATCCCATCCACCCCCGGTGCCTTTCCCATCTTCAACTTTCCTATTGCTTTCCTAACCTCTTCCCTTCCTAATTCTCCCTGTACACCCTGTCGTCTACCACCTGCCTCCATCCCCATGCATGTCACCACCGCCTCCCCTCCCGTCCCCCCATTCATCAGACCATCAAAATGCCTCTTCCACACTTCTTTCACTTCCTCACTTCTACTCACAGTAACTCCATCTTCTCTCTTCATTCTCACACTACCAGACTTTCTTTCTCTTTTCACCTCCTTCCAGAATAATTTCTTGTTCTCTTTAAACTTTTCACTCAGCTTCATACCAAACTCTTCATCCACTCTCCTTTTACTCTCACTCACCATCATTTTCACTTGTCTCTTACACACATTATATTCTCTTTTCCATCTCTCTCTCACTTCTTCCGGCACATTCCTCTGTAGTGTTCTCCTATATGCCCTCCTCTTATCCTCTACAGCATCTTTCACTTCTTCTGTCCACCAAGCACTCCCTTTCTTGCCCCTCTTCTGTGTCTTATATCCTACTACCTCTGCAGCTGTCCTCAATACTATCATCTTAAACATTTCATACACCGCATTCACTCCCACTCCCTCCCCTATCCCCATCCTTACATCCCCCAGCACCTCACCCACCCTCCTCTTATATTCCTCCCTATACTCTTCTACATCTAATTTCCCACTAGCCACCTCCCTCTTATTCCTCACCCCTTCATCCCTCCTACCATACTCCCACTTAACCCTAACCTTCATCCTCACCAACACCGCAAAATGGTCGGAGCAATGGACCATTCCTCTCACCACTTTTGCGTCATACACATCCTTCCTCAACCTTTCATCCACTGCCACATAATCAATCAAACTCTTTTGCTCTCCTCTCTCATCCCTTCTCTTCCATGTATACCTGTGGATCATCTTGTGCTGAAAGAAGGTGTTCGCCAAGAACAACCCCCTCTCAGCACAGACATCCACTAGATACTCACCATTCTCATTTGTTCCTTCTACACCCCATTTACCCACAATATTCCCCACTTCCTCACCTCCCACCTTTCCATTCATGTCTCCCATCATCACTACTCTCCTTCCATTATCAATTCCTCTCAGACATGTATTCAACTCCTCCCAAAACACTCTCATCTTCTCTCTCTCCCCGTCTTACTCTTTTCATTCACTGGTGCATAAGCACACACCCACGCATACTTTACTATCCCAATCTTTCCAGTCATCCATACTATTCTTGATCCATTCCACCCATGTCCATCCACTCCCTTCCACACCCACAGAGACACCAACAGCGCACACCCTTCCTTCCCTCTTCCTTTACTCTTTTCATTCATGCCCGTCCATACTACTCCTCCCTCCATTCCCTCCCACAGTCCACTCTCCCTTCCTTCCTGGCACTCAACCACTCCACATCCTTTCACGTGTGTCTCCGTCACTCCCATCACATCCACTCTTCCTTTCTTAAAACATTCTACAATCTCTCGCCTCTTGGTCCCATCCGTCATTCCATTCACATTCACAGTTACCACTCTCATACAATCCCTCTTCCCTACTCCCTCTCCAGGGCAACCCGGAGACCCTCCCCCGCCAGTAGCCATATCTGTCCACTCCCCCATTTGGGGGCCACTGATGGCTGGCAAGGCTAATGCAGTGCTCATTCCCGGAGGGACACGGGCCGTCGGCATTGTCAAAAGCTAAAAACAAGGTCATAGATTTAAAAGAAATTATCACAAAATATAAAAACATGCAGTCATAGAAATTAAAATCTTAAAACACTAAAATACAATAAAAATACTATAAAAACCTTAAAACCTATATGTGGGGGAAGCTAGGTCTCACCCCCACACCGCCTTCCCCTTTGGCTCCACCTCCTGAATGGATAAAAACTAGATAAAAACTAGATAAAAAAAGGAGGTGTACCCCCGAGGTCACCGCTTGGAGGCAGGGTAAGGCTTACCTACCCTTCCTGGGGAGGGGTAGGTCACCGAGGGTTTTGCTTTTCCCAATACTGACAGCAGTTCCGCACAGTAGCAATCCTCGACCTCATTGGTTACAATATTGCCACTACAGTACTTTCAGAAAAATTGCCTCTTTTTCCAATAAACCTGTGTACGAATTCCTGTGGCCAACTGTACAAACCGCATTCCCTATTAGCTGTCCACATACATGCATGCGTGTTCGTGTTTTTATGGTTGAATAAACACTTACTGTACCACATTAGTGGTGTTTGTTGACTACTGTGTCTGACTCTGTGGCTTATTATTCGGTCTTCCTGTGATTTTTTTGCCATCATTGGTCCTAAGTGTATCCCTAGCAATCCAAATGGTATCACACCAAAACAGGCTATTAAAAGGTTGTCTCTGACAGAGAAAATTCAAGTGTTTGTCAAACCTAGGGAATTGAAGTTGGAGTGTGTTGTTGGTCATATGTCGGGGTAAATGAGTTGACCAACTCTTTAAAACAGAAGGGAAACCATAGCAATATACTCCACATTACACCATCACACAGGCTACACCACCATTATAGAAGCTCTGGGCCTAGATTCACTAAACACTCCCTTAAGTGCTCCCATAAGGGAGTGGCGCTGAGGCTCCCTTACGATAACGGCAGCACGCCGCTTAAGGTCTATTCACTAAACAATCGTAAGGGAGCGAGAAGTTATCCTCACCGTGAGTCGTAGTTCATATTTTGACGGTAGATGGCTCTACTTTATTTTATCTTGTCGTCTGCTAACCAATCACGAAGTCGGTAACAAAAGAGTCCAACCAATCAGACGCAAGGATCTCCCATCAGCTGATATTATTTTGTAAACAATGAAGGAGAATGCTCTACAAAGCATTATATTTGCACTAATTCTGCAGCGGAGTACAGCCGTAATACAGAAAAAATGTCTAATCAACTGTTTTCTTTCCCTCATTAATTCTCTTTTAGTCCAGCAATGCCTTTTTTTCATACATTACACAGTATATATTCCATTTACTACAGAGAAATCCTTTTTTAGAGAAAGAGCCTCTGTTGTAGCTGTTTATTTGGGAAAAACATTTGGAATATACTGTACGAGTTTTGAATAGGGTGAATAGGACTGTGGGTTTTGAAGTAATCTGTGAAAACTTTGCAAAATATCAAAAGTAGCCTAACTTTATGTTTCTAATAAGGAATGAAGTTTATGGGGACTTCACTTGGACACACTACTGACGACTGTGGGGTAAAGTAGCAAAGTTAACTTGCATCAGTTGAATATATATGGTAATTTAATGTGTAAGTATGAAATATCAACAATTCCTTCATGGTGGTACAGTATACAGTGTGACATAATATATGTTACGATATATAGCAGTAACGATCATCAACATTAACCATATGCTTCCTAGAAACATAGGTATTATTGTATTTAGTCCACAATTCTTGACGAATTCCTTTTAGCTCATGTGATGGGTGTTAATTAAGGCCTGAAGTTAGATTATATCAAGAAGTTCCAAATTCTCCATTCTCAAATCACTGCCTTAGGTGAAAGTTATTCCAGATAAATGCATCATGAGTGCTGCCAGGGTAATTTGCACACACATTAGTTATGTAGGCTACTAGTACTCCGATCACTGTTGGCAACAACTTGGATGTTGATAGAGTGATACGGTTTCCTGTTCACATATAAATGTTCACTTTCCCTAGGTGGTTTAATTAGAACATGTGTGCAATCAATTGTTCCAATTACATTAGGAAAACCTCTTAGTCTATGAAATATATGCTTATTGTCTGTTGTGGCAGCTATTCCTCTAGGCATTTTTATTTCCAGTCTTGCTTTTCTGTAGAGGGCTTCTGTCACTTTATTTATTACTCTAGACACACTAGACCAACAACACTCTGAAAGCCATCACTTGCATAAAATCTTAAGGCAATTAAAACCAATATATGAGTGGGGATAGCATGAGATCGTCGGTAACTCTTCCAATTTCTGAAGCTCATCACATAATCTCAATATTTCCACTCGAGGAAAACGATAATACCATATTTGGTGATTATCATCAACATGGAGTTGCAATGCAAGTTCCTGATCAATAGCAACAACGAGTTCCATGGTGACATGTCTGTAAAGTACGCCTGGCAGCTCCGTTTTTCTTCGTTTGTCGGACATTTCACTCCCTTATCTCGCGTAAGGGTGCCTCCACGCTCCCTTAGGTAATACCGTACGATAGTTTGGGTTAAGACTCCCTTAACTCGTTAGTGAATAGCTCTCTCACCCGCTAAGGTCCCTTAACGTCGCTAAGGTCTCGTAACTGCGTTAGTGAATCCAGCCCCTGTACTGCATCCAACAGTCTTCTTTCTGTACCATACATATGCAGCACCTTCCATATACCTTCTCTATCCCCTACATCATGGGTTAAGTCCAAAGTAAAACATAATTAGCAAGTACACACTGGCTTCAGCCTTGCCTTGCACTTACCAATGAGTGCAGTGGGCTTCAGTTCTTTTACCACATCTTCAAGTTTGTCCATTGGGGGATGTGGGTGTGCATACGACACCTTGTGCCCACTGATCCCTCCCTTGGGACGGTCCTTCACTATCAGTCCCCGAGAGTCCACCAACCAGATCTTGGACCGCGCATCCTGCTCGCTCACACCTTCTTCCATCATGGCCATCACAATCAGGTTAGCAATGCCAAGAGATGCCTGAGATGTTGTGGAGAACATTAGCTTCTAAATAAAAAATGTCAATACCTTAAACAATGGGGAACATGTGAAAATTGCCTGCCCCCATTAGTCCCTCACTATTAATAGGTGCTCTGTCTGGAGTACTATACAGGATAGGCTACTGATTTTTCTAAAAGTATGTGAGAAGTTGTGTAACAAAATATCCTCATAGACTAATTAAATACTATACAAAAACTTTGGGAGAAAAATTAAACAGAATATACATTGCCTTCATGTTATTTTTTCGATTAAGTACTGTAGTCAGAATTTTGAAAACGTGGCCCTCATTTTTCTTGTTTGTTGTTTTTAATTAAACTGTTGCAAAGGGTAGTACTGTACATACGTTGGGATTTTTCAAGAATTTGATATATACTGTACTAGTCTTCCGGTGAATATATAGTGATGTGTTGAATTTTTCAGTACTGTATATGCCATTCATAATCAGTGTCCCAGATCCAAGAACTCTTAATTGTTTGAAATTCATCTCATACTGGGAGGATGTGCAATACCATCACTTTCAAGAAGTCAGGCCACTTTGACATCTCTACAACATGTCAAGTTTTTGCAGTGTGCTCGTGTAACAACAGCAGTGCCACTCGTCCTCCCAGTACAAGATTCAATCAATAGGTCATATAAAATCTTGGAACAGGGTCCCTGATCTAGGATGGCTGATGTTAAATAATTCCATACATTATCATTAAATTTCTGCCAAAAGAGACTGACACAATCAAACCAAATTCTTGATTAAGTTGTATCAACCTTTACAACAGTTTCTTTTTGGGAGAAATAATGACAGCCATGAATTCTCCTACTGTAGTATGTTACATAGCCTTTTTATTATTTTATTGTGTTACTTTGACACACAGCCTCCCACATAACTACAGGATTGTTACTAATTTAACATGTACTCCTTCGAAGAGCACTAATTAACACTTGTGTCTTCTGGTGGCAGACAACTTCAAAAGTCACACATATTTAACTTGCAGCCACTTCCAGTTGTACTGGTTATGTTGAATAAAGTATTTGTAAATTAAGATACATGATAAGTTGGAGATAGAAAAGATGAAGGCTTGTTCATTAGATGGATCAGTGATGGAAAAAAAGAAAAGAAAAAAATGATCAACATCTTAATCTCCGAAAAACTGAGATTTGAGAAAATAAAGCAAGACAAAATGTGTTCCATTTTCAAAGTAAGAAAGAGAAAGAATATGGGATAGTCAGTAATTTTAGGGTAGAATGAGTGTAACATATATCATTGGGTATCCTGTCCTTCTCTCCAATATTTTATATCTTTGTCTATCGCTGGCCCTGTAGATCCCGTTTCAAAAATGAAAATCGGGTATTGATGATGATTACTGACCAAAATGGACTGTGACCTTCACTGACTGTACTCCTCTGTGACTCACCTCACCAGCACCCTGGAAGAGGAATTTGTGATCAGAGAGTTTATGTCCAGTGATCCTGAGTGAGGCCAGGATTCCTGCTACTGCCACTGATGCTGTTCCCTGGATGTCATCATTGAAGGTGCAGTACTTCCCTCGATAACTGTGGGCCGTGGTGATAGAAATGGTACCACAATTAATACTATCAACCTGTACTTTTATCATGTACTTTCTGAATAGATTTGTTTCTTAAGTAAATTATCTGGTAACAACCATATAGCACTCAAAAATCATAATTGTACTCTATCTGTCATGAGGAACCCCTATAGCTAAGTGGATAACATGCTTGCCTATCAAATATACAGCTCCAGGGTCAAACCAGGGGGTGCACCTTTATGTTGGTGCACATACCATGTCTTTACATGTACTTAACATGTTGGCACCCTGATTTGGTTTCTTCAATGACACTTGCAAACATTCTTTTAACAGTTACAAACATATCCACTCCAACACACATACAGTACTGTACTTCACATGTATTCTACACATCTGATATACTCTCTTTCAACCTGCTTCCACAGCCAAAGTGGATAGGGATTTCTGTTCATCCTTCTATTACAGAGATTGGATCCTGCACATAATGATTTCTATCAAAATAATTATCTATTATTAAAGTACTGTACAGTACTTGCCTTATAGCACACTTTAGGGCTTGAATTGAAAGGAGTAAATGCAAGTGTGACCCATTTTATTGGACTTTTCCGTCTCTACCACTGTTATCCTGACTTAATTTTTCCATTCCTGGCTCTGGAGCCTACCCTCGGACAAATGTTATTGTTGGTAGCAAAGCACCCCAAGGTTAAGAAATATTTTAATTTACTCCTAAACAGCTGCTTATATATTTTCTTAAACTGAAATCATATGATTTAACCAGTATTAGAAAAATCCATCCATTATAAAGTCAATAACCAAAATCTATCTAAACCAAGACAGCAGAAGTACCCAGAGTTGCAAGGGTTAATTTACAAAATACAAAAAGAATTAATTTTGACTGTATAATTTGGCTATTAGATATGCAAGATTCAAAACAATGCTCCATTTAACAAAGTTAAAATAACATACTTGAAGCAATTTTACTTTCCGTAGTTGAAAAATATGATTCTAAGCAATTGTCCAGCATAATCGTCAACCTATAGGGAATATTTTCTGCTTCTCAATATGGTTACTACCTCCTCCTCTGGATACATGCACAGGTTTGTATAAAATCTCATCTGTATACTAGTATTTGCAAAACTCTGGATGCTAGAGGGAGATATACTGTACTGTACAGTCGGCAAAAAAAGTTTCGTTACCACCCCTACGTTAATTTTAACATCGATAAGCGCGGCAGGGTTGGTACTCCGCTGTCTGAGCAGCTGTGCCTCGCGGGCCGCGGCAATGACAACTTAGCACAAGGCATTCCCTTTCTTTTTATATCAAAAGTTTAACTGATTTTAAATTAAATTTTGAGTGTTCGAGAACTATTGCTATTTAACTATTCATCATTAAACATAAAGAAATACGTTTGAGTATTTTAGAACAAGAATAACCTTGAAATACCCAGAAAAAGTAGCACTTGGTAAAAGTACGTCATTCCTACTTGCCTGCCCATTAGACACTGAGGGGTCCGGGAGGGTGACGGAGGTATATATGACACTCGCGCCACACCTGACTCACCAGTCAGGCATACCAACATTACATCACACTGTTAAAATGATGGTAACAAAACTTTTTTTGCCAACTGTACATACAAACTCAAATAGGCTAGCCTTTTATATTAGATAATTAAATATCCCTCCTCCAGTTATAAAAAATAGTTGAATCCAGTTTTACTACCTCCTTTCTTGGGTTCATTATCTACAATTCTATCCACTTCCTCCTATCAGTCCCTATATCTAAATTATCCTATTGTCCTAATCTTTCCATTATCTTCTACTCTATCCCAACTCATATTTCCCTGCCCTATACTATACATCCATTCTCTCTTATCTTTTCTTTCCCTTCTCTTCTCGCTCTTCTCTGACCCCTCCCTCTTCCACACACTCCCCATCTTCCTTCTATAGA
The DNA here is from genome assembly GCA_033782935.1 of Petrolisthes cinctipes. NCBI lineage: Eukaryota > Metazoa > Arthropoda > Malacostraca > Decapoda > Porcellanidae > Petrolisthes > Petrolisthes cinctipes. The sequence goes on along the minus strand of JAWQEG010002102.1, from coordinate 258,517 downwards.
ATAAAGGGACGACTCACTTCTCAAGAAATCTGAAAGCATTGTGGTTGCCAAAGTCCTCAAACTGGATTAGAGTGTTTTGACCATAGCGTTGAACCACTGCCTGCATGAACTCATCGATGAACTCGTCATACGCAGCGCCCGTCACACGCTCATGGCGGTTTCCAATGTAGAACTCATCCTCCAAGAGTTCCTTTAAAAGAGCAGGTGACAGATGTTAATTATTCATTACTATAATAGGACACTTTCTGTGTTGCTGTTCTTCAAGTCAAAGGAACATATGCTAGAGTAGTCTTGGGACTGGCAACAATACATACAGGTACACTACAATGGTTCCATTCAGTGATAACCGAGTCAATATTATCACATAACCCTGACATTTCTTAACCTTGGGTGTAAGTAATATTGATGAATAGTACAGTACTGTTAACAAAGGCTTTCCTTACATGATGCTCATACTACAATGCAGTACTATTCACCACTTTATAGAAAAAACTAGACATTGCTCAGGTTAAATTTAATAAATAGATCAATTCAGTATGGCACAGCATTAAATAAAGACAGTAGTCATACTTATACCTGCTTGCCACTATCATACCCAATGTTGTATAATGAATTGTCCCTACAGTATCTCTACTCCCTCCAATAACCAGTGCTTATGCCCCAGTACTTGCTTGCCACTACCATCTCGAGTAAACTATAATCTTGTGCCAATAGTATCTTGATTCCCTTCAGTACCTGCCCAAAAGCATACCGGTATTTTAATCTACAGTCTCAGTTGCCACATTTCTCCCTAGAAAAGCAATTCCGGACGAAATTTTTTTTAGCATTAGTTTCAATTTTTTCCTTTAAGTAAAGAACACCACTTCAGCAGTTTTTATATAATCCATTGGATTTTTCATTAAAAGTTAACCCCATTCGGGAGCATTCGGACCTGTTTAGTGTGTTCTATATGCATCCCCTTGGTTTTCTATAAAGGACAAACAAACCGACAAAAATATATATTATAGTACAAAATACTGTCTTTATTGAAGTTATCTGAAAGTGAATCTGCTGACAAGTATAAGCAATGGTTAAAATATACTTCAATTCTGATCTAACTAACTTTCAAAATCAAATGTAGTACACCGGCATATAAAGTCTAACCACATTTTACTAATGGTGGCTACAATATTTTTTACTGAATTATAATAAGGTCATATTGAATATTTAAAATTTATTTGGAGGAATGGAAGGGGATTGATTGCAAAATTGTCAGGAAAGCTCCAAAAACTACTATTTTATTCTGCTACCAAGAAAAGCAAACATATACATTTGTCATTTATGGTTTGGGTCACCAGTGCATATGGTCATGAATGAAGATACACTCAAATACTGTATAATTTCTTTACCTTTCTGTTGGTGCCTACATCAAGTACAATGGGCAGACACTGGTGGGGTTTGATACCAGCCAGGGCAGTGTAGAGGGACAGCTTGCCCACAGGGATACCCATACCTTGCACCCCAAGGTCCCCCAAGCCAAGGATCCTCTCTCCATCCGTTACCACAATGGCACGTACATCACTCTCGGGCCTGGGGAATTAATTGCTGATTAACTCGTGGTACAGAAGGAGACAAGAGAAGGAAAGCAATCCTTGGAGTTAGATTAAGGAAGAGAAGGATAAACATAGCTTTTATTCAGAACCACAGCAATACTACAGTACAGTATTACATTATTATATTATTATATTATTAGTATTACCAGCCTTTGTAAGGAGAAAGTCTACATCAGTGTAAAATATGAGTCAACTGAATTATTGTTGTTGTTGGAGTTTCTCAAGCTGTCTGACTGAGCAGACCCGAGCTCCTGAGGAGGGCTATGGCCTGTGCCGGGCTTTCCCACAGTGCCCTCAAAGAGTGTATGTTGTGTTGTTGGCAAGTGTAGTTGTGTACATTGCAGTCTTCCATAATGTGTTTAACAGAATGGGGTGCTGTGTTGCATCCTGGGCAGGCATCCACAATAGCTCCATCCAGCTTTTTTTTTATATGCCAGAAGGGCAGGGTGGTGGCCACATCGCAGCCTGGCCAGGTGGACTGTGTCAACTGAGTAATAATGGATAGTTAGTTTGTTTGTTTTTTTATTACAGAACTGCACCTCTCAGTAAGAAGGTATGCAGCAAACAAAACATTCCACATGATGGTTAATGACTGATTGAAAGGGATGTGTATAGAAGGGCTGGAGTGATTAGCATATTATTAAGGAGCCTGTGATACTGCCAAGTTAATGGAGACTACTGACTCCTCCAAGCTATGCCACCACCCTTGTCCCCATAAATAGCCTACGAAATCAGTACCCTCCTGCGCAAAGGCAATTCTTTAAGAGAATTTGTAGGGTGGAACGAGAGAGATTTTCCACTCTAACATGAATAACAACTCTTTCATCATAAACAAAACTGATGAATGAAGCCTCACCAGTTCCTCATGACCTCATAGATATGTCCCTTGTCATGAATAGAGATGAAGAGACCTCGAGGTCGGCGGAAGATGAGGCCAAACTTCTGACAAGCCAGCCCCACGGTGGGAGTGTACACGATGGGCATGTACTCCTCCACATTCTCACTCAGCAGGCGGTAGAAGAGTCGTTCGTTGCGGTCCTGGGGTAAAACGGTTCCGAGTACTGTACTGATGTGAATATGTATATGTACAATCCAGGTGGAATATCCCTGGTTACTTTCAGTAATCATTATTGAGTGCCAAGGAACACTGGGGATGGATCCAGACCTAGATTTGAATCCCTCAAAATCAAATAACTGGTTGCCAATCATTAGGCCCACTTCTGGTAAAACTTTCAGCAAAAAGCACATGATTTTTTTGCCTTATCCTGCTAACAAACACTAACAGAAAGAAAAGGAACCTGATTACCTAAATAATAGTAAACAAATGAAATCCACAAAACCAATCAAGAGAATGAATGAACCCACCTGCAGGCCAGCCAGGTAAATGAACTTGTTGAGGGGTTCTTGGTAACGCTCTATATTCTTGCGACAGAGGTCTACTTGTTCCTCCTGGGTCTTGAAGCGTGGAGGGATGAGTCCATGGAGCCCCAAGACTTGACGCTCCTCCAAGCTGAAGGCCATACCCTGCAAAATAGCTTAAAAGATGTTGTTGTTGCTATGTTATAGTTATACTGTAGCTGCTTTTGTACCAGACCTGCATAGACAGCATAATCGTAGGCCATCATCATCAATATTGTGGATGTGTGAAAGCCCCCTAACAAGTTTAATAAGAATAGTAAAGTAAAATGAACATGCGTAAAATCAAAATAGCAAAGCTTAGTGATAATGTGTGAAAATAAAGGACACACACCTTATTGAGCCTTGGGTCACGGAGGTAGTCGATACCCCTGACCATGTTGGGGCAGACGTTGTCGCCCGTATGCTCATGATATGGCCTCTGACCCAGATGATCACGCCTCATCCCTTCCATTACTGAACCTACAGGTCTCCACGCACCACGAGAACACAATACAGAGCTGTGAAGCAAAAATTTTGGGTTATAATAGTATATCCTCAAGATACAACAAATATATTTAAACCCCATATATCAGGAGGTTTTCTGAAACATATTTAAATGACTGGTGGTAGTATGAGCACATCTTTAAATGTACACAATAGCCTTTACCACTGAGGCATAAATATTGCTTCCCACTCACAAGAAAAAAAATTGATGTTAGTAAAATATAAATATGCTACATGATAAAATATATCCAAAAGTGGTCAACCATTGCCCAAGAGTTTGTGTGTATTTTTATTAAATACAGAACCATTAATCCCTGAATTTTATGGTTATGGAAAACAAAATCCTAAGAAATCACATTTGAAAATCTTCAATGATGGACTGAGGGTAGAATTAATGAGTGGATAGATGTACACTATAAGTTTATGATATTAAGGCTTCACTTTGTAAGAACAGCAGATCATAAATAGCTTTTTTAGTGATTCTTACACTGTGACAAGTTCAGCCTGTTCATTACAAACAAGCTCACATCATACTCAGTACACAACACCATACCTATTATTTTATCCAAACATTTATTTTAGCTCAATCTCTTCATATTTTGTCCAAAATCTACAGGACACCCTTATGTCGCACTTTATTTTTCTTCTACAGCATTCATACACATTTTTATATCTATTCACCCCTCTTCTCTCACTCTCTCTAGTAACAGCAGTGGAATTCAGGGGAGTGCAACAGCAGCCCTAGTGGTGGTGGGTAAGCTCAAACAATAAATACTTCCTCCATCAACATCACCAGCCTATTCAAACAGTATCTTGCCCAAACCATTGATCCTACTTGACCTCTGCAACTCGCATCAGTTGGTAACATGTGGGGAGAATGACATGAGCTGATGATTCAGAATCTTAGATGTGGCATCTGGGTTAAGGTTCTCGGTACATTGGTTACATACAAAACCAGTGATTTACCATGAAAGTTACAATAGAAACAAGGAAAAAAAACAAATCTTTTGATAAAAAAATATATGGTCATACTGGCCAGATATAATAATAAGAACAACCACATAAATAGAAAATTCGATTTTTCCCTATGTTTTTTGTTAAAATATTTGTGTGGCAGTGCGTTTTGACCACGTTTCATCCCCCCCCCCCCCACGAAGAGGCTGGATTGAAGGGTAAAACATGTAAAGAACACATTCATTAATTAATATTTACATATACTTGAGTTAGTCTGACTTACAACCTAAGCTAATCTGGACTGGGACCTAACCTGAGTAAGCATAAGGGGGAAATAAAACATGGTCAAAATACACAGTCACGCTGGGTAATGACTTCATAAAGCAAAAACGATCACCAACCTAAATATTAAGGAAATTGGTTAGTACCTTCTTTTTCTGTGGATCTTAACTATTACCATATAATGAATTCACAAACACACACTGGTCTTGGATAAATGCCAGACAGAATATTCACTGATACCAACTCACAACCACTGTCTGTCCTCCCAACCACAATCTTCAATACAATACATAAATAACAAAAGTTAAAACCTACCCAATTGAGTATAAGTATCAAGAAACAGCCTGATACCACCACAAACAATATAGCTGCATGAAGTCTATCACCAATGGCAATCTCTTCAGCGGGAAGGCCAAAGTACAGCGCGAAATTATAATGAGAGTCAGAAAATAATTGAAGTAGGTCCATTATCATTTGCTCTGTTTTGTCAGCTCTATCCAATATGGAAATGGTTATGGCATCCATGACAGTGATCCAACACCCAATCTGGGGTAGTTTGAATAGTGAGGAGACTGAGGTTAAGAACCAACGTTGAGACTCAGTTTACCTCAACACATTAATTATGCAGCCATAAACTACTGTAGGCTATCAACATTTGTATCTAACCTGGATATTAGTTGCATGACATCTTAGACCAGATGTTCAGTTGAGTAGTAAGGATATTTGGCTTGGTGAGCATGTGTGGATGTGGAAGGCTTAATTAAGATCTGTGGATGATGTGTGAAGTGGAGATCCACTTTCTTTACTACCATAGAAAAAACAAAAACGAAGCATTATCACTACCCACTATACACCTCAACTTAACAACTTCACTATGATAAGCAAATTACTATTACCCAATTCACATCTGCACTACCTGTACATGCTTCACAACTTCTCTACTCACCTACCAAATACCTCTGCAAGCATACTATGTCACATCATCACTACCAGCTTCACAACTTCTCTATTAACGTACCAAATACCTCAGTATACATCTTTTATCAAATCATCATCTGCACATCATCTCTATCCATCTGCCATAGAGACTGTAAAACCCTATCTATAATATCCACTACACATCTAGAGAGCAGCAACTGGAGTCCACGAAGTGGGCGATGGGGTAGGAGAGCTCGCAAAGCGGGTGAGGTATGGTAAAGAGTAACAAAACTGGTGAGGGTCGGCTAATCTTTCTACAATACTGTATGTGTATTTAAAAGTGCATTTGTTGCGGCTTTAGCCGCTTAAATTGTATTTATTGGTTGTGGAACCAGCACAGCTGGATTGCTATAGAACCTACCCCCTCTATCAAGCCTAGGCCGTCCAGGTCTCCTAGTCTTGGCTAGAGAGTGGGTATTTCCGTGAAGATCATCAGAAGTAAAAATTTAAATCTGGCGCTGTGCTGATGTGCGAGTTGTGTTGTGCAACGTGAAATAGCCGCGGGTGGGAATCGCCTCAACACATTGAGAATTTGAATTTTCAACGTGTGGTTCAGTGTGGACGGGGCTTAAGGCTGATTTCTGGAACCTAACCAAGGCAGACTACCGGATCCTAAAGCTCTATTCACAAGCTGTGGGTGATGCCTGCCTCCGCGCTTATGTGCAGACCCGCAAAAACCAATGTCGGATATTTTAAATGTAACCTTTCACATGGCACGGGCCACGAGTTAGCCTTACTTTACCAGACCTAAGCAAATCTGGATTGGGACCTAACCTGAGTAAACAAATGGGGGAAATCAAACATGGTCAAAATACACTGTCACACTGGGTAATGAATGACTTCATAAAGCAAAACGATCCATAACCAAAATATTAAAGAAATTTGTTAGTACCTTCCTTTTCTGTGGGTATTCTTAACTATTAAGCAAGGTTTTCACATAGGCGAATAAGCTCCCAACGCTGCTACAAATAAGCAATATTTTAATTAAATCCTTATTCGGGTGTTTTGCCGGCAGTTCGTGTCGCGCCACGAAAAGTTGGTGGGCATCCCAAGTTTTCGTGACAGATGCCGAATAAAAAGTCGTAGAGAAACTGCAGGTGCACCTACGGCTGGTCTGTGGCCTTCCCCGGCATTGTGTTGCAACACCGGTAAAAAAAAAAACATTTCGATACACCTTTAACCTCTCGGCAACTGTGTAAACACCGTGGAAGCATCGCGTGAACCATCGTTGTATCTTGGGACATGCTGGTGATATACAAATTCATACACATTTCAAAAAATTTATATAGTTTAATGTCGGGGCTGGGACGGGGTTATGTCGTAGGTAAGTTTTAGATGTGTTGCCAGTTTACCTGCGTTAGGTCTGGGAGCAACCCCTGGGATTGGATATATGTGCTGCCGGCGAAAACAGACGTTAAAATGTCCGTTATAAATTATTGTCCCAGCGCCGCCGGTAAATCTGGGGGCTTCCCCGGAACAGTCATGATACACTGCAGATCCGCCACAGTACCACCAGCACAAGGTCAGAGCAACAGATAAGAATCTGAAATTCGGCTCCCAGGTCCTCAATTTTTTACGGTTCACTTATTCGTGACGGAGTCGGGAGCTTATTCACGTACAGTATGTGTATACTAGGCTTTACCAAATAATGAATTCACAAACACACTCTGGTCTTTGATAAATGCCAGAATTTTTGGTATTTATTTACTATATTGCCTTTCCACAGAAGTGTTACCACATCTGCTTAGGTCCCAGTAGTTTGCCCCGGTTAGGTCCCTGGTAGTTAGCCCCGGTTAGGTCCAGGTAGTTTACCCAGGTTAGGTCCCGGTAGTTTGCCCAGTTTGGTCCTGGTAGTCTGCTGCAGTCTAGGTTAGGTCAGATAAGGTCAGGCAAATTCCCAAATTCCCCATTTGAACATGCCACATCTTGGAAAAGGGGCACATACAGTGCTCGACAAAAGTCTGTGCCGGGTAGAGTAGGCCGGCACAGACTTTTGGCGAAAAAAGAAAGACCTGTGTCTGGAAGGCCTACGAAAGTGTCGGTTCGTGCCAGGACCATATTGAAAAAGAGACATTGAAAAGAATCTTCGCACCTCAGCTCGTGTTGTCAACGAGTCCAATCCTGGAACTTTGGGAGATGTGTTTGTGCGTATGGTGAGCAGGCACATTCACTGCCTTGGGTACACAAGTCACCACCCTGTAAAGAAACCCATCTTGACTCTTAAGCAAAGGCAGCGTAGGGTTGCTTTTGCCAAGGAATATCTTGCTTGGCCTGAGGAAAAGTGGCTAAACGTATTGTGGTCGGATAAGTCAATCATTTCTGTTACTTGTAACACAAGTACTAACGTTTACCGCCGTAAGGAGAGTGACCCACTTGACCCTCGTTAAATTTGTGGGACGGTAAAGCACCCAGATTACCTAATGGTTTGGGGTTCTTTTTCTGGGAAGGGTTTAGGAAAACTTCTTGTTCTACCAACTAACATCAAAGTGAATCAGTTTGTGTATTACTCCTTTTCCACATGTAAAAACATCTTGACTATCGCACTCGGTTGATTTTGTTTACACCCAGCACAGACTTTTGTCGAGCACTGTATGTGGGGAAATGGCAAAGATGAAAATAATTGGTATTTATCTAAACTATTGCCGTTTTGTAGCAGTGTTGCCAGATCCGGCTAGGTCCCAGTATTTTGCCCCAGTCAGGTCCTGGTATTTTACTACGGTTAGTTCCCGGTAGTTTGCCCAGGTTAGGTCCCGGTAGTCTGCTGTGGTCTAGGTTAGGTTAGGTAAGGTGAGGCTAATTTCAAAATGGCTTATCTTGGAAATTGGGCATTTCCGAAGAAAATGCCATAGAAAAGGGTCTTATTTTCAATTATATGAATTAGTGGGTAGAGTGTAAAAACATCGTAATAGAAAACGGCAATAGAATAGATAATTACCAAATAATTTTATTATGGTATAATATTATATTAGTGTGTAATAATGGTATAAAAAAATAATGAACGGCAATGTAGTATATATTTACCGATACCGACTCCCTAATCCAACCCGATTGTCGATTGAGTATAACTGCCAGGAAACAGCCAGACAGACTATTATGACAGCAACAATAGATCTGCCATAACTCCCCTATGTATAGTCATAGCTAATTTCAATGTAAGGGTGGTTCCAGTACTATTTTTGCCGACTATAAACCCCGCAAAATTATGAGTATCCAACAATACTTGAAATAAGGGCCAGCAGGGGGCTTTGGGTTTTTATGCCTATATTATCGACTCTTATGCAGCCAGTCTTGTTAGTGGTAACATAATTTTTCTTGAAGTAGGTCCACTATTATACACTCTATTTCGTTCGCTATATACAATATTTAAAAGGTTTTGGCTTCCATGACCATGATTCAACACTCACCAATCTCATCTGTAGCAGTTTAAACTTGGAAACGTTTTTAGTGATGAATAATTGATGGAAAACTGATACATGGTGACATTGTTAAACTACTACTTAGAGGAAAACATTTGCCTTTCGGTTCCTATTATTTTACAATGTGAATTTATTCGAAGAGTAGGCCTAAGTTCAATAATTAACACCTCCCTCAGACTCCACTCACTTCACTTTACCTCAACACGCTTAATTAACCATATTTTCACAGGAACAACTACACCTAATAAGCGTACCATCACAGCACCTACTATATTGTATAATTAATAGTCCCCATGATTACCCACAAATTACTCTTATCACATGCGAGGAAGTTTGAGAAAGATGTCTGTCTCTGTCTGTTGGTTGTCCTCTCCACCGGACAACTTTTATTTCGTGTGCTGTGTGCTCCTAATTTACCCCCTGGATATTATAATTCTGTATGATGAATGAGTTGGTTCAATGATTACCCTTCAAGAAATGCCTGAGCCTTCCTGGTATCTTTTACGGCCACGGCCCAGATAGGCCCAGTCTGCTTACGGCCAACGAGGGTTTTCCATTGATGCATACGTAATGAACACACACATCATCCCGGTTCGTCGATCGTGTCTCATGTAGGAAAAGGTAGAACATCGGATTTAGTAAAATACTGAATGAAAATTTACCTTACATGGTTCACATCACACAATCATTCTCATGAGCTCATACGGGTCTACTCATCATTCGCTTCCACACACACACAAAATTAATCTTCCATGGAGCAGATGATCAACACAAACCAACAGACCTGATCAAGATTCACATCATACAAATACAAACATCACAATCATGCTACGCACGTCTGTTTGCAAACATTAACATGAACATTACTCCCTCGCCCTCCCCCCCCCCACATACATTAACAAGTATTACTGTACTGTACAGTCGGCTGCAAAAGTCGTGTCATCTCACTTTGAGTCACTTAGCATTTCTTGAAGGATAACATAAAGGGTAATCATTGAACCAACTCATTCATCATACAGAATTATAATATCGAGGGGGTAAATTAGAAATTTACTCTGGAATCTAATTTTACGAGCTTGTGCAGCTTATATTTCCATATTGTACTTCATCACATGGCAGATGTGGCGACACGACTTTTGCCGCCGACTATACACTATTCAAAATTTTCTCTCCCTCACACAGAAGCAAAAACGCGCCGAAGACACAAACACAGGCAGAAGAAGATGATTTTTGGCTTTATGCCAATCGATGCATGGTGTTGGTCATTAAGGCAGTCAGTCTTGTTACATCAACACATCTTCCCCCAGCCTACAATGTTGAAATCCTTGCTCTTATAGCCGGGTATCTACTTACTGCTAGGTAAACAGGGACATAGCGGGCTGGGAAAATTGTCCAACAATTCCACCGACTCGGGAATCGAACCCAGGATATCTAGCTTGCTAGGCAAGCATGATAACCATTTGGGGTGCCGATGGTGTAATGGTTATCATACTCGCCTAGCAAGCTAGAGATTCCGGGTTCGATTCCCGAGTCGGTGGGATTGTTGTACAATTTTCCCAGCCCATATAGTCGGATGTGGTAGTGAGAGTGTACTACAGGCAAGGGTGACGCGGTAGGGAGTGTGAGAGTGTACAGGGTGGGGGGTGGGGGGCACCAATAATCAGTTGACTTATCGTGGTAAATCCCCTTCACGGTTTTCCTTGGGATCTCTGAACAGCCCCGGACACAAGTAACTCGTATTTTCTTCTCCCTGCTGTTAAGGACTTTTTAAAGATTTTTAATTCTACTACATTTATCCCATGCTCTCGTTCTCTCTCTCTCAATTATACCCTTCGGAACTTAAGTGGGTTCATTTACCATGGCACCTCTCTAATTGTTATATATCTCAGACCATGTATGAACCCCAGCTGTGGCACTGACACTTGTGAATTTTTCACTTCAATCCATTAACCAATCAACTAGTTTGTTCTTATATACTTTACTGATAGTGTATAATTATATAACATCATATTATAATATTATTACATATTGCTCAGGGCCATATACACCTTTTACAATACAGTACTTTTCGGTATTTATTGAAAGAATTACCGTTTTGCAGCAGTGTTGCCAGATCCGGTTGAGTCCCAGTATTTTACCCCAGTAATTTATTGTACTTTATCACGATTATTTCCCGGTAGTTTGCCCAGGTTAGGTTCCGGTAGTTTGCCCAGGTTAGGTCCCGGTAGTCTGATGCGGTCTAGGCTAGGTTAGGTCAGGTCAGGCTAATTTCAAAATGCCCCATTTGAATATGCCCTATCTTGGAAATGGGGCATTTGCGGAGAAAATGCCATAGAAGAAAATAGTCTTAGAAAGGTCTAAAATAGTGGGTAATGAAGGTAGAAAAACCGTACGCAATAACGGTAATTCATTCAATATTTACCTACTTTTCTGGCAATGTTTAAATCCCCAAATCCGCTTATATACCCGTATCACCGTGAGGGTTCTCGCACAGTCAAGGACAGTACTCTCATTAGTAAGAAACTGAATAATTACGAATTTTACATAATCCGATTCACCTGTGATGACTGAAACAAGTTTTATCCACAATGTTTTCCACCGGGAAAATAAGTTATTTATGTCTCGGGACAGTAACCATAACAAAACTACCTACAGCTTTACTTACATTTCAGTGTACCGGCAAATTCCTCCTTTATGATAAGTAAGTCAGCAAGTCAGATAGTATACAGGCGGTGGGTGTTGCATGCGATAAGAGTGAGAATCAATGTCTGGCCAGCACACACACTCACACAACCTTCCTGAACGGTCTCCACTGGGTAACTGACGGTGACAGTACTGACAAGACAGACTGGGGCCTGAGCAGACTCAGACTGGCTCTGCGGACAGGCACGGCAGATGCTCCAACTGCGCCCCCCCAGTGCGTTTACTGTAATTCAGGGGTAATTCCTATATACTTACCAAATGTTTGAATTTTTCACCAAATACCAATACAAACCTATGTACAGTCACGCCCAAATGTCGCTAGTATCTCAGGAACCCCAATCGTTCTTAACTAATAAATCCGAACAATTTATTGACAATAATTATAGTTGCTTTCGATATTTCACTAACTCAGGATTACTTAGGCTCGAGAAATGCGCCAGAATATTGGGCGTGACTGCACCTGCCTGCCACCTGTCCCTGCTTGACTTTACTACCTCCCTGTTTGCCTGCCTCCCTTACCAGCCAGTCTAATTGATAACTCCTCCCAAGTGCTGTGCCATTATTTAATACCTCTCACGACTGGGTACTATACTATATACAGTGTTACCTTTTATTCCTCACCGGGTGCTATACTTATAAAATGTTTTATCTTACGTACTGCACATGTTTACCTTCCTACCAGCCTGCCTATACCTTCTTTATTATCTACCCGTCTTTGCCTCTACCTGCCTACCCATCTTGTCTGCCTTCCTACCAGCCTGCCTGCCTTCTTACTTACTCTCTCTCTCTCTCTCTCTCTCTTCACACACGGTCACGCTTACTCAGCATTTATACGACCACAATTCCACCAGTCATGCCGATCAAGGAAAAATGTTTGGGAAACATCCCAGAACTACTATAAATTGCAGACCGGCAGATAAATGTAAAATAAAGACAGACATAAATTAATCCCTGTCAATGAAATATACAAATAACTTAAGAATTACATAAAATAATACAAAGAGAGACCGGATATGCAATAATTCTCCTCGCACCTACACATGTAACCCACACGAACTTAGAAACATGTAACCTACACGAACTTAGAAATATGCACACCTTCCGAACTTAGAAACATGCACACCTTCCAATAGGCAGACTTCACTTATACACACTCCAGCAGAGGCTTAAAAAGTACACATAACTCACACACACATACAAAGCTCCTTCACAATACTGTATTTTCACTCACACACACGAACTCATATTCTTATATAAAACGTGCACGTCATCAAATCCGAGTACACACACACCAACACCCACACACACACACCCACACAACACACACACCAACACCCACAACACACGTGTGGCCGCAGGAACACCTGTAAAGTAATAAGATACGTGTGTGTGTGTGTGTGTGTGTGTGTGTGTGTGTGACGAGTTTTAAAATGACTCGACGCGTAAACTTTCAGTATCAATCTTTTCCTTCTCTTCCCCCTCTTCTGTTTTCTTTCCTATATTTCTCCTCCTTTTCCCCCCCTTCTCGTTTCATATTGTTTTCCTCCTTTCCCCCCACCTTTCTTTAAATATTTTCATCCGCCTTTCGTTCTTTCAACATCCCACCTCACTCTTCCCAAGTCTTTGCCATTTTAAAATCATCCTCTTTCTATCTTCATTTACCTTCCTCCTGCATTATTTTTATCTACTTTTATTATCCCTCGTCTCTCCCTCTATTATCTTTCTTCCTCCTCCCTTCCTCTTTTTCCATGTCTCGTCTTACTCTCCAATCACACGACTTTTGGTACATTAGAGTGCCTCCAAAATATGCCAGGGAACAGGACCCGATAAACAAAAACACTGGTGGCCCTATGCTCGGAATAATCTGGAGAAAAAATTAGTTGCTCCAGATTTACCAACACTTAATTGAAAATACTATAGCCTCAGTGTGTTTTTCAAGCAGTTGGTGTCCATCAATATAACTAACTGTCTGTCTGTTTGTTTGAGCGATGGTTTGTTATTCCACGTCACTAACTTTGTGTGTGTGTGTGTGTGTACTGGTGCCTGGCTGTCTGTCTGTGTGTGTGTGTGTACTGGTGCCTGGCTGTCTGTCTGTGTGTGTGTGTGTGTGTACTGGTGCCTGGCTGTCTGTCTGTGTGTGTGTGTGTGTGTACTGGTGCCTGGCTGTCTGTCTGTGTGTGTGTGTGTGTACTGGTGCCTGGCTGTCTGTCTGTGTGTGTGTGTGTACTGGTGCCTGGCTGTCTGTCTGTGTGTGTGTGTGTGTGTGTGTGTGTGTGTGTGTGTGTGTGTGTGTGAGTGTGTGTGTGTGTGTGTGTACTGGTGCCTGTGTGTGTGTGTGTGTGTGTGTGTGTGTGTGTGTGTGTGTGTGCGCTGGGGCCTGACTCAGCCTGTGTCTGGCTGTCTGTTGGCGCCTACATGTCTCTCTGTGTTAGTGAGTCTAGGTCACTGTCTGTCTATGTAAGAGTAAATGTTGTACTGGTGTTTGTCCGTCTATATGTAGGTCTATCTCTTAGGAAGGACGGGAGGGATTACCCGAAGCTGATGCACAACACGATTGCCGGAAATGTTTTATCGTGTGGGAAAATTATGATTGAGAATGATAAAGGAAAGGCAGGTGAGGCAGTGACAGTGAAGACAAGCTAACAGACAGACGGACAGACAAACTAACAGACAGACGGACAGACAAACTAACAGACAAACTAACAGACAGACGGAGACAAACTAACAGACAGACATACAGACATACAAGTAAGCAGCTGGGTTACCATATGTGTAAGATAACTATCGTACATTTAGCCATATACGATTATTATACCCTTGATGCGACGAACAATTGGCCACAAGTATTCGTACACACGCTGTTGTTTTCGAGGGTTTACGACATATAGAAATTGTAAAACTACGTAACTGCAATACAACTTTATTATTAGGTTTGATGTTTTGTTAGTCACCGAGTCACTTGGTAGACTTTTCATTGCAGTACTTTCACAATTATGACCTCTCTTTTTATATAGCCTGTGCATGAATTAATGTGGCCAACTGTACAAGCGTTTCTCTCTTTAGTACGTTTTTTTTACGATAAATATTTTTTCAACTTAAGGGGGGAGATACGGTGTTGGTAAATCTGGAGCAATCGATTCCTACAAACCATTCCACGCAACTGACCACCATTTTTATATTTGATAAAATCTGGTCCCGTTTCCCCGACATATTTTGGAGGAATCAAGGGGCTCCCATATACCAAAAATGCATGCTCCTCTTAAGGGGGTAATTCACTTTTGTTACATTGCAGTGCCTTGATTCCTCCAAAGTATGCCAGAAAACAGGACCAGATGAACAAAAATAATGGTGTTCTGTTGCTTGGAATAATTTGGAGGATTCAGTTGCTGTAGATTTACCAACATAAAATTTCCCCCTTAAGTAAACTAACTATCGATATCATAATATGTATCATTTAAAACGAGGCACAACTGATATCGGGGAGTGTTTAGAGGGAATGACTGAACACCCATAATATTTCTTGCCTTGCTTGGATGTCACATTGGGTTGTATGCAAGAACGTTCGTGGTGCTGACGAGACGATGGTTTGGTATAGAAATGATGGCTCTGTTATTTGTCTATGGAGTCGTCGTATACTGGTACAGTCGGCAAAAAGTTTCGTTACCATCCTTTTAACACTGTGATGTAATGGTGGTAGGCCTGGCGTGACGCGAATGTCTTATATATACCTCCGTCAACCCATGTGCTCTTCAGTGTCTATTGGGCAGGGGAGTAGGAATGACGTGCTACTTTTTCTGGGTATTTCACGGTTATTCTTGTTCTAAAATACTGACTCATTTCCTTATGTTTAATAATGAATAGTTAAATAGTAAGAGTTCTTGAACATTCAAAATTTAATTTAAAATTAGTTAAACTTTTGATATAAACAAACAGAGTGCAATGTTTGTGACTGCCACGGGCCGCGGCCCACATATTATCGCCATTGGGGCCTGTGTAGGGTAGGCTGTGTGTGGCCGTCACTCACAGTCTACACACACTCAGCCAAGCACTTGCCACTTCCATGGATGGAACTAAATGGCGGTTTTATTTTATGGTCAAAACATTACATCAGAGTAAGAATTTCACAGGTATAATGTAAGTTTATTAATCTGGCATAGCAGTGCATAAGAGCAACGAGCACCCGTCCTATCTCGTTGAAAGCTACTAGGCTACTGCCTACTGATGAGTGACGACATCCGAAGGCAGACCGCCAATGCCTCCGCCGCCCGTACTGTCCAGCCCGGCAAAGACGATATCAGTCTCGGATGATAAGGCTTAGCAGCCAAGTAGGCAGAGTACCAACCCTACACCGGCTACCCATGTTAAAATTAACGTAGGGGTGGTAACGAAACTTTTTTTGCCGACTGTACAGTCGTCAGCAAAAATTCGTCCCATTCAGCTGGAGTGAGAGGAGCCTGGTAATCTGCTAACACACTATGAGAGTTGACAAATATGGATTAAATATTGAAGATCATTAGCCATTTAACCCTTACACTGCCGCCGACAGCATATGCTGTTAGCAACAGAGCACTCCCCAGTGCCACCGACAGCATATGCTGTTTTCACTTATAATAATTGTTTAAAAGTGGGAATGGTAGGTTTAGGTACTTGGTGGTTACTGACAACTCACCGTGGTTTGGCACCAAACACAAAACTCAGCCAGGACAGTTGTTGGAGTATAATATGAGACATTAGGTGGTAAACTTATGTTCATTGGAGCCTACTACCCATTATTCTGGCAGCTCGTTTTGGTTTATAACCGACCGGCGGCCCTGGTTTTTGTTATTTCGTCGTAATGCGTCAATATATTATATGATTGGAACTTTTTATATTAGTATTTACCATTCATTATTTATATGGTGTACAGTAGGCTATATTTATATGTTTGAAAAATTTGTGTTATTGAACTATTAGGCCCAGAGGACACACGGACGCTTTGTGGTGGACATACAAGGACCACACCACCACACACACGTCCTTTGACTATTCACCACTGAAGAGGCTAAACTGTATGGTAATAAATCATTTGTCTACCATTGTGACTTTTCTTCACCTTCACGTTCCCACTACAGTGGTGTTACTGTGTGACAAGTGTGTGTTGATCCTTGTGTAACCATTACGAAGAACCTGTGTGTCTCGGGCCTTATTATTTACCCATCCACCCAGAAACAGTTATAAGGACAAAATAATAATTACTGTATAGATTTGTACAGTAAAGCATGTATTGTAAATTGTACAACAATGAAATTTATTTTATTATTCGTGTTATGTAAGTAATGGATATTTGTACAAGGCTTCTATAATGGTTTATAGGGCCTAATAGGCTACGTATTTTTAGTTTTTGTCATACTTCCTCACTAGCCTGTGGTACGTGATATTTTTTTCATTCTTCCTCTAAGAATAACAATTGATAAGTCTTTAGTTATATTCCTAAATAGATGTAATATTTTACTGTTTCCATTAGGCTACTACAAATACTTCCCGTTTGCCATATATATACACCTCTTTATAACAAATATATTTTCCTATGAGTGACATAAGCTCCTATGGGCCTCATGCTAGTCCTATTTATAATAATAATAACTTTCTGTTTGCCAACTTCATCTCAGCTTGCCCAGCAGATAATAAGTTTCTGCTGTTTGACAACTTACCAAAACATGTTTGCTTGGAAATTCTACTTTCATTATCTTTTCTGATCTATCTCGCCTCTATTATTATTATTATTATTATGTGTGCAGTGATGATCACTGCCATGCTTTCTGAGTTACAAGTATTTAGTGGGAACATAACTATTAGGCTATAGTGGGAGGGAGGTTGAGGGGGCAAAGGCATTCCAAGTATTGAATAAATCAGTCATTACTTAGTTTTAGTAGTTCAAGGACAAGAGTATTTATTCATATACACATATGAGCGAAAAGAAAATAGGCAAAATGTATGTATTGCTGATAACAAAATAATAATTATACTGTAATTAGCCATTTACGAGTGGCAATACTGCTGCATCTCTCTGCGGGCTGCGAGCAAGGGAGACCAGTGTAGCCAGGTGCAGGGAACATTTTCTGTTTTATAAAATTTTGAAGTTCACAGGAAAATTATATAAAGATTGTTCAATGGTATACAGGGAAATTTCTACCAGTCGAAAATAATTTCAAAAAGACCGTCAATGTTTATGAGTAATCAGGGAATAATTGAGGCAAAAAGGTAAATTCTAAAGTTGATGGTAGGGAAATTTCGTCAAGCCAACCTGAGCTGGTATCACTGTGGGAGAGGGAGAGGGTCGGAGGGAGTAGGCCTCTACAGGAGTTCGTCAATTCCCGCCCAAAATTTGAATTTCACCTGATGAAAATCTTATTCCCACACAGTTATAGCAAATAAACTCTTGCATTCTAATACAGACACAACAGACTATTTTTTCATTATACTCAGGTAATAAATCCTTAATATTTAATAATCCGGTATATACCAGTTTGCAAATGCAAACAATACGGCAGCGTAAGGGTTAAATCATACTTTTCAACTCTCATACAGTGTTACCAGATTTCCAGCAGGCTAATCTCACTCGTACCACGCCATCGTATGTACCATGAATGTTCTTGAATACGGCCCATTGTCATACACATTATTTGAACATACGAGTGAAGTTTGGAATTGGTCAAGTTCAAAGGCAGTTAAGAGTGAAGTTTACCTATATGAATTTGTGAATATGTGAGGTAACTGTGGTGCAGTGAGGATTAATATTACCCAAGTCAACGCAACCTCTTCAAAAGTATGATTGGAAATAGTTTTAAAAAGGCATTCAACTTTTACATGAAATAATTTCTTTGCGTTTTTCTTCCAATTTTTTTTTTTTTTTTTTTTTTTTTTTGCGAATTTAACTAAAATTTATTCATCTATAAGGGGTTATATAGTAGTTTGTGTGTGTGTTAAATCTGGAGCAACTGATTCCCTCAAACTACTGCAAGCAACAAGATACCATTATATTTATTTATTGGTTCTATTTCCTGACATAGTTTGGAGATATATATCCAATGTACAGTTGGGGAATAATGTATCTAAACACTGTTGGCGGCTTCTGGCAACATCCTCAAAAGTAAACACATCAATGAGAGAAAGTCTTTATTAATTGAAGGATAACTTTTATTTCACTGTCTGTGGTTTATCGACGTCAACCAATATCAGTTATCGTTATAAAGTAATGAATAAATTTTGCCTACTACTAACTGTGTTTATCAAAGACATTGTTACCAGAAGCCGCCAACAGTGTCCAGATACTTTGTTCCCCAACTGTACCTAATGTGTATTACTCCTTTATTAATAAGAGCTATGCCTATATTTGTCAGTATAGAATATATATAAGCACAAGAATAATAAACAGAGAACCTAAGGGAAACGGGAAGTGAAAATGAGGTTACCTACTATATATACTGTCTAACTTAGCCTACACATCATAAACTACACCAGGGAATAAAAATAAGTGTGTAACTATGAAAAAGAATAGGTGTGTGTAAGAAAAAAAGAATATGTGTGTGTGTGTAAGAAAAAAAGAATGTGTGTGTGTGTGTGTAAGAAAACAGAATATGTGTGTGTGTGTGTGTGTAAGAAAACAGAATATGTGTGTGTGTGTGTGTGTAAGAAAACAGAATATGTGTGTGTGTGTGTTAAGAAAAAAAGAATAGGTGTGTGTGTGTGTTAAGAAAAAAAGAATAGGTGTGTGTGTGTGTTAAGAAAAAAAGAATAGGTGTGTGTGTGTGTTAAGAAAAAAAGAATAGGTGTGTGTGTGTGTGTTAAGAAAAAAAGAATAGGTGTGTGTGTGTGTTAAGAAAAAAAGAATAGGTGTGTGTGTGTGTTAAGAAAAAAAGAATAGGTGTGTGTAAGAAAAAAAGAATAGGTGTGTGTGTGTGTACAAGGACGTGTTTAGTATGGCGTGGAGAAGAGAGAATGTAGGTGGGTGGGTGGGTGAGGTCAGCGATGTTGACGTGACCAGAAGGAAAATGAAGGGGGTAATTCACTTTTGTTACATTGGAGAGCCTTGATTCCTCCAAAGTATGCTAGGAAATAGAACCAGAAGAACAAATATAATGGTGTTATAAGTTGCTTAGAATAGTTTGGAGGATTCAGTTGCTCCAGATTTACCAACACTAAATTTCCCCCTTAAGGAAAAAAGTATATAGTGGATTGGGCTTGCTCAGGGTCAGAATAAAAAATAAAAAATGATAAAATAAAAAATGATAAAATTAATACATTGAGGTTATTGGTCTGAGTGAAAGGGAGGGCTGAATGTCATAAATTTTCACTCACGTAAATTGGAGGTGTTGTAGATGCATAATGACAATGGGCCGATTCCACAGTGGTATTAGTTTGTTAGCTTCCTAACCAACCACACTTGTAAGGCTTCATTATTTTCTAAAAGCTGAGTATCCACATTCACAAAATCTATCAAACAGTAAGATAATGATGATCACTGCATAGTTTACTCACCAAAATCATTAAATAATTCACCCATAAGTCATGTAAAAGGCTAACATTCTTTCGTTTACGTGCTAACAAACCCCAACGAACGACTGTGGAATCGACCCAATGGCTCATGACACAAAGGGCTGTATTCATGAACATTCGTGGTGCATACGAGACCACGGTATGCCTTTCTTGCATACGAAGTTGAGTTAATTAAGGGGGTATAGATAGATTCTCTTGTTGGTGAATTGGAAAGTCTGTGATTCCTACAAACTATGCCAGGAAACAGACGCCTTCGATGATGTTAATAGGGGATCTGTATCGTGGCATAGTTTGGAGGAATCAGAGACCTTTAAATTCACCAACAAGAGAGTATCCCCCTAAACATGAGTTCAAGGCCAAAGTAAATATTTCTTTCCTAACTGAATGCGAAAGAAACAGAAAAAGTTGGAAATACCACCTCATACCTAGCCGGACGGAAATAGCAATGGCGAATTAACAAGAAAACTGTATACTAAAAATAGTTATACGATTAAGTAGTTAACTGTATATATATGTTCAAATCATAGATTGAAATTTTTTTTTTTTTTTTTTTTTTTTTTTTTTTTTTTTATGTTCCAACACTGGACATAGGCTTCATTAATCCCGTTACCGTGGCCCAGGTCATCTGCTACTCACACACACACATCACGACTTCCGAACTGGTACCCAGCCACAGGGGAAGGGAAGTGAGGGTCATTCCCAAATACTGCAATTGTTATGGTACCAGTGAGGGTGTTTTACAACGTTCGGTGGCCTTATAGTTAGTGCCTCAAACTCAAATAGGAAGAGTAAATATTATCAGGCCCTCAACTGCGAGGATTCGATCTCCCGGTACACGTTTATTGAAGGCAACCTCTACTTCGACAGTCTTTATGGGATACCTGTAATGTTGTCAGAAAATTGGAGATAAGGAGTCCTTCAAATATTGCCACGAAACACCATCTACTGTAAATGGAAGGATTTTGTTTCATGGCATGGTCAGGAGGAATCAGAAGCCTCCAAATTTCATACACAATCACAGGGTCCTTAAATCATAGTTTGGAGGAATCAGTAGCTTTCAATCTGTTGAGGTCATCTTCCTAACCTGATAAAATACGGTATTGTCCCATAAATTGTCAACAATATACAGTAGAAACTTCAGGGGGCAGGGTGTCTACGTAAACCTTAAGGGGGAAGTTTTGTATTCGTAATTCTGGAGCAACTGAATCCTCCAAACTATTCCAAGCAACAGAACACCATTATTTTTGCACGTCTGGTCCTGTTTCGTAGCATACTTTGGAGGAATCTAGGCACTCCAATGTACCAAAAAAGAATTACCACCTTAAGGGCTAGTATACTTTTGGTACTTTGGAGCTCCTTGATTCTACCAAAGTATGCCAGAAAACAGTATCAGATTAACAAAAATAACGATGGCCCGTTGCTTGAAATGGTTTGGAGGAATCAGTCGCTCCAGATTTATCAACAGTATACTATATACCTCCATAACAACCTAACCTCAACTAACCGTTTATAAGAATAGGACGATGGGTTGGAATATAAACCGTTTAGTTATTCTTCAACAAACGTTTGGATGCCAAGGCGACATGACCAGCTGATTCATGAAAGGAGAAAACAAAACAGGGAGCTTAAAAATATAAAACATTAAGGGGGTAATTCACTTTTGTTACATTGGAGTGCCATGATTCCTCCAAAGAATGCCAGGAAACAGGACCAGATGAACAAAAATAAAGGTGTTCTGTTGCAGCTTGGAATAGTTTGGAGGAATCAGTTGCTCCAGATTTGCCAACACTGTACTTCCCCCTTAATACACATTTGTTGTAAAGGAAGGGTAGAATACATACGATAGAACTACTTGAGGGAAGGATTATGGTATTTTTTACAACACTGAGGATAGCATTGATGTAGAACCCTTCATTGAAATAAATAAGTTACTGTTTACATTCAAGGGTACAATAAATCCATATACCGGTAGATTCTTATACAATTTAATGCAAAGTTTTATCGGGCAAAGAATAATTCATCTCATCAATGTGAAGGTCTCCAAACATGACTGCATGATGGACTGTTGAGTATAATTATTCATATAGTGAGTTTCCTCCCTGGAAGCTACATAAAATTTATATGGCATGGTTAAGGGGGTAGTATATTTTAGGTATATTTGTAACAAGTGATCCCTCCAAACTACAGTATTCTAAGCAACAGGCCATCATTATTTTTGTTCATCTGGTCCCGTTTCCTGGCAGACTTTAGAGGTATCAAGGTGGTCCAATATACCAAAAGTGAATTACCCCCTTAAGGAAAGTAACCAGTTGTGGGCAAATTGGAGCATACGTAGTCCTCCTAAATCTACAAGAAAACACATCCCTATAGTCTCGTATGGAGGGATTCTGTTTCCTGATGTAGTCTGGAGGAATCAGTAACCTCCTTATTTCTCACAATAGGTTACTTCCCTTATGGGCCCTGTGATCGTGAATGTGAGACTTGGTGGCTTTTGATTCCTCCTGACTATGCCACGGAACAAGCTCCTTCTATATAGGTGGTGTTTCGTGGCAATAATTGAAGGACTCAGTGACGACTCACTAACCTCCAATATTCTGCCTACATCACAGGGTCCCTTAAGTAGATCAGCTATATCAATGAGCTTACGATAATCTACGGGATACCAATGTAGAGAATCACAAACGGTACCATCTCATCCCATCATTCTGGAAGCACTGCCCTCTGTAAAATGAATTCTTGGTAGGCTATATATCGCAGCTCTTGCTTGAATTCTTACTAGTTCTATGAGTGTATGAAGGTGACGTGGTATGCAGAGAGAGATAGAGAGAAAGTAAAAGAACAAGAAAGGGAGAGTGCAAGGGAATGGAGAAAAAGAAAATGAGATAGAGCACGGGAGGCCTGCAGGGAGTGTTAGGAAGGGAGGCAGGGAGACAGTGAGTGTGCGAGGCGCCTATCACAGCTGCACACAGTGTTGCAAGTGGGGAAAATATAAATGTATCCAAAAACGTATCCAAAATATACAAAACGTATCCAAATAATGTAAAATAGTATCCAAAAGGTATCCAATATTTTTTCTTAAAAAAAAAATGCATTATAGTTAATGAGGAATGTGCTTTAAAATAAGTAATAATTCTTACAGTCTTTTTAGACATCATACGGTTGGCAGCCAAGTTGCTATGTGCTGCCTGGTGATGGACTCACGGAGAATGGTTGTACACTACAAAGTTGGAGCGAAACTTAAACTACTGTTTGGGTCTTCCAAGAACATTATTTATTTAAGTATTTAACCCTTACGCTGCCGTATTGTTTGCATTTGCACACTGGTATATACCGGATTATTAAATATTAAGGATTTATTACCTGAGTATAATGAAAAAATAGTCTGTTGTGTCTGTATTAGAATGCAATAGTTTATTTGTTATAACTGTGTGGGAATAAGATTTTCATCAGGTGAAATTCAAATTTTGGGCGGGAATTGACGAACAACTGTAGAGGCCTACTCCCTCTCCCTCTCCCTCTCCCACAGTGATACCAGCTCAGGTTGGCTTGACGAAATTTCCCTACCATCAACTTTAGAATTTACCTTAATTATTCCCTGATTACTCGTGAACATTGACGGTCTTTTTGAAATTATTTTCGACTGGTAGAAATTTCCCTGTATACCCTTGAACAATCTTGATATAATTTCCCTGTGAACTTCAAAATTTTATAA
Source organism: Petrolisthes cinctipes (assembly GCA_033782935.1). Classification (NCBI taxonomy): domain Eukaryota; kingdom Metazoa; phylum Arthropoda; class Malacostraca; order Decapoda; family Porcellanidae; genus Petrolisthes; species Petrolisthes cinctipes. Next base: position 234,443 of record JAWQEG010002102.1, on the reverse strand, counting down.
AACAGAGAATGTTCCCTGCACCTGGCAACACTGGCCTCCCTTGCTCGCAGCCCGTAGTAGAGATGCAGTAGTATTGCCACTCGTAAATGGCTTACAGTATAATTATTATTTTGTTATCAGCAATACATACATTTTGCCTATTTTCTTTTTGCTCATATGTGTATATGAATAAATACTCTTGTCCTTGAACTACTAAAACTAAGTAATGACTGATTTATTCAATACTTGGAATGCCTTTGCCACCTCAACCTCCCTCCCACTATAGCCTAATAGTTATGTTCCCACTAAATACTTGTAACTCAGAAAGCATGGCAGTGATAACCACTGCACACATAATAATAATAATAATAATAGAGGCGAGATAGATCAGAAAAGATAATGAAAGTAGAATTTCCAAGCAAACATATGTTTTGGTAAGTTGTCAAACAGCAGAAACTTATTATCTGCTGGGCAAGCTGAGATGAACTTGGCAAACAGAAAGTTATTATTATTATAAATAGGACTAGCATGAGGCCCATAGGAGCTTATGTCACTCATAGGAAAATATATTTGTGTTATAAAGAGGTGTGTATATATATGGCAAACGGGAAGTATTTGTAGTAGCCTAATGGAAACAGTAAAATATTACATCTATATAGGAATATAACTAAAGACTTATCAATTGTTATTCTTAGAGGAAGAATGAAAAAAATATCACGTACCACAGACTAGTGAGGAAGTATGACAAAAACTAAAAATACGTAGCCTATTAGGCCCTATAAACCATTATAGAAGCCTTGTACAAATATCCATTACTTACATAACACGAATAATAAAATAAATTTCATTGTTGTACAATTTACAATACATGCTTTACTGTACAAATCTATACAGTAATTATTATTTTGTCCTTATAACTGTCTCTGGGTGGATGGGTAAATAATAAGGCCCGAGACACACAGGTTCTTTGTAATGGTTACACAAGGATCAACACACACTTGTCACACAGTAACACCACTGTAGTGGGAACGTGAAGGTGAAGAAAAGTCACAATGGTAGACAAATGATTTATTACCATACAGTTTGTCCTCTTCAGTGGTGAATAGTCAAAGGACGTGTGTGTGGTGGTGTGGTCCTTGTATGTCCACTACAAAGCGTCCGTGTGTCCTCTGGGCCTAATAGTTCAATAACACAAATTTTTCAAACATATAAATATAGCATACTGTACACCATATAAATAATGAATGGTAAATACTAATATAAAAGTTCCAATCATATAATATATTGACGCATTACGACGAAATAACAAAAACCACGGCCGCCGGTCGGTTATAAACCAAAACGAGCTGCCAGAATAATGGGTAGTAGGCTCCAATAAACATAAGTTTACCACCTAATGTCTCATATTATACTCCAACAACTGTCCTGGCTGAGTTTTGTGTTTGGTGCCAAACCATGGTGAGTTGTCAGTAACCACCAAGTACCTAAACCTACCATTCCCACTTTTAAACAATTATTATAAGTGAAAACAGCATATGCTGTCGGTGGCACTGGGGAGTGCTCTGTTGCTAACAGCATATGCTGTCGGCGGCAGTGTAAGGGTTAAACCTATGAGCGCGCGAATCTACACTCCTAAAAATAGCACGTCCCAAAAGGGCAAAAGAGCGTCATTGTACAGAATGTATTAATTTAAGTGCAATACAAACTATTAATAAAAAAAAATCTTAAAACTAAAGAAGCACAAATTATGATAGTACAATATTGCACACTTATTTCTCCATGTTCTCAATGGCAGCCTGTATTTGACTAGTGGTATGCAAGACTAGTTTTATATAATATTATACTGTTCACTTACACTACAAAATATGAATAAATGACAACCTTAACTAAACACAACTATAAAACAACAAAAGGAAATTTACTTTTTCTGCTTATAGAGCTACATATGCTTCAATTACTTTTAACTGAAAACATTTTGAGCAGACTTTATCATCAAATTACTTGGCTCCCATTGATAGCAATAAGCTGCTCCCCCATTACCTTTGCTTAGTTACAGTCCATTTATTGACTCTGTGTTAAGTTTATTTCTTATGTCAGTCTTTATCAGCTTCACTTGGGAAAATATTCTGATTGGTGTTCACTTTTTCGTAAAAAATAATGACTGTAAGCAAATTAATATTAAAAAGTATCCAATTCTTTAATAAAAATAGCAAAACGTATCCATTTTTGTCCTCCTCATTCAATTTCGTATCCTTTTGTCCAGCGTCGTAAAAACGTATCAGTAACATCAAAAAGTATCCAAAGGATACTTTCGTATCCATACTTGCAACCCTGGCTGCACAGCATCACATCCGCTGCTGCCTGCTCCCTTCTCTCTCCCACACTCTCACTCCCTCGGCATCTGCTGGTCAGTGTTGCCAATTTTGCAACATTCACGCCAACACTGTCTGGAAGTCATGTGTTCTGGGCTAACGATTCCTCAAAACTATACAAAATAAAAAAATCACCTACAATACTTTAACACAGAGCAGTTGGTATAAAATTATCTGTTTGGAGAAATAACTATTCCTACAAATCCGCCTCAAACCCCCCCCCCCCCGCCACAAAACGGTTAATATTGAAGCTGGAATAATTCCAAAACAGTAGAATGAACTTCAGTCACTGGCTAAAACTTATCGCCATAAAACCCCAATTTCTTTTATTGCAAGGGAGGGAGAACTACATGCCCAGGAAATAAAATACGTAAAGGATAGACAGTAAGATACCGTATACTATAATACCCAGTGAAATGGACTGAACTGACATTTACTCCAATTTTCAACGCCACAACATTCCCCGTTCTCAATCAAAGACACTTTAAAGAACCTCTCAATCTTCTTATTAATACTAATTCCACTACTAATGAAGTGTACCAGGTTTGTACACTGACTTACGGGTTACTTATCGTCACTTTCACACACAATTTTTCTAGGCTACTTATATTACAGTATTTAGAATTTCAGATCATAAGATGTGATTTAGGTAAAGATCCAGCAGAAATCGATGAAAAATGACTTAGGCCATTTCTTTTATTATAGTGACGTTAGGACAGCCGAGAATTGGGCTATATTGTAAGGGCTATTTCTTGGGTATAAATGGGCGGGATAAGCATCAAACAACTTGGCACCCCTGCTCTCAGCTCAGCCTCTCTCCACTACACTCTCTTTGCACTCAACCTGTTGCTGCTCCCACCACCACAACACTGTCCCCTTGCTCTCTTTTCCCCTCTCTTTTGGTCCTACCGTCCTGCCTTCCCCTTACGTTTGTCCCGTCACGGCCTCGCCTCTACCACGCCCTCGATCAGCCCCGCCCAGTCCCACCCTAGCTCATACAAAGCGCCCTTTCTTTTGTTTGGTTTTGTCTGTTCCTCTACACTCTAACTTACACTCACCCCCTGCCAAGCTCGACAATACACAAGTTATTTTACACTCACACCTCCTCGCTCACACCCCAACACTCCACCCTAGTTCACCATAATATTATTCCTCTACCACTATCGTCACCTCACACTACACCTATAATCTCCTTTAACATACATTCGCACAACCTTCATAGCCTACTCTCACCACCATCCTCGACCCACAAGGTCTCATCACAAACTACGGCAAAAAAATAAATAAATAAAATAAAAATAAAAAGTTAATTATTCCCAATCTTCTGCCTTAACAAAGTGGATTTCTATATCAGTCTAAATCACACCTAAATCAGATCGAAAAAAATAATTGGTAAACTCGATTAAACGTCTTTTTCATTGGATAATAATAATAATAATAATAATAATAATAATAATCCCCTGCAGACTGATTCTCAAGATCATAAGAGGTGTAGGAGTCGGTGTGATGTAACAACGGAGATCAGCACTGGGCCCGCATTCACGAAAGCAATTAAACTTCACTCTTAACTTAAAATTTTGTTCGTAAGCGTTTATTCATGGCGAGGACTAGTACCCGACACTGCTTCGAATTCATAATAACAGCTCATACAAATAGAATAACAAAACCATTCACAGCTTCGAAATGAACCTGAAACACTATGGTGATGTCAGAAATGCAAACATACGAACAAATCAAAACTCTCAGATGTTTTGTGAATATTGTCCCAGGCTGGTGCTCTAACAGGACTCCCTCACTCTCATCAGCAAACACATGACACCACATACCGTCCGTCAGTTTGTTGTTGGTGTGTTAACCGCATACCAACTATATACTAACCGTACCCAACCACCCTCGTTACTTATTACCCAACCTGGTTCTCTCCAACACCTGCTGGGACTTACACACACACACTTATATAAACAGAAAGACATATAAACAGAAAGACACATATACCCTATATACACAGGTAGATACATATATCCACACAGAGACACACACCAAATCCCCTACTGCCAACAGATGAACGTATACACACACATACACGCAATCCCTCCCTGGCCGAGTTCCCTTCCGCAAAGAGTTATTTTTATTTCCAACCAGACCCTGAACTTGTTGCAAGGTGTACACACACACACTGATTCCTCCAAACCATGGTACAAAACAGATCGCCTTAATATATTTTTTACGTGCAGAAGGTATTAAAAAACAAAAGAAAATATCGAGTAGGAGGGGTCTGATGGTTCTGTAAATGATCTGCACAGCTCATGCATGATGCCCCGGGAATAAACAAGCTCACACACACACACACACACACACACACACACACACAGAAAAGAATGGCTCTCTGATTAGTAAAACTTATGGTGGTCTGTAATAATTTGGAGGAATCAATAGCTCCATATTTACTACCACTGTACTATCCCCTTAGAAAAACATAATATTCTTACAGCACCCTACCAAGGCCAAGCGATTACACTGACCTCTGGTGGCAGCGTACATGACTCGAGAATCTGTCTTTCTGTACTGTCAGTACTCAGTACCGGTAGGTGGGGGTCTGTGGGTAGGTTATTTTTGGGATCGTGACAGAGAGAGGGAGAACTGAAGGTATGCAGCAGGGAGCAAGGTAATGACAGGGTAGCCTATCTATACTTTGGCAGGGAGTGGGAAGTAAAAGCATGTGACTAGGAGAAAGAAAAGAAATGTCAAGAAAAGGGAAACGCCAGGTGAGAAGCGAAGATGTAAACAAGAAGGGAGTAGGGAGAAAAACTATGGGAATATTAGACGAAGAAAAAGCGAGAGCGAAAACAAGAGGAAAAAGAGAGAAGGGGACCGAGGAAATTAAAAAGATGAGAGGGGAAAGCTGAGATATAAAGAGGGAGGGAGGAAAGCTGAGAGACTTGTGGAAAAGACAAAAAGGAGTTGAAACTGAGAGAGAGAGAAAGGATGGGGGAGGGAAGGGTAGGGGGGCTATCAACCGGCAACGTGAGCCTAACTGCCTCTAACCGTCTCGACTACTCTCCCTCATATTATACACCTCCCTTCCCTGCCCTGACCTACGTACCACATTCAGTTACTCAACACTTATGCGTCCTTGTGTGGCTTTTACGACAAGTCTGCCTTCGTTTGCTTGGACGTCTCTTCACTCTACACTACTTGTAACTCTCTCCCACCTGCTTCTTTTCTATCTCGCACATTGTCCCCAAACCTGTCCTTCTCTAACATTCTCACCCATAGCCTGCTCTTCTCCGTTCAGCCCTACATTTATTACACTCCTCACCCTGCCCCCCACACCTCTGCCCCTTCGTGCTCTTACTTCCACTTTACCTACCCCCAACCCTGCCTATGAAGTGGTCCAAGTGCTGCCACACCCACCCCGGCACTCTGGAGAAATGACACATTCTGCCAGTGGCCCTCTGCCAATCTGGCACTAGTTATTGTATGTTTTTTGTAGTTCAGACCCTATACCATACTGCCTCACTTGCTTTGTTCAACTATACCTGCATCATACCTTTTCATTCATCTCGTCTGCTCCACCACTTTTCTGGTGTTTTGCTGTTCCTATTGCCTATACTGCCTCATATAATGTCTTACTCCACAACCATTCTACTCAACAGAACATAATTATACCCTGCCAATTGGTCTGGCACAATAAATTTCCCCTCTACTCACGTTACCCACCTCATGTGTTTCGCTCCACATCTGCCGTCCGTTTGCACAATTGATTTTTTCCTCTTTTAAACCTCAACAATTCACCAGTGCTGTCCCATCCTACAAAGGCTCTCCCCAGACAATCTAATAAATGCTGTATATACTGTTCCTTGATACACTTGCCTTGAGTTGACTCCACCTACAGCTGCCATGTCTCTGTCCACTCTGGCAATATTGTTCATGTATATAAGCCTACTGTACTGTACGTTCATATCCATGGTTTATACCCTATCGTATACCCTTTTTACGGCTTATACCCTACTGTGCCATACCACCTACCTGCTCTGCTTTACAGCCTTGTCCTCTCGAAATTTACCCTACACTACACTTATCCTGTCCTTCACTACAAAACCTGCCTTACCCTATTTTACACTACATTATACCTGCCTCGCCCAGCCCTACACTACATTATACCTCCCTCGCCTTGCCTTACACTACAATACACCTGCCTCACCCTGCCTTACACTAAAATACACCTGCCTCGCCTTGCCCTACACTACAAAACACCTGCCTCAAGCTACACTATACGGTAAGTGCCTCGCCTCGCCCTATAGGTACTACTTTACACAACACAACACCTGCCTCGCCCTACCTCACCCACCCGACTTCCGACTTCGTCAGCACTACATGTGACCGACATAAAATCGATGACAATCTGATGCTCCCCTCAAAAGCCTACTGTACAGTGCCTACAGAAAGAACTTTTAAAGATAACACAGTACGCCCTCACATATTATATACCGTACTGTACAGGTAAGCAATGATATACTTGCTTCCAGTAACTTTCCATGACTGTGACTGGCGTTCCCTGACTCCCATAATGATCTCTCCCCCTCTATTCTCCCCCTCCCCAGCGTGGCACTCATCACCTTAACACCAGCAGCAGGCCAGATCAATACCCATCCGAGCCTCTGTTTGGTAGGTTCTCAACGGGGCACTGGTTTGGGGCACCGAGAAGACACACACGCACAAGAGGCTACCTTCGTACAAGTATTACACTGCAACAAGACACACACACGATGGGGGACGGTAAGACACTGAAGGGAGAGATCACATTAAAGTGGTTGTTATAAAAGGGAAGAGGAGATAAGAAGGAACGATCGAGGAGACAAAAGGAAACAGAAGGGATAGTGATTGTAGGAGAGATATTGAAGAAGGAAGTGAAAGGTGTTGTTGAGTAATGAATGAAATGACAGGTAAGGGGTAAGAGAAGATGGAATAGAAGGGGGAATTTTGATAAGGAAAAGGTATATATAGGAGAAGCATGATGGAAGGGAAGGAGAGAAGATGGAAAGGAAGGGGAGAAGATGGAAGGGAAGGGGAGAAGATGGAAAGGAAGGGGAGAAGATGGAAGGGAAGGGGAGAAGATGGAAGGGAAGGGGAGAAGATGGAAGGGAAGGGGAGAAGATGGAAGGGAATTTGGGAAAGTGGAAAGGCGACTGATGAAAGCGTGTTAAAAATTAATGAAAAAAAGGAATAAAATGTGAAGGGGATATACAGAATATAGGTCAGTGGTAGGGAGGAAAAGTAGGACCGGGGGGGGGGGGGGTGAGAATAACGGAAGAAAATAGACATAACACAAACTGGATATAGGAGGAGTTGAGACAAACATATGGGTGAAGAAAAGCAGGATACCGAGATAGGTCTAGAAGAGAGAGAAGAGAACCGAGGATGAACTCTGAATGTAAAGGGAAATAGCCAATAAGGATCTACTGGGTGGGATGATTACCTAAACCAGTCAGTCCAGCTATACCAGAACCTACTGTACTGTATATATTCACGCCTGTGTCTCGTATCAAAAACAGTGCTAAACTAACATTTGCGCGCGCACACACACACAGTATCCTTATCAAAGCGCGCATTCATTTTACGTCATATATCATGCACGGCTAAGCTAACCTCTAAGCTACCCTATTAAGCTAAACGCACATTAATTTCCCACGTTATATACTGCATATCCTTATCCTTACGCCACAATCATATATGCGATTAGCTTAACTACACACACAATTTAAAACATGCAGAAACAGATAAATACAAGGCCAAGTCATAATCGCTTGCGTCAATAAACACTTGTACTGTATCCTTCATCTATTCAGAACTACAAATCATCACAGCTTGTAAAGGCTATACTGTCCACCACACAGGCTTCAGTACAGGATCATATAGGCCAAAAGTAGTAAAGTAAACTCGCAGCTAAACCTGTGTTCAGTCTCGATACATAAAATACACCACAGCGAGAAATTATTAGGCCTTATGCAGTCTAGGCTACTCAGGTTACGTGATAGCTACCCCTCCTCCCACACCCGGTTTACGTGTAGAAGTAATGATCGAACTCAACCCACATTGATGCCGGCGAAAACTACTTACCAATGCACCAACCAAGTGCCGTACAGTCACTATCAAGTCTTGCATCAGATGAATATGAAAGTGAACGAAGCGCATACATATTACGAAGCAGTATAACAGAGTTTTACAATAATTTCCAAACAGTTTCGTTCGAGTGTGTTGCTGGACTATTCAAGATTATTATTATTATTATTATTTCCTATACATGCAAGCGAATTCAGTGGCCAAAAACAATCGTATGAGATATCTACATACGAAAAATATGTGCTTACATTTTCTACTCTTTGACCTTACTTCACGTCATCTTATTGTTAGTATGCACACATTTACAATGATAAAACATGTTCATGTACGCGTGTAGATTTTTTACCCCAACTTCTTCGGGTTAGTGAGTAAGAAATAAAGACCGCTACCTGGTACAGTACCATACAATATTCTGTACACCCACGCAAGTTGCACTCAGCTGACGAGAGTAGGGTAGCCTAAGACTATTGATCTGTCCCACACATACACACACGCGCTAACACACACAGAGCCACGACTAACCTTTTACGGAGAAGTAGCCTGTGTGTGTGTGTTCTTAGTTATGCAGAAAAAGCTGGTAATGGCATTCTACTCTTACCAGGTACACGTCTTGAAGGGAAAACTACACTAAGCCTAGCTACAGATTAGAATATTTGCACCACACAATGTAACAAACGCAATACAGTAAAATTATAATGCAATACCCGAAACAGATTAAAACTCGCACAATTCGATCATTTGTCCCGTTTATAAGATTCAAGCATGATTAACAACCAGAAACTTTTACCAACAATTTGCTCCATGATTGTAATATAATTATTTCATTATTTGAGACTAGATAATCCTGTAAAAGTACTAAACTACTAATAATAAATGTACCGTACGTACTGTATCTGCATTCGGTGAAGATAGTAAATAACCTACGGAATATCACGCTCCAAGAATCGGTGTGTGTTTTTTTTCCAAGTAGCGAATCGAGTGAAAAAGTTGTTCATTTAGGCTACTAAAGGAATAATATCATAACCACTCTGAACATAGCCTACACCAGGGCACACCAACTCTGTTTACTCTAACACTCAATTTCCTCAGTTCCATTTACAGGCATTCGCAGATGAAGTCATGCAATAAATTAATCTAAAGTGTGCTATTATACATACATACATACTTCCAAAACAGAGGTAGTAACTTCCCTGTATTATTTTTATACACTGGAACTATCCCGAGTCCATACAACTGTCACCAAACGTAAAAAATAAAATTATGAAGGTCAATAAGAGGATGCCGGTGCTCTGGGGAAGGGAAACAAAAAGAGTTGGTGTACGGCAGGAAACTTTCAGTTAACTGCAAGCACCACTGCATACATTATTATAAGTTGGTTTATAACATCTAAGTATCCCTTCTTTGACACCATATCACTTACATGCTTTTATATATCGATGCGGAAATTAACAGTCAAGTAGTATTTACGGGGCACTACGGACAAACTTTATATTTGTTATTATTTATTCTAGTCAGCTGATACTGAACGTTGGTGGGACCGTGGGCTTGTCTGGGCGAACCAACCCTTGTAATCTGCCTTCTCCTGCATCAGAACCCTTATTATATCTTTACATTACCAAAACAACACCACAAACAAAAGAAACAACGACAACAACTTACAGGGTCCCTCTAGGAGCTACGGAGAACATGTTTGAGTTGTAGTAGCAAAAGAATCACTAAGTAACTAAAATCTTACAGGAGACTCTGCTGTTGGCTGCCACGGCTGGGGACCGGGTGGCTAGTTGTGGTGTGTCGTCTGCTCTGTTAAGGTCTGCGCCTGCGCCTTGTGGTTCTAAAATCTTCCACAACTCTGTGCTTGATATTTTCCATCTTTGGGTAATAGTTTCTTACTCTAAATCAATTAAATACGTCACTTTAATATGAATGGATATTTTTCTTGCATGGGCTGATGAATATAGTATACAGCAAATGCTCCAGGGGCGGTATTCACAAAACATCTTAGATCTTGGACATGTTCGTATGTTTGCAATACTGACCTCACCATAGTGTTTCAGGCACATTTCGAAACAGTGAATGGTTATACTATTGTTATTATGAGCTTATATTTTGATTTCGAAGTAGTGCCGGGTGTAAGCTTTGGCCATGATTAAACGCTTATGAGTACATTAATTACTCTCATTCCTCCTCCTGCACTTTACCGATAGACTGACGGACAAAAGGAATCTATAAATCCTAGCCTCTAACTTCTTTGGTGGAGGTAATGAATATAATTAAAAGTTAAAAAGGAAACAAAATAGTTTATCGATCCAGCGGCCTGGGTCACGATGCTAAATAACAACATAAAGATTGGGAAGCGAAAGAGTCACAGCATGAAACTATACGATTACAATAGCCTAGAATTTTGGTCATACGAGATTGTGCTATATACTCATTAATTTCATCAGAGACAGAGATGTGTTAGTCTATATATCACCCCTAATCAGTCAGCTATTTCTTTTCATACCTCAACCACAGGGACTATTAACTTTGTAAATACGCCTATCATGCATGCGTAAGAGGTGTCAGGAGGGTAATTGTGTGTGTCTGTGTGTGTGTGTGTTACAAAGGAATAGGTGGATACTGTAATTTTTATTGTGATGGACAGTGGGGATAGGCCATGGGAAGACATCTAGTGAAAAATAATAAACTATAGTGGGCAAAGGAATTGTGGTATGAGTGAAGTGAAAGTATATTTTGAAGTTTTCTCCACGAAGAACAGTAATGAAAAATAAAACAGGTTATATAACAGACCACAAGTACCGACCAACTGATGCGACATTAGTTTTTATGTTAATTGTTGCTAATCGTGTATAATCAATATCGTAAAAAGATAATGGATACCTTCAAAGAGGGACTGACATGCTATCTATATAGACAACATACGATCATTTAACCAACTCCCAATTTCCAACAACCAAAATCAGAGAATGGTGGTGAGGTCCATAGAATTCCACGTGTGTGGTGCTGTATAGAATATTAATTAAGGAGACAGCATCATTGGCAGATTGGAAGGCTACTGATTCCCCCTAACTGTGCCAGAAAACAAACGCCCTCGGTGGTACAAATTTGTGTGTATCTGTTTCGTGGCATTGTCTGGATGAATTTGAGCTGGTAGCCTAGACCTTCCAATTTATCAACAAGAATCTTCCTTTCACCAACAAGAGAATCTCCTCTTAATTAAGGGGGAAGTACAGTGGTGGCAAATCTGGAGCAACTGCAGATTCCTCCAAACTATTCCAAGCAACAGAACACCATTATATTTGTTCATCTGGTCCCGTTTCCTGGCATACTTTGGAGGAATCAAGGCACTCCAATGTAACAAAAGTGAATTGCCCCCTTAAAAACTTTTATGAATAGATTCTAGACGCACAGGAAACTCTGGTATAATACAAGTATGTTATAATGATGTACTCAACGAACTGATCTGATAAGAGGTGTGATCTGATAAGAGGCGATATGCTATAGAGTTAGTGCAAAGACAATAAATGATACATGAATATTTATCACGGGTCTATTAAACAAAATCAGATAAGCAAGACCACCAAGGACACGACTCATAATAATCACACAAGAATATCTATAATAAGGCTACGTGGTCGGCTGGTTGGTTGGTTGGTTGGTTCTTAAGTGAGTAGTACAGTGCTGGTAAAATTATCTGGTGAAATTGCCCGATTCCTCCAAACTATTGCTATAACAACAACACACGTACAGTCGACAAAAAAAGTGTTGGAGCCATCCTTGCATTGAAATTAAATATAATTATCGATAGGGGAACGGTTCCATAACATTATTTTTGTTAAGGATCCCCGTGATGTATATAGTCAGAAAATTGTAGGTTGGCAAGTCCTTCAAACATTGCCACGAAATACCACCTACATTGAAGAAGTTTGTTAGTCTGGAGGAATCAGAAGCCACCACAGGTCTCATACACGATTACAGGGTGCCTTAATTTAGGTCTGTTCCCTGGCAAATTTTAAAAGGGGAAATAAACAAGGCTCTCCAATGTACCAAAAGTGTATTACCCCTTTAATTAATAGGATATAGCATAACATGAGTGCGTACATTTCCATACAAGTGTAAAACAATACAGTCCGTAGGAAAGGGATGTTTTTGTGAGTGCGCGTGCGTGTTACCGCGCGGAGTGGAAAATTTACAGAAGGAAAGTTCGATTTCGTGCTGCTGTTGTTGCTGCCATGGTTGCTGGCGGTCCCACACGCCTTGCTCGGGACCTGTGTAAGGGTTTATCTCACTGGCACTTCTTTCCTCCGTTTCCCGTCCATCATCCTCCGATCTAGAGCTAAATTTTCCACTCATACATTCGTCGTTGTCCTCTACACCTCCTACAATGGGTTGGAGGACGTAGCAAGCCTTAGACTGGCCACAGAACGGAGGAAAATAGGTCTGTGTAATACCGGCTTTAGTGGCAGTGTCTGGAGCAATCAGTATCCTCCAGCAGTTGTCTGAAAACTCCTGCTCCTGTACTCAAAATTATCCACTTTTTAAGGTAATTATACACTTTTGGTACATTAGACTGCCTTGGTTCCTCCAAAGTAATTATGAGAGGAAATAGGACCAGATTAACAAAAACAGGCCATTTCCAGACACCGAGTAGGAAATAACCCAGAGTAACACAGATGGGAAATAATATATGGAGTATAAGAAGCCTACAGAACGTTTAAGGGACCCTGTGATCATTTTTGAGACCTGGTGGCTTTTGATTCCTCCCGACTATGCCACGAAACGAGCTCCTTCAATGTAGGTGGTGTTTTGTGGCAATGTTTGAAGGACTCGCTACCCTCCAATTTTCTGACTACATCTCGGGAGTCCTTAAGAGTTCTGTGATGATGCTGTATAGGGAACTTGGATAGGCCCACTACTGCATGACTCCTACAATATAATGACACCAAACAGATATACTGACAAATATTTATAGTCTGTTTGTTAAAATATCCGTGGTGTTGACGACGGCGTGATGCGATGACTCTATGCATAGACACAAACACACTACAGGGACACACTACTCTCGCATACAGCCCTTATTAAGACAAACCATGCGGAGACGACCACACAGCAGCCTTCCAGCAGAGCGAGGAAACAACAGAGTGTGGAGGGGAGGGAGAGAAAGCGTGAGTGAAGGGACGGTTTTTTGGGTCTATCTATCACACCGGCATTTCCTTCCTTCGTTTTCCATCCATCATCCTCCATCTATGTAGAGCTAACTTTGCCTGCCACAGATTCGTCGTTGTCCTCTACACCTCTTAAAATGGGTTGGAGTACGTAGGAAGCCTTAGATTGACCACAGGACGAAGGAAAATAAGCCCCTGTCATACCTGCTTGAGACTGTTGTGAGAGCTGAGACGCATGGCAACCAAACATACTCGTGCTGTATCCAAATCTTACACAACTTTCATTTTTTTTTTTCAATATTACCTTGCAAAATTAACACATCTATGGCTATCTATATTATTCTATATTAGTCTATGGCTATCTATATTAGTCCACGTGTCTATGATATTATGACACACACATGCATTAACCATTCCATATTAACCAAGACTGTGTGCTGTGCTGTAGGGCATGACAACCAACAAACATACAGTATAATTCTACCTCTTGCACAAGGGGTGTTACTTTTTCCATGTTACGTTGCAAATCACCTGACAGTAAGTAGGCCATGTATGTATGTGTATAATATTATGACATGCATGTTAATTATTCTACATTAACCCTTTGAGATATAGACCACATTTAATGAGTCATGGAGATCTATGAATGATAAATAACAAATCTGAACGAATGAAAATATGAATATATAAATGAATAAATGAAATAAGTAGATATAGATATAGATAGAGACCACATTTATAAGTCATGGAGATCTATGAATGATGAATAAAAAAAATGAATCAATAAAAATATAAATATATAAATGAAATATAAATAAAATAAGAAGTGAGTGAATAAATAAATGAAATAAAAGTGCTTATAAACGAGAAGTGAGAGTAGGTGAACCTTTGGAAACCTTTGGAAACAATTACTCAACAATGAATTAAAAGCTGTGAGGGAAAGTTTTAGTGTTCATGAAGCCTGACTCAATGACTCAGCTGGTTGTGAAGAGAATGCCAGGGGTGGTGAGTTAGTCAGTCAGTCAGTTAGTTAGTTGGTCAGTTAGTTGGTCAGTTAGTTAGTTAGTTAGTTAGTAGGTATAAGATTTAGGTCAGTAAGTCAGTTAGTTAGTTAGTTAGTAGGTATAAGATATAGGTCAGTTAGTCAGTCAGTTAGTTAGTAGGTATAAAATTTAGGTCAGTTAGTTAGTCAGTTAGTATGATTTAGGTCAGTTAGTCAGTCAGTTAGTTCGTCAGTCAGTTAGTTAGTTCGTAGGTTTAAGATTTAGGTCAGTTAGTCAGTCAGTCAGTCAGTTAGTTAGTAGGTATAAAATTTAGGTCAGTCAGATAGTTAGTAGAAATAAAATTTAGGTCAGTTAGTCAGTCAGTTAGTTAGTTAGTTAGTTAGTCAGTAGGTAGAATTTAGATCAGTTAGTCAGTCAGTTAGTTAGTAGGTATAAATTTTAGGTCAGTTAGTTAGTCAGTTAGTAGGTATAAGATTTAGGTCAGTTAGTCAGTCAGTTAGTTAGTTAGTTAGTCAGTAGGTAGAATTTAGATCAGTTAGTTGGTTAGTTAGTCAGTAGGTAGAATTTAGATCAGTTAGTCAGTCAGTCAGTTGGTTAGTTAGTCAATTAGTCAGTCAGTTGGTAGAATGTAGATCAGTTAGTCAGTCAGTCTAAATGCTTAAATATATTGATGAATGCGTAAATAAATTAAAAATGCGTGACTATGTAGATAAATGCGTGAATAAAGTCATAAACGCGTGAATATATTTGTAAATTCGTGTGTAAAAAGTGCATAAATAATAAATTAGTTAATGAATGTGTGAATACCTAAGAAAATGCGTGAATATAATATTGATAAAATAATGCGTGAGTGAAAATGCGTGAACAGGCTATTGAATGCGTGAATAAATCATAGAATGCGTGAATATATTGATGAATGCGTGACTAAAGTGTTCAGTAACAATAATGCCGACTTTGAAACATATAATAATAATAATAACAATAATAATAATAATAATAATAACAAATGAAATACAATACGTGTATAATATTCATAAGATATTGCAATTACATGACTTCACGGCAAAACAAAAAAACTATCCAAAATTTACAATAATAATCTTTATGACCAAAAATTAAGCATAAAACGAACATAAAATCAATAATAATAAAATACCCACGTCCAATTGATATAAAACTGAGTGTGTGTGTGTGTGTGTGTGTGGAATATATTGTGAGTGAATGAGAAAGGATTGGAGAGTTTTCATGGGTGAGTGAATGAGTGAGAGGGTGAGTGAGTGAATGAGTGAGAGGGTGAGTGAATGAGTGAGTGGGTGAGTGAATGAGTGAGTGGGTAAGTGAGTGGGTAAGTGAGTGGGTGAATGAGTAAGTGGATGAGTGAGTGGGTGAGTGAGTGAGTGGGTGATTGAATGAGTGGGTGAATGAGTAAGAGGGTGAGTGAGGAAGGATTGGAGAGTTTTCATGGGTGAGTGAATGAGTGAGAGTGAGTGAATAAGTGAGAGGGTGAGTGAATAACAGGTGCGTGAGGGAATGAGGAAATGATTGCTACACGCACGATCATACTTTTGTTATGAGTGAATCTATGAGTGGAGCATTGAGTGGATAAGTGGATATATATATATGTGTGTGTGTGTGTGTGTGTGTGTGTGTGTGTGTGTGATGAAGACAAAACCAAATATCATAAATATTCACAGATTTAAGCCACTTCTTTCACTTTTATTTCAAGTCTCTCTCTCTCTCTCTCTCTCTCTCAGGCCCCACAAATCACAAGGCAATCCAATCGGAAATTCTTCAGTTTACAAATTCCCTTAACCTTGCCCTATATGTGTACAAGACAACCTGTTTTCAGAGTAAGTTCAAGCCACGGAAATTTTCTCTTCCAAATGAACTCTATTACAACGGGAATTTTTTTGTTGTGTGTGAACTTTAATAATCTAACGGTGGTTAAAAAATGTATTAATGTAAATCATAGTAACGCTGTTTGTGGGTTAATTGTTGGAATATAATTATAGTTAATCTTTGGATATGAATAATGCTTTCCTGAGACAAAGTAAGCCGTCCGGTATTACTGAAAAAATGCTTAATTAAGTTATCAGCGACTGTCAGAATTGTCTTGTTGTGTTAATGGACTCCGTGATGTAGTAAAAAAATATATATATATTGGAGGTTAGTGAGTCCTTCAAACACTTACCACGAAACACCACATATATTGAAGGATCTTGTTTCGTGGTATTGTCAGGAGGAATCAGAAGCCACCAAGATCAAAGGGTCCCTAAAATCTCTATGTAGTGATGATGAGCTTTAAGTTAAGAGGGCAAATATTTAATAATTTTGCTGGCAGACTAATAATCCCCAAAATTGTGGCAGAAAATATGTAACCAGAATATAACATTGGGTCTGTATTGTGGCACACGTACAGCCACAATCAAATATCCACCCACACTTTCCTTCCATCGTAGTAAATATCTTGGTAATAAAAAACAACACGTGTAGGAATTTGCAGCACCTCATAATAATAATAAAAATAATTGAGGGGGTTGAGTTGACGTAAGGTGTTGTATGATTATATTTTGATATGATACTGATTTATTTGCACGATGGAAGGAGAGTGTCGGTGGATATTTGATTGTGGCTGTACATTGGAGGTATCAGTGTACTCTCTCTCTCTCTCTCTCTCTCTCTCTCTCTCTCTCTCTCTCTCTCTCTGAGTAATAATGACACAAATGACTTCTCAACACAGTCAATAAAAAAACCACATTCGAATGAGCACGTCAGCCACACACACACACACACACGTGACGTATATAAAATGACAATATTATTTTTTTATCCTCTCATCTGTGACCAACAATTGCTCAACTAAACAGAAGGGGGGAGCTTTATAACTTTCCCCTCCCAGGCTCCCTTACCCAGTATGTTTCTCTTATACACTCTCCCTTTTCCTCTTTCTTTCTCTTACACACCATCCATTCTCCTGGTTTTTTTTTTCTCCTACACACACTCTCTCTCTCTCCTTCCGTTTCTTTTTACACAGACACAGACACATATGAGACAAGACAGAACTGCATAATTTAGGGGAGACATACTTGACGGTACTTTGGAACTCTACTGAATCCTCCAAACTAAGTCGCAAAACAAACACAGATCCCATATTTGAAACACTGAGGTGATTATTTTGTTTTTCTGGGATAGTTAGGAGGCACCAGCAGTAGGCTAGCCCTCATATTTACCACCAAAAACAGGTAGATTTTTATTAATGCATGGAAATGAGTACCAGGGCCTACGTGTGACACCTGATGATAACGTATAATATAAACAATGACTGACCTTGTTGCACTGCGAGGTTTCGGGGTTGAGGAAGAGGTGCCTGGAGGTGGTGGGGAGAAGCAGACGACAGCACTTGTATTACCCATCGGAAGGGGAGAAACGGAAGAGGAGAAGGAGGAGGTGAGAGAAGAAGGAGGGGGCAGGAAACTCAACTCGGATACCACTCTGCTGTCCTCATTGAATAGGGATTGTCGTTTGTTTTTGTGTGTGTGGTTTTTCACTCTCTTTTTGGGGGGATGTGGCGAATTAGAGGGCTACCTATTCCTCCAAACTATGCCAGGTAACAGAGCATTTCAGTATATACGAGTATAGAGGATGTGTTTTGTTGCACTGATGTAAAGCTCGAGGGCTATGTAAACTTCAATACACACACACACACACACACACTATAAGTAAGCACGACCCTCTTAACCACTTCCCACTCTTCTTAATGAAAAACAAACTTAATTATATAGGAGCAGTCAGAATAGTATTTATCGATAAGGAATTGATTTTTTAACACACTGCTGTTCTCATTTCTTCACTTCACATTCGTCGCCAAGAATAACCGATCGACTTTCCGCCACGACACTGCTGCACTCCTCATCTATATAGTCACTTCAATTCATGCCACACGTCACACACTCCCTACCTACACGCATACTAGCAACGAGAACACACGAAGACAAAAGGTAATATGAGACCCCCCAAAAGTTTCCTTCGATTGGTGTACCTATGACCCAAAATGAGTGACTGTGCCCTACCTTCCAAAATATCCTTCAGAGATAGAAATAATAAGTATACAATATGGAAAAGCGTTTGGAATGCAATCAGGGCACACAAACAACATTCTTACGACTGCTGTATCGTGTTAATTGGTATGCCAAAACTGGATAATGGATACTGAAAAATGTGAGACGCGTACTTGCTAACTAATCTTACAGTTTCCTTTTAAAAATTAGGCATCATAAGTAGGAAATGGTTCAATCCACAATTATAATCATCAATGAGAATACTAACTTTTTCTTGGCACTGTACGTACGTGGATGTTCAGTGTTTATCAAGGAGCAAAGAACAGGTACATAGGTGCATGAACTTCCCTAATATGAAGGTTTTATCACTATTAACAAAGCAAGAATCATTTACACGTGTGTTTATCAGAGAGAGTATAGCCTACTAGCTATACAGAGCTTTTCAATAAGTCCCAAGCTTATATATATTTGTATTCTCGTTACATTTGTCCCTTAGATATAGATCGAGACTAAACCTAAACCCAATTATTAAAAAAAAAAAAAAAATCCCTATATACACTTGAATTTAATTGATGTTGTTAAATCGACAGGTGAATAATGTCTTAAACTAAAATGATCATATTTATAGTCTCTGCCTGGGTACAGAATTTGAAAAGGAAAAGCTCCAGTGAGTGAGATGACTGTGCAATTTTAGGGACCTACTGGTGTTGCTGTCAAAGAGTTGGAGGCTACTGATTCCTCCACACTGTACCAGATAACAGCATATATACTGAGGGAATTGTTTCGGGGAAGAGTGTAGAGAAATCTGTAGCCACCTAGCTATTGATTTGCCAACAAAATTTTAAGCCCTATATCATCCACACTCCAGTGCTTGCTTGAAGGGATTAAATATATTTCGTGGTATATATATTTGAAACCTTACAAGTAAAATAAAGTAATTGCGGTTTGCTGAAGAGGGAAAAGTGAATTATTATTATGATTAATATTATTATTATTATTATTATTCAGTAACCCTCATTATTATTATTATTAATTTGAATCAGTAACCTTCAATTCACCAACTAGAACAAGGATAGATTATAGGTTTGTGTGGGAGGTTAACCTACATTGGATAAAGGGTACGGTACACACACACACACACAAGGCGCTCTCGTACATGTGTGTGACTGGAAAGAGCAAAGAAATTAATGTATATAGCTGCGGTGAACACGTGCATGGGAAAAATTCGAGGAATAAGAACGGTCGTCTAAAATAGCAATGTAGAGGAATGATTTGGTAAGTGAGATATATAGGTAGGTAACAGCTACTATAGAACAGTACAGTACTTTAATAAACAGGTATCACACGGACCTATTTTCCTATCCTGTGGCGTCTCTAATGGGACTTCCTACGTTCTTCTACCTGTCTTATGAGGTGTAGAGAACAACGACAATTCTAAGCGAGGAAAATTTAGCCTTAGATCGTAGGATAGTGGACGGAAGACTGAGGAAATGGGTGCCAGTGTGAGAAGCCACCACGATGTCACGCACGGAGCGGCGAAGTCTAGCAAGTCGATCAGGCACAAGAGAACAAACAACCCACTCACCCACTCAGTCAGGCCAAGGTAAGTAAAGTATATAGTATATCTAGAGCACCAAGTTTCCAGCGTGTTCTCCCGGGCGAGGCAGGAGTTATACTGAATGGGTCTTACTCTTGCTTGATCACCAACGTACACTACACTACACTACACTACACTGTTTGTTACTCTGGTTAAACCCTCTACGACAACAACAACAACCAACAACCAACTCAGAGGGACTTGCTTGGGTGACTGGCTTACTGAATGGGTCTTACTCTTGCTCGATCACCAATGTACACTACACTACACTACACTACACTGTTTGTTACTCTGGTTAAACCTTCTACGACAACAACAACAACCAACAATCAACTCAGAGGGACTTGCTTGGCTGACTGGCTTACTGGTGGATGGGTCTTACTCTTACTACTGGTTCGATCACCATACCACACTACACTGTCTGTTACTCTGGTGAAACCCTCGACACCAACAACAACAACAACAACCAACTCAGAGTGACTGGCTGGCTTGGGTGACTGGCTTGGCTGGCTTACTGGGTGTTCACTCAATAGGCCAGTGGACCAGTTCATGCAGGCACGGGAACCTTTGACCGCCTGAAAATGTAAGTAAAAACAATACTTTACATCATCATCATCATCATCACCGCATTTCCCTTTCTTCAAGTGGTCAGTACTTTACACAATCAGGAAAGGAGTCTAATACACAACTAGAATGTCAATTTTTTATTATTTTCATGTAAGTCGTAATCAAATATTATACACACAAAATGCTGTATATCATAGTCGCAATACACAGGCAGAATGTCAACTTTTAATTAATTTCACGTAAGAAAATATATGCATACAAAATGCAGGACATCATGGTCACAACCTTTCCTATGAATATTTAATAACACACCTTCATTCGTGGAAGTAAAACGGTAATAATATGTTTACTGAATCTCAAGTGCTAGTGAAAGCTTGTGTCAGAGGAACAAAAACAGGGGCAGACAACACCAACTGGGTAAGGCCACCACCACCACTACCATGCAGGGTTACGGTGTAAGTGACCCATAAAGTTTTGCAAGTTATATAATGACATTCACTAATAAGACGAGTCAATAACAGGTTGCTATTCAGAGCTAGGTCAAAGGAATCGTTTGTTATTGGCAAACTGGTGTCCTATCGATGCCTGCAAACTATGCCAGAAAACTGGTTACTCCAGTATATTACTATTGAGAGATCTGCTTTGTAGCATAGTTTGGAGGAATCAGTAGCCCTCCAATCATTCACCCACAACAAAAATAACAAAAGCAGGAAATGGTATTGGGGCCCAACTGTGGACACCATGCATGAATGTTGCTACACAGTAGGTAATAAAGTATCTGTACAAGGGGGTCTCCGATGTGTGTGGAAATAAATAAAACGACTGACAACAAACATCTGAGGCGGTATTTAGAGTGTCTGTTGGATGAAAGAAAACCTCCCCAGGCCTGGAAGACCCTGAAGGACTGAGGGAGAAGGTGATCGAGAGGTGGGACAGCAAACACGAAGAATCAGATAGAAAGAAAGGGCGGTGCTAAGGGGGTAGTACAGTGTCGGAAAATCTGGAGCAACTGATTCCCACAAACTATTTCAAACAACAGGCAGCCACTATTTTTGTTAAGCTGGTCATGTTTCCTGGCATACTCTGAAGAAATCAAGGCGCTCTAATTTACCAAAAATATACTGTCTCCTTAAGAGGTTTCGTTTGTCGTGTCGATTTTGGTCAAGTGTAGAACGAGGACAGGAATCAATCTGAATTATTGTCGAATCACATTTACAGTATATAGCCTATAACATGACGTCCTTAGTGGTGCATGCATGGCTGGTTTCAACTTTCCCTAGCCCCTTTCCTTTGATTTGCTTTATGCTTGCTGTCCCACCTCTCTCTCTCTCTCTCTCTCTCTCTCTCTCTCTCTCTTCAGAATGTCACGACTCACTCCTTTCCCTTGATTTCCTTCATGTTTGCTGCCCCACCTCTCTCTCTCTCTCTCTCTCTCTCTCTCTCTCTCTTCCAACAGGGTCTTCAGCAGGGATGTGCCAAACAGGATAACTCACTCGCATCATCCTTCGTTTATCTTTATCTGTAGCCTAATTCTTCACCCTCGATTCCCTCCCACACTACTACCCACCACATTTCCTGCTTAACACCCACGATCATTTCCTTCCAAATCCTCCCACACACATATGCACATTTTCCACCCACGATCATTTCCTTCCACTTCCACCCACGATCATTTTCTTCCACTTCCACCCACGATCATTTCCTTCCACTTCCACCCACGATCATTTCCTTCCACTTCCTCCCACACACATTTCCTTTCACTTCCTCCCACACACATTTCCTTTCACTTCCTCCCACACACATTTCCTTTCACTTCCTCCCACACACATCTTCTTTCACCCTCACTTCGATAATATTAGTTAGTCATTAGTGAGTTAGTGGTCATGGTGATGCTTGGCGTGGTCGTCCTCAGGTTGCTTCACCCAGTAGCCCCAGGGAGCAAACTTGTCGTAGCCGTAACCCTTGGAGGGACCCCGGTACACCTTGATCTGGACCCGCCCGTGGTAGCCTTCTCCGTGGTCTGTGGTGAAGAGGACAGACATTTGAAGGAATAAAGGATGGCTGGCCTGTTGTATTGTGTTATCCATTTGTATTGTGATAGCCTCTTGTATTGTGATAGCCTCTTGTATTGTGATAGCCTCTTGTATTGTGATAGCCTAGCTCTTGTATTGTGATAGCCTAGCTCTTGTATTGTGATAGCCTAGCTCTTGTATTGTGATAGCCTCTTGTATTGTGATAGTCTCTTGTATTGGGATAGCCTCTTGTAATGTGATAGCCTCTTGTATTGTGATAGGCTCTTGTATTGTGATAGCCTCTTGTATTGTGATAGCCTAGCTCTTGTATTGTGATAGTCTCTTGTATTGTAATAGTCTCTTGTATTGTGTTTAAGTATTGTATGGACTAGGGCTGTTTTGTGTTCGAGTTTTGTGTTGAAGTCTTGTTGTCCACTTTTCTGTGTATCGTGTATAATTGAAGACGTGTCCAATAAACTTATCTATCTGTCTATCTGTCTGTGAAAGTTATATATGAGTAAACTTTCAAGATCGATATGGTGCAGGGGTATCTATACTTAAGAAGAGAACACCCGCGAATCCAGAAAGAGATAATTATTTTGGCCCGAGACCTTAGGACGAAGGATATAATATAGAGGACGAAGGTTATAATATAGAGAACGAAGAAAAATGGTACAGCAACGAATGCATGAAACAGACACATTTCAAATGGACCCCTTATTGTAATTAATATGCCTCGACAAACAACACCTCGGGCCTTATGCAAGAACATCCGTGGTGTTGACGATGGCATGCTATCGGTATGATGGGTCTGTTGTTTGTCGTTGTACAGTCATGGTCAAAAGTCCTGCAACCTGGTGAATAAAAGAGGCATTTGATTGAAGCTTTTGAACCTAATATTGCAGAGATCAACAACTATAGTTTCGGATCATATTTTTTCGAAGTCATCTCATTGGAAGGTGTTGCAGGACTATTGACCGTGACTGTACCAGTCACACACAGTACCATGAGATCGTTAGTTAACACCACAGACGTTCTTGCATACGGCCCAAGGCTCATATCCTATAGGCTACCCTATAATTATGTTCAATGAGGGGCCCCGTTGTAAGTGTGTCTGTTTCACATGTCCGCAACTATGACAGAACATTGACGCAATTAAGTGGTTCCCCTCTGACGTGAAAGTAACAGAATATGGTAATCATGTCACTGCCGAGGGGTGAGGGTGAAGTAATGATAATACTTTGGTGTGTGTGTGTTAGAGGGGCTGGATTGTGAACTTTACGTGGTGTGTTCCTGTCTGTGTGCGGGTTTGAGTGTGTCCCTTGTCTGTGTGTGTATGTGTGTTTTGAACTTGTATATGCATCTGTCCTGTACAACTCCGAGTTATATCACACACACACACACATCTCGGGTAATAACAGTATCTTGCAAATAAAATGAGTATCGTAGCTTACCTGACGCGGCCGTGGCTTGATCGTGTACTGGAGAAGCAAAGGAAGGAGGAACCATCAGAGCCGCTACAGTCACCAGCACCAGGAGTACCATCTGTAGCAGTAACGAGTATGGTAAATGGAGAGAGAGAGACAGAGAGAGAGAGAGAGAGGAATGTTTATCTAAGAACTTAAGGGGATAATATACTTTTGGACGTTTTGGTACATTAAAGTGCCTTAATTGATTCTTCCATAGTAGGCTACGCCAGGTAACGGGACCAGCTACAGATGAACAAGAGTAATGGTATCCTGAAAATATGTGTATCCAGACTTACGCTGTACTTACATATTCCCTCTTAATCAGTGTATTGTAGAAGAATCAAGTGATATATTTGGCTTTTTTGCAGTTCTCATACAGGCTAGGACCTTTGATCGTGACCATATCAAACTAGTTTTCACTATAAGCCTACTTGGTAAACAGTGACCAACATGCCTTATAGGCCGTATATATATCACCAGCTTTTTCCACAACCAGTATTTTGCATTTACATATTCTGTTTGACGCCCTTTAATTAATTTGCCTTAAGTTATATACGCGTTGAATCACTTGAAAAAAAACCTACCCATCTACTTCCTATATATCCCTCCAGAATATAATAACTTACTGGAAGACTTACGTATCTGTTAATCATCTTCAGCGACGGGAGAAGGTGTGGTGACTATACAAGCAAGATCTTCGTAAGACGGTGAGTGACTGTTGTGTTGACTCCCACTCTTGCCTTTATACACAACCCACCGTAGCTAAAGCTCTTCTCCACCACACGTAGGCTAGTCATCACCCTCACGTACAGAGAGAGAGAGCATGTTTATCTACGACCTTAATCATTGTAGGAGAGAGAGAGAGAGAGCATTACTGTATGTATGAAGCATCTGGTATCCTCGTCACACCTGTTTACAGCCTACTAATCACTTGTCTTGCCTTGCCCCAGTCTTTTCTTCTCCATGACGTTAATTACTATACTTCGTTCTCTATTTTGCTTGTATCGTATTTTCTCTTCTTCATTCCCCCACTCCGTTTTTTTCCCTACTCCTATATATTCTACCATGCATTATCCTTTACACCTTTATACCTACTATAACCTATCTTCTCTATCTCTTTACTACCCTAATTATCAAACACCATTTCCATTTTACCAGTCCCTTACCTATACTTAGTGACGGTAATTTTAATTGTTCCTCAATAGCCCTTCCCAACTTTCAACACGAATCCTTATGTTTCATTATCGTCTCTCTCTTTCGATCTCTGCCACAGCAAACTTTACAAAACAGCGGCCCACTTAATAATTCTCTTGAGCTGAAATGAACCTAATGCTAGGCCTGCTATATATTGTAGGTAACGTTGCCAGGCGGTTGAAAGCTAAAAATTCGAAACTGTTAACTCTCAAGAAGCATATTATCATAGTTAGGTTTGTTAGTCTTTCGTCCTTCTTGTTAGTGCTATTGTTTGTTGCTAGCTGGGTTGTCTGTTTTGTGGGCTGGTACAGTTGGTCACAGGAATTAGTGATAGGCCTACAGCCGAGATAGAAAATGCTTAGCTACTCCCAGTATGAAATTCCTTAGTGACCAATAAGATATACGATATATACGAGGGGCAGAAACTATGATGTGGGATGGCGACTATAAGCAAGTAGGCTACCGGACAAAAGTCACTGATTTCTAGAGAGGGACAAGCATCTTCCACCTGGGCTGTACCACGAATTCCTGTTTCCAACTGTACGTGTGTGTTGGCAGCTGGTATTAATTGTTTAGAAACGTAAACGTGTTGCTTAACATTAGTTGTTGCATGTTATTACTTCATGTTACGGGTTTGTTTGGAGGTATCGATAGCTGGTGTCCGAAGTGATGGCTACGTTATTAGTGTTAGTAAATATTAGGTAGTGTTACTGATTAGGTAGATGATGGTTGTTAGCTGGTGTTAGGTGATTCGTGTAACTATTGAGTAATACAAAATGGCTAGTCAAGTATTGTCAGAGCCACAACAGAGGAATGGAAATGAATAACTGCCTCATCAGTCTGTAAAGCCTTTCGTGTTGCAGGAAGTTTTAGGTCTGTTATGGACCAATGGCGAGACAATTGATTAGAAAAATGAAGGTGTGACTAAATACGCCCGCTTTCTTGTCTTAATTGTCTGTCTGCTTGTCGCGCTCCATACTCTATCTGAGAGAGAGAATATCATATTCATCAATACCCCATTTCCCTTATTTACAAGGGGTGGAAAAATGAGATCAGAATACAGAAGAGACAGCAATAGCCAACCCACCGATCGATGAGGGAGGCTGAAGCAAAAACATTTCACGCTTCACTTCTGCCGATTTGATCCAGTTTAAAGTGAAAGTTGACTCCACCCTCCACCCCGTCCACACGAGCGAGCTTTGCCCGTGTGACGTCAGAAATGGAGAAATCGCGAGCTTGTAGGACGTCAAAAATTAAATGGAGAAGCCGAGAATTTTCTCCATTACTGACGTGACAGCGGGCAAAGACTGCAAAGAAAAGCTCGACCGTGTGGAAGGGGTTTAAGCTGAATTAAAATGTACAGGTGAGAGAACAATTTCATTCACTATGGACTACTGTATATATTATTGGATCACTCTTGCCACTCAAGAGCTCCACCTGGGGAAACAAAATAATCTTTCAAGATATCATGAACGGTCATGGCTTCTGCTGTAGGTCTTGTGCTTCAAGAGGGAAACTGAGCAGTGACTCTCATAATTATCGCATGGACTTGACGAGGATTGAAGATGTCGGTGTAAACGGGGTTAAGTCAAAATGACGCACGTCAAATGACTCGCTCTGACTTGAAGAGACGAGACTCGTTTGGTGTAAACGCAGCCTAATACTCAGCAATTTTCTGTTGTTGTTGTCGTTGTTTTCCCGGGCAGAATGGCCTCCTGCCCCACAGATCTCCGGTACACTCTGGTCACAGCGAAAGTATAAATTAAAATACAGGGGAGGCTGGCCCTATATGCCTGAGCTACCGAAGCACATCCCAGGGAAATGGAACCAGAGCGTACTGGACCAGGAAGACTGGGTTTCCTCCGACCGCCAGGGAGATTGAGGGGAAGGTCTTTGATCCCACAGCCAGTGCTGTGGGCCCAAGTCCACGTTACCACAAGAACTACAAGTGGGGCCTCACCTTCCACGAGACCATTCCTGAAGGAACCATAAAGGGGGAGGGAGTTTACACTGCTGCATGCAAAGGAATAATGTACCCCCGTGTGATGGCGGTCCACACAGAAAAAAAAAAATATATGGTTGCAGTATCCAGAGAATAAAGTCAGACCCCCTGGGCAGACTCTACTGTCTGCACCACAAGTTTGCCTTCCCTTCAGCTTAGTACAGTACATTCTTGGCTCTGCTACACATTAGTTCGATTGATTGAGGAAGAAATAAGACCGCCCTAGGCCTTGGGGCAGCTAGGTTCATGTTCGTAAGTATGGACAGTTCAGCCATGGCTGACAATTGTGGACCGGGAGCAGTGGAAGACACAACTGCTCCTAGTTCACCATTATCAGCCATAGCTGTACAGTCGCGGCAGATAGTCCTTGACCAGCCTGTGATGGAAAGGTGCGGCCAGCTGTTTCGAACTGTGAACACGTGGATTCGTTGCTTCAGTCAGCTGCCTGATGATAGCAAGGCCAAGAGATATACCTCTTGGCCTTGGATGATAGTATGGGTATAAATGTTTCGAGTTTTCGGACGCTCCTATGTTGGTCAAGGCTATCCATCACTGACTGGTCAAGGAATATTTGCCGCGACAGTACATACATATTTGCAGTACTTGGTTGTTTAAAATCTACAAATTCCCTTTCTATACAGGGACTACTGAACAGACTCCTTTCATTCCGTTCTCTTGAATGGATACATCCCAAGAATATCTACCCCTCTCCCTACTTCCTGATTATCTATCAAGATCCACAATTGTGAGCAATCATACCATGTATAAATTTGCAAGCATCAGCACCATTTGTATCACTGGAGATAATACAACTTGTTTACATTGCATACTAGGAGAAGCAAGATGTAGGTTTCTTTCAGTCATTGTTAGCAAATGCTTATGTAAAAGTTTAACTCATCAATTAAATAGTACTATATCATTCAACTTTTATTACACATGCAAGTTTGAAGGGACTTAATTCTGCCAACTGTGCATGCAGTCTTTGCTCCAAGCCATAATGTTTGACTGAACAATCAGAACCACTTAAACATTGTTGGTACTTTCATCCTATTTCATATTACATTACTTTAGGCCATTAATGTTAATGGCGTTTGATACACGGAGAGTGAGAGTCTGGGATCCCGCTCTCTAACAATGACCCCACAAAAGGTTCATATAACTTCAGAGCTGTACCCCCGACTTGTTGAGGGTCCTGCACTGGCACTAGAGCCTCCCTACCTCTTGAAAAAGGGGAAATGGGGAATTGATGATGATATTACTTAACTAGTAAAATTGCTTCATTAATCACATTCTCATTCACAGTACAACACAAACTACAAAGAATTTTCCACTTTACAATAACTTTCAGGCATAGAAAAAAAAATTATATATATAAGGTAGGTTGCCTTTTATTTGTGATAAGACCTATTTATAATATATTGGTGACAAAAAGTTGTAGTGAACATTATATACCTCAAGCCAAGAAAAAATTATTAAAAAGAAATTCTTACGGAAAAAATATTTACATAGCTAAAATGGCTACAGTTTCGATTTGGATGATGCCTTTGATATGGGCTGGATCGGCCGCATCAGAGGGTACAGGGGCAGGCCTTGCTTGAATTCTGGAATGTTTTCTATTATATCAGGCTGAAAGGGAAGAAAGAAATTAAGAATTACAAAGAAACTATACATCAAAATATGACTATCCTAAATCTGAATCAATACATTACTGGTTTAGTAAGTAGAACTACGGTATGCATTTCATTTGACGCCCTACATAGATATAGAACAATACATTGATCTATGATAAACAATTTGGGTCCAATGACCTTTGGTATACTTGACACTCCATAATTGAGTACAAGGCATCCATGAACACAATTTGCAGCTTGTCTGTCAAGCAGTTTTGTCACCGAGAGGGACTTTTTTTTTTTTCTTTCTTATATTTTATGGTATGGTTCTCAACCAATGATTTTATTTGTGTATGGCATCCACCAGTTTTGACTATAGACATAGTGGTAAGTGACATTTGTACCACAGCAAAATAATGGAGGAAATTATAGGTTACCTTTTTTAATGAATTTTTCTAAATATTCAGTTTTGAAACAAGTTGATGATATATAGTGGTAGGTACGATGGGACATGGAATTTAGACACACTGTTGTCTCACAGTTGCCTGGCCAACATGCAGAGTCATAAAGATGGGGAGACATCGCAAATACTGTACTGTATGTGAATATTGACCATCATATATTTTTCCGTATTTGACCCCATATTTACTAAGAAATGAACAGTTGATGTGATTTCGTAGTCACCAACCTCAATTACCAAAATAGGTCATTTGGGTCAAGAGGAGGAAATAGAAAATTGTCTGGCACTAACTTATATCGTTTTGAAAGCCCACGTACACGTTAATAGGAGTCACCTCATTCCCTAAATGGCAGCTCTCCATGACTCAAGGTGGAAAAGGGTCTGGCACGCTGTTGTTTTCGAAGTTTTACAACATACAGAAAATGTCAGACTATATAACTACAATACAACATTGTTATTGTTTGTTGTTTTGCTAATCACAGAGTCACTTGGTAAACCATTCATTACAGTACAGTACCTTTACAATAAGGACCTCTCTTTCCATATAGTCTGTGTATGAATTCCTGTGGCCAATGTACAGTTGCGGCATATAATCCTTGACCAGACGTCCCCTCACACCCTGATCAAGGACTATGTGCCACGACTTTACATGCTTAGGATTAAAGACTAACCAATATATTTCCCAACATTGTAAAGAAATATAGTTTTGGTCAACAGAAATAGTAGACACTACATGATAATGGGTTCTCACTTCTCTGAGTGGTGGTGGCTGTGACAAGCCATCATCAGGCTGAGTGGGGATGATTGGTGGAGCTTCTGGGTCTCCTGCTCCTCCAGATGCTGATGACACCACCTGCACAGACAGCTTCTTCCTTTGAGAGGCTGTGCTGGTGATACATACCTGTTCCCAGGAGATAGATCATAAGATACCAAAATTAGATCATATATATACTTATATAAGTAGACTTAATATGCCAAAGATATTTTTTCCTGACATTGCATGAGAGGTAATGGTTACATCAAAATTACCTCAAGTTTCTTTCACTATTTCACTTCTGTAACTCATATGTAATTATTTTTCATAAGCAAGAAACTGTAAACTTCATACTGTTAAATCTACCAGGATTTCCTCACTTCAACCCACCCTACAACAGCTTTACTTCTAACCTTGTAGAAATCCAAGATATCTTGCTTGGTGAGGGTCCTGAGGTGTGCTACTTCCAGGACATCACGGTCAAAGTTGTACTGGTTGGACATGATTTCCACCCACCAGTTGGAGGTGAGGTGTGACAGCTTCTTAGGGCGCTCAAGGCGACGACAGGCCAGAGCCTCACGGTGACGCACCAGGTCCTCCTCCGACAGGTTCTCTAATGTATCCTGGTGTACAATCAATAACAGTTAGTTCTCCACTTTCCCAAAATCTTATACAGTTACAGAACAGCCATCCATCACTTTTGTGCTTCTTTTTTATGTTATAATGTTTCAACACTACTAATTGGGTCTTCACTATGAAAAGTCATGCTGGTATCTATAGTATAGCTTTCAGTAAAAACAAAGAAATGGCTGTGTCTATAACTATTGACTGTGACTATAAAATAGCTAAAGGATGAATACATTTTTCCACAGGAAGGAGAGTGGATGAGTGTTAAGATGGAGAATGTTTTGAAGATTAGGGTTGGCAAGCTCTCTTATGCTATATGGAAAAAAAAAACAGTGCTTAGATAGTTTATTAGCTTCAGTGCTCCTGATGTCTCAGATTAAAATGGAAAGCAGGACAAGGTATTCTTGACATCACCTTAAAGAGATTAACTATAAAAAGACAAAGAGGTATAGATAGATATTGTTTATAGTGCAGTAAAAATATATGTACTGTAATGCTAAAAAAAAAAAAAAAACTTGGAATGGCCAGTGCTTGCAGAGTTCAATGAAATAGGATGCCGTTTTAAAAACTTACTCCCATCTTTTGGAGGAAGGCTTCTATTCTAGAGTCGAGGTACTGGGGGTGCTGGTCCCCCTGGATAATGACACGAAGTCCCTGAGTTCCATTGGCACGTCGGATACCACACCATACAATGTACCCCAGCTGCTCCTGTTCTCAAATAAAGAAAGTTATGTAATCAGAGGCTAGGGACACACGTGTTTGGATACTTCTTGAATCCAGACACCAGAAAGTCAAATACTGTACTGCAAATGTTGAGGAACCACTGCATACTGTTCAGGCCAATCCAGCAGGTGTGTTAGGGTTTTAAATGTTTTTAATTGTCTGACACAGCAATGATTAGGCTAAGAAATAATTGAACATGGAGGGAGTTCAATCCCATGTCGGATATTGGCGAAAACTAAGTTAGAAAAAGAAAAGAAAATGAACAGACTGAACATCAGAATGCCATGTGAAATGGGTCAGTCACATTCATTCTTCCTTTTCAGTACACAAGTTTCTCAACTCCCTCCACTCAGTCTTCCAAGTCATGCCAAAGTAATCATATAGAGCATTAATACATTATATTATCTCTAATTCACATATGGCAAGATAATTATTAAGCATAGTTCCTCCTGAATGAGTTGCATGTATATTTAAACTAATATAAATCCAGACTGAGGTGGGAACAGAGTATAAAACAAAATAATGGTGTACCTTTGTCCTGAGTTCATCAAAGGCAGGTTCAGCAAAAATCTGACAGAGAAGTTCAAGCAGCATGTTTTGATGAGTGCCTTGCTGCCCACACTGGAAGTAGGTCTCCACTGCTGAGCTCCGATGAACTGCATTTTCAGCGGGGTAAACATAACTACTTCCTGTAATGTTGGAGACCTGTCAATACTTAGCCACTAAGCTGAGGATGCTTTTCCACTCACAGTTAAGTAAATATCCATTTACCATTAATGCTGTATAAATAAATACTTGCACCATGAATTCCACTATTCTAATCACTACCAAGATCATATTTCCCTTTCTTTTCAAGGGGTGGGGGCTCCAGAACCAAGGATGGAATTCAAAATCCGAAATAACAGATAGACATAATACCCAGTGAAATAGGTCTCATTCACAATCACTCCTCCTTCCAAGCCCACACAATTATCAGCTTCCCTACAAGTACCTGTATCCATTATACAATCTACTTCAAGTACCCTTAGTGAGCTAATCCATGAACTGTTAAGCAATAACCAGGTTATCAGCTCTAATATACAATTCTAGTTAATCTCTGCCACTCTTGCCAGATCAGATACAAGTTACTTTGCCTAAACAATCACTCACCTTATTGAGTCACCTAGGTCATCCCCATTTTCTTGGCTCCTCATAATCCCTCTCATACACACCTTATTCACCTCTACTGTAGATTCATCTATTTCATCCACATGTTTATACCATCTCAATACATTCAAAGACATGACATTTAGCAGAGATTATGTAACTTTCAAAACTCAAACTAGATTAACCTGAACACCAACAACCTTGTCAAACAATATATTTAAATAAGCAATTGCAACAATCAGAAAAAAAGCACATAAGTACAGTACAATGACAAGACTGGGATAAGGTTTATAATGAAAGTCGAGCCTATTCATCTCCCCAAAACAATAACTTACTCACTACTCAGACATTCTTTGGCGAGGCTGTCTTACAATTGATTAAATATAGTACCACAGATGTTGAAAAGTATACAATGGTGTGCCAGTTTCAATTATGGGGATTTTACCTTCTCTGAGCTGGTACTCTCTCTGGCGCAAGAGCTGTGAGGGGAGGAGGGGTCGGGTGTGGGCATGAGTGGTGAGCCGTTCCTGAACCTGTGCAGCTAGGCCCTCTGCACTCTCTCGCATCATGTTGCCGTGGATCAACATTTCCAAGTGAAGTCCAGACAGGAACCTCGATATGAACACTTCTAGGTTTTGCACACTCATTTCTGTTGGATGTTATAAAAGGATTCCCTCAAGAGGCCACTCAAGAGAAAATGTTATTTAGGTGAATGTTATCTTTACACAATTTACTGTCAAGGCAAACTGGGAACTCTAATTTAACATTACAAGTAGTAACCTGTACTTGGAACAATATACTGAAAGAAAAAAATTATTTTAGTTGCTAAGTAATCAAATGAGAATAATTATGCCAAAAATTGGCTTTATAAACTGGATTATGACCCATTACATACAGAAATTACTATTACAAAAAAATAACAAAAAGAATGAAAAAAGACAGCAGAGTTGCAGACAAAAGTCTTATTATATCCACCCATTTATACAGCATTTGCTCAAATACAGGTATCCTCCTATTGATTAGGAAAGGGATTTGTTTTTGACATATTTTATGAAGAATGGGCTGAATACTGATTACAATCCACACTCCAAGTTACAACACTATTTGTTTAGATGCAATGATATTTGCTAACAATGTGCTGTTTGAGTGACCTTTACCATATATCCCAAGTTGCTACACTGGCTCACAACAAAAATGAACACACATTGCCCTAATGTGTTTTATGTAATGCTGGTGTGCAAACTCAAACGCATATAAAGTTAGGATTGAAATGAGTTAAGGGCCCTGCGATCATGTATGAAAATTGACGACTTTTGATTCCTCCTGACCATGCCACGAAACAAACTCCTTCCATATAGGTGGTGTCTCGTGACAATATTTGAAGGACTCATTCATCTCCAATATTTTGACTACATCACAGGGTCCCTTAATGATTATCAGTAATAATTTATACACCTGCCAACATCAATCACATATGATTTAATTTATCAACACTCATAACATCAATGTTTTCCCTAACCTCTTTCTTGTACAGTACTTGGTAGTGATGATTATTGGGGTAAATGGTTTGAAATGGTAATGCTTTTCCTAGATCTATTCTTAATATATTTGGCAAAGTTTAGATAACCCAATACAAATTTTTTCGTTTTCCCTTCCATATGGCATCATCAACAGGGAATGTCTGCCTCTTGCTGTAAGCCACACCCAAAACTTTTACAGTTTAGAGAGAGAAGCAGAGAGAGAGAGGAGGGGGATGGGCAAGAGGAATCATCACCCTTCTTTCTGTAACTGGGTCTCACCAATGGTTGCTGCTGGGTCTCACCATTAGTAGATTCGAGTAGTTCCTCCTTGGTCCAGCCATGCTCTGCCAACAGCAAGGAGGTGTAGTAGACCACATGCTGGTGTGGTTGGTCTGCATTGAAGTTACGCAGTGCTCTGATGTACTGGGGAACAAGATAGGCTCAGTTATATTGTGAATGAATGAGCAAAGGGCAGCTGGGCCACATTGAACATGAAGGTTATTTCTCTAGGTGACAAATTTTGCAAATTACTAAATGCTTTATTTTCAAACCATATAAGGTTATTTCTGGGATTCACTGTAGCTATCGTATGTGCAACAAATGTTTTGAAAGCAAACTTTGATGGGCTATGGTATTTTGCTTTAGATGGGCATTAATTATGTCATTTTGTTTCAGAAATACTCAATGCTGAAAAAAACTTACTGCATCTTTAAGGATGTCGAAGCGCTTGGGATCGATAGTGAAGGTCGTCAAGCGTTCCAATATTTTCTCTACCAGTACATGTTGCTTATCATTGTAGCCCTTAACTTGGAGCTGAAAGAATAGACAATTAGAAATACTGCATCACTCTCATTCTAAAATTTTATCTTTTCTTTTAAACATGCTTCTGTGTTGATAAAAGTTAAAGGCAAAATAAAATAATCTCCTTGTGAACAGACATTTACTTTACACATCTAAAAATTTCATATCAGTACTGTCGGTCATATTTCACAACATAATTATCTCGGGTACAATCCACATTGGTTATATTGCACTAGCATTTTGACACTTACCGTAAGGCCATACTTTGTGTTAGAGAGGCAGTAAGTAAGACCTGCCAACTCAGCTGCATATGTATACTCTGTGAGAGCGTCCCGGAACAACTGCGCAAACATGTGCAGCAGGTTAGTGTGCAGTGGGTCAAGATACGCCAAGGGGCTGTAGAACACAAGACAACAGATTACAGTTTTACAGTTCCGAGAGAGAATACCAAGGTACACATCTACAGTACACCCCCTTTAAGTTGTAATTCGATTAATCACAATTTTGATTGAATTATAACGAAAATAAAATATTCAACAAATAATAATTTCTTGAAAATTTGAAAGTGTGATTCTTCAGTCACTGACCTGAAGAGCTCTAAGTAGATGACACACTTGGGCAGCTTGAATTCATCATCTTGTTTGTACCAAACTCTTGACAGTGGGGTTTCACTCACCAGCACAGGCAAAGAAGTCACCTCCTGTTATAAAAATATTCTTATAAACAACTGATGACTCATATTTCACCACATACTGTACACTTAATTGGAATAAAAAATATGATAGCTTTCCAGAGATTGTAATGCCTGTAGGCCACATATTTAAATAAGGTTTAAGCACATTTGAAACACAAAAGGACTGAATGATTCAAACACATAATTATATGATAACCGAACTAAAGAATGTTCGTTACCCAAGACCTAACCTATTTCTCATCAATAAAAAAATTAATGTTTTCTAAAGGGTGGTGACACTAATTGGCAGGATGTGAAGTTGACAAGCATTTACCTGAAAAAAAATTTCTTTCAATAATTGCTACTTTCAAACTCCTTCCTCACCCTCCTTTCATGTATAGGCTATCCCTGCCTGTCAGGGTAGACATATAACAGACAGCGATAATAATACTATATAGGCGTATAGCATAAGAAAATAAATAAAGCATTGTGGGGACATTATATAGTGAATGGTTAGGAGAAAATGTTATATGTTTACTTGTGGATTCTTTCCATTCAAGGTCATCATCAAAATGACTTGCTACTCCATCTTCATGACAAAACCAGGGATTAATGACATATTAAACTGGTTACCTCAGAGCTTAAAAACTTTGTCACTGGTGCATGCTTCAATGCAAGTAGTTAATACAAGTTCATACAGGCGAGGAAGGATTTACAACGGTTTCTATCCTAAGTGGAAAAGTTCTTTACTCTAACTACAGCTACACCATTGTGGGAGGATCGCCAGTGAGTTAATAAATCAATAAGAAGGGCTCTGGTTAAAGCACTTTACCTAGTCATAACAATGCAGAAAAAGAAACTTAAATAATGCAGTATGCTTGTGTGACAAAGTTAAGAACTTGATCATCATATAAAACCCACTGAATGTCACATCACACTTTCAGAGCATTTATTATTACAAAACTGAAAACAATTCTTACCTGGACATCCTTGAACAGGTCGAAGCAGGACGGAACAAATTCGTTTTTCTTGGGTAGTTTGAGAAGTTCGTTATCACCAGCTGTTCTCCACCTTTCCAACTGGTCAGACTCCACATCCTCCATTTTGTAGCTCGTACCATACCATTTCTCTGTGCAGGTGGCTTTGTTTGACAGAGCTTTGCCAACCACAGCAATCCTTGGAAAAAATCCAAACTCCAGTTAATGTTACCATAATGAATTTAAGTATACCAAAACTTTCATGGTACAGTTGGCAGGATAATTACACGTCCATCCCATTTAGTTTATGATGCAATTATGTCCAGATAAAGTTGCATTCTGAACCCATTTCTATTCCAACAACAACTGTAATTTACCATATGAGAAGTATGTATGCCACCTCTGCATTAACTAGTGTTACAATGTCACTAGGCTCATATATATGCAGGTGGAAATGAAGTGAATTTCTGCTGCCGACTGTACATACTTGTTATTTCTGAATACTCCAGATAAATATTAAAGTTTAATCAATAAAAGTGAAGATTAAAAGCAGTTTTACAATTATATTTTCTCTTATGACTGATCTACTGTATCTATAGTTCTGATGCCATCTGGGAACTCCCCCTCCCCAAGGGGTGGCCAATGCAAAAGTCTCCAGCTCCCAGTTCCAATATTTCACCCTCACTCAGTCAGCTCTATTTCCACTCATGTTTCTCTTCCTAGAGTATTTTTCCATCCTGTATACTCATCTGATGTGTATCATAATAAAAAGCATCATTTAAACATATAATAAAAAGGGTACATTAAGGGTACATCAACACAAAAAACACTACTTACAAAATTAGTTAGATCGTTTAAAAAAATATATATATGACCCCAGAAATATATAAAATGGAATTAGATTGGTTTCCTCAAAGAATCTACAGAATTTCTGCAAATTACCAAAGACACCCCTGGGACTACTCATTGCTGGCTGTTAATAGGGTGCTTTCTGAAAAGCTCAATGCGATAGATGGTTCCGAGGGCTTCAGTTTAAGACATCACCGTGCTGTACAAAATTATCAATCATGATAATGTCACATATCACAACATATGTACTACATTTAGAATGTATCATTAAAACTTATGATTTGTTATGTTTGTCATATTATGGGATAAAATATTCATTCATGACATGTGTTTTCATTGGTCCTGTATTATTACATTTCCACACCTTTATTAGATCTGAAATTCTTAATATATAGTTACCTCAGACTGTTGACTAAATCTAGTAGCTATGGTCATTCATTTTTGCACACCCAAGTCCCACATGCAGTACAGGAAATCTCCTTCAGAAATTTTCACCATGTGATTTGTTTACTAAACATACATAGTGGTTGTAGCAGAGCAGATTCAGCATAGGAACACATGCGAACCAAGGAAAAAGAAATTAAAGACCATGTCTGGCCAAGATATGGAAATTGGACCTCTTCGTTATGCACATGCGCAAGTTGGATGTGCAAATCATTGAATGCCATAGTTATTCATTATCTAATATAAGCCACCACAGAGGCTAAATGAGTTCGAATAGATTCCAGATTTAGTCAACAGTCTGAGGTAACTATATATTAAGAATTACAGATCTAATAAAGGTGTAGAAATGTAATAATACAGGACCAATGAATACACATGTCATGAATGAATATTTTATCCCATAATATGACAAAAATAACAAATCATAAGTTTTAATGATACATTCTAAATGTAGTACATATGTTGTGATGTGACATTATCATGATTGATCATTTTATACAGCAGCGTAGATATTTGACGAAGGTAATAAATAGGCTGTTTGTTAAATAGTGTGGGGATGTCTTAAACCCAAGCTCTCGGAGCCATCTATTGGATACTAGCTTTGAAAACACCCCATTACCTGGGCTGCACCCATCATTAGGGCAGGGGATGGGGAATCTGGCAATTAGTAAGGAACCTTGCCAAAGCCATCCCTCCTCTGTGATGTCTGCAATAATCAGACAATGCGAGTCTTTAGAAATTTTAAACCGTCTGCCATAATTGAAGTACTGTATATAATCTCTGCATGATCTATTTGGAGTTGGTCATAAGGAAAGGAAAAATTTTCAGCTGGTCTTTAAAACGAGACATCATCTGAGTGGTGGTAACAGGGACAGGTTGTATGCCACCTTTACACAAGTACATAAACAACACAGCTGCTGGGTGAAAAGTGACACAGTTAATGGTGGTGTTACACTAACTACAGATGCTCACCTGATATTATCTGGAGTTAGGTGCCTTAGGACCATTTCAATGAGGTCCGGCTTGTACTCACTCAGGAGGTATCCTCCACACAGAACTTCTTCCAAGGGGTAGTACTGTGAAAATAAAAATAAATTACTTGGTGCATATTGTACTGCTACTGTTATTTACCTTAAAACTTCCAATTCTAAAAGCCACTCTTAAGGGTTCTCATACAAAATTCATGTTCAAATACAACCTCACTCTGTGGTACAGCTGGGTTGTAAAATACTATATATATTTGAACCCTTCTGGCAGCCAGTATGTACTAAAAAATTTGGTACCGTATGTAAATTTCTTAAAGAAAATTAGCAGTGCATTTCTCAGATCTATTTTACTATTTCTGATGACTGATGGTAGAAAACATCAGGGACAGGATGAGATACAATGTCTGTTTAGGATATTAGAGCCCCACCTATGCATCAGCTTTTTAATCTCGTGTACAGCTGGTGTCAGGAATTAGAGCACAGGGCATTAATTAAAAGGGGTCTTTATTCTGCACTTACTGTAGGCATTGTTCTGCTGACTGATTCAAGTATGGTGTTAGGAAAATGATATAGAAAATTTTTTAGTCGTTGCGAACCTTTGATGTCACAGTGGTGTATAAGAATTCCTGAGGCCGACTGTACTTCCCAGTTTAAACTACATACTTGGTGTCAACTACTATGTGCTAGGTACTGGGTAGATACAGAGGACAAATATTATCAAACTTGACCAAAACAATTTCAAGGTCCCAGAGTTGTAACTTTTACAGTAACAATAACATTCAATTTCTGATAAGAGCCCCAAATCTGATCGACTGATAATTTTTGGTATAACATTAAAGCAGTACAAAACTAAATTCAGTATAAACAGTAGTGACGACACCAGTGTGTGTTGGTTGTATGGTAACAGCACTTGCTAACTTTTTATTATTAACTCAAAACTGAGGGTGATAGTTTGCCATTCAAATCTCAAGGTGGGGGAATGGTTTAAATTACAAATAAATAAATATGTACATCTAGAATAACCAAAGTTATTGGTATATCTCGATATCAATTAGATTATTCATAATAATTTGATAGACACTCTTAAATCAAACACAGATACTAACGTGTAATTGTTCTGAAAGTCCGCAAGTGTAAGACTGTGGCCTCTCCTTATCCTTAAAGCGGAAGGTCATGCTGCTGAGGTCTCTGCATTCCTCAAATACCCACTGCTGCGGTCCTTCATTCTTCAACAGGTTCAGGTACTGGGGAGAGAGTGAAGGGTGTGAATATTTCAGTATTAATTACAGTTTATGTTGCAGCACCATGTAATTTATATCAATCAATCAGTATTAATTAGGAGACATGATAGGATCAATAGTAGGGCTGAGTTTATGATCTTTGATGTGTATGGGTGCTTGCTAGAGGAGACCATTCTACAGAAGGTTAACAGTATGTATGCGGGTGGTTGGTGAATGAAGCCAAAACATTGTTATTTATGTGGGGATGAGGCACAAGTATGTGATGGTGTTGTGGCTGTTCAGCGACAGCACTTAAAGCATTTTATTTACTCCAATATTCGTTATGAAACAAACACCCCCACTATGGAGCCTTTTTGTTGTACTTTTGGAGGCTTCCATATACATCACAGGCCCTTGAACACTGTGGACTAAGCTCTCATTTATAGTATTTGACCAAAACATGTGTCACTGCCTAGCTTCACACTGGTGGGAAACAAAACACCTATTCAGGATAATGTCTCAATACCAAAAAAACTTTACCTGGAAGACTGCAGAAACAATGTCCTCCACATGCTCAATCCCTTCTTCAGTGAGGTCTACATTGACTACAAAGAAGCCGAACCCTTTGGCTCCAGACTTCTGTCCCCCTACCAAGGAGTTGACCCAACCCCGTCCTTTCAGAAATGAAAGCAGGGAACCAGGACCCTCGTGGCCAATCAGGTGACCCAAGTAGTGACCAGGCTGTGAGGGAAGCAAGCATTTATCGATTTTATCTCCAAAGACATTAAGATGGGAAATTTACTTTTACATAATAATTTTCTTTCACAAATGGAACACAAGGAAGCTCCTGAAAGTATTATAATGCAGTGCATTAGTAGTACACATAAATATTTTAAAATTCTTTACACACACGACAATAAATCTTCAGGGAATATGGCAAAATAATTGGGTAACTCTTTACTACCCGTTTGGTTTGGTTGACATTCATAAGTTAGATACAGATATAGTTTTATTTAACCTAAATCTCTGGAGGATAAAATAATATCATTAGATCTAATAACAGAAATTTTAAAGATAATAGTTTGTACAGGTTGGATCAGAGTAAACTCAGCAGAAAGGAATTATACCGGATGACAGACAAAGGTGGTAAAATTTACCAAAATAATCTCTGCTGTGATGACCATTATACATGGTAACATGCCAGTTAAAGTTAACTCACAGCAGACTTGTAGTGAGGGTTGAGGTCTGGGATGGGGAAGGTAATGTAGAGGTTGCGTATGTCTTTGACTGGGACGACATAGCCAGCCTTGCGACACTGCTCTGGACCAAATGGGTGTGTGGTCCACTCTGGCACAGTCACATTCTTATTCTCCACTCCACTGAATAACTGTAGAACCATCTCTTCTAGCTCATTCAGGCTCTCTTGGAAGGGCAGAAGATGCTGCATTAGACAACTAGTTTAAGTATCCCCTGCATTAGTACAACTCTATATAACTACACATTATGGGATTCAGTGGAACTAAACTTAACATACTGATGAATGAATGATATATTAACATAACATTATGGGACACGAAGCCAACCTTTGCCAAGAACAACCAGAGCCATGATGTTGGCAGAGTACCACTTGGCATGGAACTGTAAGAGAGCATCTCGCACATTGACGCCTTGCTGCTTGGGAATGGTGTCCAGTGTTTCCTTGTTGCCTGGTGGGGAGTGTCAATTGTTTACAAGGTAGCTACAGTTGAAAACATATAGTTGCAATACAGTCATCTTAATATATAGTGACCACAAACAAACTAATCTGCTAACTTTATATTTTGAGTTAATCAGTCAGGTTATAGAATGAATTGGTTAACACGTATATCAGTATATACCATACTGCAAACTGAAATATATTGTATAATCAAACATATTCAGTTGTACACTAGCATCCTAAACCAATTTACAGTTCCTGTGTTCTTAAATTACAGTACATATCTCTGGCCTGATACACACTATACAAGAAATGAATATTACCAAATTCAATTTTAACAACTTTTTAAAAACAAACTGCAAAGATACAGTATGAACTAGGACTTTTCCATCCAGTACATTGGCCTTGTACCTGTTCCAAATTTGCTGAAGTCATGGGTGGGGTCAGCAGTGGACTTCTCCAGCTGAGCCAAACGCCAATAGTCATTCTGGATATTCTTCTCGTGTTCAGAGTTAACGGCATTCACCTCCCGGTCAACTGCGCTCTCCGTAAATAGTGGGGTGACAAAAAACTGGGAGAACCTGCAGAGAGTGATGACATAAGTTGGAAATTTTTTATCAGACATGATTTAAATAAGGAAAACAAATATGCACAGATGTCCGACACCCATACTTGAGGAAAATGAGTCAAATCATTTAAAGAAATGTATCAGTAATAGCACTAAATTATAACAAATAGGATTTCTGATTTACTTTTACCAAATATAATCAATTCATACAGTACCCAGTATACAAAACTTTTATTATCTATCTCCTGCTTTTAACATACAGTAATTGCTAATATCAAGGGAGGAGAGCAATTCGTCATCATGTGATATACTTTACGTAAAGTATGAAAACATAGTGCAAAACTAATTAGCTGCACATGGATGACAGCATAATATTCATAATTATGATTTTTTGCATTTTCTAATAGATGAGAACCAAATCTATAATGTCCTTCACCTGTGGAATGAAAAAAAAAAAATGAGGTTGGTCCAAAATAATATACAATTTTGTTCAAGATGCCTAATAAGAGTGCATCTGAAGGAGTTTAAGTCATGGTAAGAGGAAAGAAGGATGAAAGTACAGTAGTGTTCCAGAGATTACCAGTTGTGTATGTGAATACTGGAAAATTTTTGTTACAATCACAACATGATGATAAATTTCATCCTAACTATATACTCTGCTATGCTATATTATGAATTCCATGCAGCTGCCATATAATTGTTGAGTCTCCAGCCTCACCTGTCGAGGGCCCCAGGGAAGGCCTCTGGTGCCACATCAAAGTAATAATTAGTGTGGTCTGCTGCAGTGTAGGCATTGCTGGACCCTCCGTGTTCTGCCAGGTATTTGTTGTATTCATTTTCACTCGGGTACTTCTCTGTGCCCATGAACAGCATGTGCTCACAAAAATGGGCCAGGCCAGGCAGTTCCCTTGGATCTGACATACTGCCTAAGTGATGAGTTGGGAGATTAGGAATTTAAATAAAACTCAGATTTCCTGATTAAAATAATCATATATCAGCAAGTTTAACAAACTCCATCAAGCTCTTCATAGGTTAGGTTGTCTAAAAGTGAATTCATGAATTATGAAATTATTATTACAGTACGGTACTTGTACTTACCAATGTGGACATCCAGCGCTGCAGCAGATTTGTCTGTGGCTGGATCAGAGATGAGCAGAACCTTGATGTTATTGTCCAGCACCAACGCTCGGTACTGACGCTCATCCTCCTCAGATTTGACAAGATTTTCC
The DNA here is from genome assembly GCA_033782935.1 of Petrolisthes cinctipes. Lineage (NCBI taxonomy): Eukaryota > Metazoa > Arthropoda > Malacostraca > Decapoda > Porcellanidae > Petrolisthes > Petrolisthes cinctipes. The sequence goes on along the minus strand of JAWQEG010002102.1, from coordinate 190,618 downwards.
ACGTGTACTTTCACCCCCATTGTTGAAAGGCACAGTGTTTGGTGAAACCTGTCGGGGTAGGCAATCAAAGGATAAACGCTGGGCAACCTAGTATTTGCAAAAAAAATATATAGACAGGTACTGCACAGTATATTAAAATAAGTAAAAGTAAACATGGACAATTTGGATACTATTGACACATGAAGGCTTGAACATATGAAACCATGATCTGTTCCAGACACAAAAAGAATGAACACTTGTAGTGACTTTCAACACCCAACACCTAATTTGTAAATGCCCATCCACATTAAATAACAGCTTTTTTCAAGTACTCATATTTCCATAAACCATAATAGGCTGTACAGTATAATATGTGACAGTAATATACTGCATATAAATTTCTGAAGGACCTTATCTGAATACCATTGTAGTATTGTGCTTAAAAAGGTAGGTAAAGTTTAAGAAGAACCACAGAAATGGAAAAGACAATTTTTCCCTATTTTTTTTTTTTTTTTGGTAATCCATCATGTTACATGTTGAAATATATGCAAGACAGTGAATAGTGACAATGTTTGATTCTCCCCCCCCCCTGAGAGACTGAATTGAGGGGTAAAACAAGTAAATAAAGCATTAAATAGTTATTTGTATGTTATAGAGTTAGCCTGACTTTACCTGACCTGACCTAATCTAATTTGGACCAGGGCAAACTCCTGGGATATAACCTGGGCAAATATGGTGGGAAATCAATCATGCAGTATTGCACTGTATAATAACTTCATAAAGTAATAACAACCACCAATGAAAATATGAAAGAAACTGGTACCAGTAAGCATCTTCCTTTCTGTGGCTTTTCTTATCTATTACCAAAATTGGAAAGAAGCTTCCTTTTCTGTGGCCATTTTTAACTATTACCCTGATGCATATAGTTATGGTATACTGTAGTTATGGTGCGAGGCGATGTGGGGACGATTGATTGATATTAGATGCTGCAACAGCGAGGTCATATAGCGCCAGAAAGGCAATAGCGCAAGGATGAAGGAAATAGAAAGAAAAGAGGGACAGTTGAAGAACTGAAAGGGAATGGTTGAGGCTGAAAAAGCGCCAAAACCTTTAAAGTATTGCCAACATCACTACAGGTAATACCCCCGTACGGGGCGATATGGGATGAAGCCAGGCAGACTAAAAAAATGAGTAAAATATTGAATTAATAAAATTTTTAATAACAAATAAATTAAAAGCAAATGACATTTGCACAAGACAGGAGCCAAGAAAAACTGATAAAACAAAATAAAATATTTATTTCATAAACTAAACCTAACCTACAATTTGGTGATACATAACACCAGGATATTACCCAAAATCAGGAAAGCATACCCCTGTATTTACTAAGTTAGTGTAGATTGTTGATTAGATAAGTCCACCAATTCTATCTTTAACGAATCTGCCTTGCATTGATCATGTAGCACAGGACCATACTACTACCGGTACATTACACTCATCTACCAAGTAATAATTCTAACTGAAGTAATGCAATAACCTTCAAAAAATCAATAACAAAGACAAAAGGGAATAGGAATATAGTGATGAAGACAGAGAAGAAAGATCCTCATCTAACAAACAAAGGAAAGCAACAATACTAGTCTTCACAACCAGTCTCCATTATCCCTAACAAAATACACACCCAACCCTCCACAAAAGAATCACCAAAAGTACAAAAATATAAATAAATAAAAACCCAAACCAATGGATGACCAACTACAACAACAAAATACACACCCAACCCTCCACAAAAGAATCACCGAAAGTACAAAAATATAATTAAAATAAAACCCAAAGCAAATACCCCCGAAACAATAGATGAACTACTACTACAACCATAAACTACTACTGTCTTACTGTCCTAAAATAATCACCACAAGTACAAATTATAACAAAACAAAACCCCAAAAACCGAACCCAAAACAATGGATGACTTACTATAATAATAAACGACTAAACCACAAACTATATTAATATGACCTACCATCTATAACTACTAAATACAATAAACAAATATATCCATACTGACCTGTAAGATGCGAGGAGACCTAAGATGGTGGAAGAGGTCTTATTAATTACAAAGAGTGTAAGGGGTCGTCGTCGTACCAGCTGATGTAACTTGTTGGCCTTTATTACACCACAAAAGGCTCTTATTACTCGTGTGTCCCTATTAAAAAGCTGGCCATTACGAGCACAACCAGCCACAGTACGGATCAGCATTGAATAGTGAGCGTTGGAGTAAGATGTGAGGTGTCCAAGAACGAATTTCAGAGTGTGATAATAATACTGTGAGTCTCTTTACACTTTAGTTACTCTTTTAGTGTGACAGTGTTGCCAGGTCAGTTGGGTTGTGGTGCTGCCAACCTCACTAGATTATCGTACACTAAGGCCTAAATTATTAAACTTTCTTAAATTAATTTGTAATTGTAAACGCATTTGCCTTAACCTATGTGATATTCCTGTCTTTTGAGTGTATAATATAACGTGTTTATTAAAAATCTGCTGCTTATAAGTATAGATTAGCACAGCGTACACTAGCAATCCAAAATTTGTATCCAGGTCTTGTTGAAGTTTCGAATCATTTGACATACTAGTGAACCAATTACACGCTTATCCTGTTTCATTTTTACTTGAGTTCGCTTAATACTTGATCAGGCTATTTGAAGCAAGCCTGGATACATATATTGGATTGCGAGTGTACACTCGTGATACATAATTTCTGACCAGAGTGTGAGGAGCAGAAAGCTTCGAATCGCCTGGTATTGCTCATTTCCCCACCCAGTACACCTATAGAGGCTGAATTCGAATGCAGGGTATGTGTGTGTGTGTGTGTGTGTGTGGTGCCTGCCGTTCGTCTCTGGTCAGGGATTTCGTATCACGAGTGTACGCTGTGGTAATCTATAGGCTACTTAGGCCTCCATAGATTATCATTCATGCCTGCGCAAACTAGATGACTGTGTAATCATTTAAATTTGCCACACACTAGCAAGAGACTGAACAGTAACCACACATTATCATGCATCACTGTACAGGGGTTGTGATTGACCAAAAGCTTGTTGGACATTGTTCAGTCATTTGCGCAATCCACCAATCACACCCACACACGACGCGTGGTTATGCCTGCACAACCACTCAGTTTGTGCAGGCATGATTGATAGTCTATGGAGGCCTTAAATTAAGGTCTCCATAGACTTTCAATCATGCCTGCGCAAACTGGGTGGTTGTGCAGGCATAACCGTGGTGTGTGGGTGTGATTGATGGTTTAAGCAAATGACTGAACAATATCCAGCAAGCTTTTGGTCAATCACACCCACCCCTGTACAGTGATGCATGATAATGAGTTGATTCCACAGTGGTATTGTTGGTTTGTAGCTTCCCAACCAACCAGGTGTGTTAAGGCTTCATTATTTTCCATAAGCTGAGTATCCACATTCACAAAATCTATCCAACAGTTAGATATATATGATGATCACTGTATAGTTTATAAAAATTACTCACTAAATTCATTAAATAATTCACCCATAAGTCATTTACACGGCTAACATTCTTTCGTTTGCGTGCATACAAACCAATACCAACCACTGTACGTGGAATCGAATCTATGTGTGGTGACTGCTCAGTCTTCTTAATTGCTAGTGTGTGGCAAATTTAAATGATTGCACAGTCAACTAGTTTGCGCAGGCATGAATGATAGTCTATAGGAGGCCTTTAATTTAAGGTCTCCATAATTAAACTATCATTCATGCCTGCGCAAACTAGGTTCAAGTTCAAGTTCAAGTTTTAGGGTCCCGCAGAGGGCCGCTCATGGGCGGCATAATATGCGGGGGTTGTGCGGGGAATTTAGGGATCCAGGGCAGGATTAGGAAGAGGGTTAGGATAAGGGTGGATTGGGTCAGGGACTGTGGGTTGAGGATTAGGATTGGGGAGGTAATGATTGGTGATCCTATTTCTAAACGTGTCAAGAGTGGGGCTATTAACTACGTGAGATGGGAGATGATTCCACTCTTGGATGCTGCGGGGAAAGAATGAGTGCCTAAATATATCAGTGCTTGTCTGGTATGTATGGTATTTTAAGTTGTGGCTGCCTCTAGTGGATCGTATACTTGTAGGGTGTAGATATGTCTTTGTCTATGTCAACTAACTTGTTTGTGATTTTGTATATCATCTGTTGTCTGTGTATCTGTCTTCGTGTTACTAATGGGTCTAGTTTTGTGTCTTGTTTAAGCAAAGTGACTGATGTAGTGTGTCTGTAATCACGTCTGGCCCATCTTGCAGTCTTGTTTTGTATGGACTCTAATTTATTGATATTATTGTAAGTGTGTGGGTCCCAGACGGTGTCGCAATAATCTAAATGTGGCCGAACGAAAGTGTTATATGCAATAATTTTGGTGTCTGTGTTACACCTGCTGAGGTTCCTGCGCAAGAACCCCAGGACCCTACTAGCTTTGGCCCTGATGCTACCTATGTGTGTGTTCCACCTCATGTCCGCTGAGATGTGGACGCCCAAGTATTTGTGGGAAGTGACTGTGTTGAGGTTGGTGTTGTGTAATTGGTATGTATATGGAATGACATTATGGGCATGGGTAAAACGGATGTGATGGCATTGTCTGGTCTAAATGTCATCTGCCACTTGACTTCCCAGTCTTCAAGTGCAGTTAGGTCGTCCTGTAGTCGAAGGCAGTCATTCCTATCTTTAATTGGTCTGTAAACTAAGCTATCGTCTGCAAAGAGTCTAGTGGTAGAGGAAAGTGAAAGTGGGAGGTCATTAATGTATGAAAGGAAGAGAATGGGACCCAGGACAGTGCCCTGGGGTACCCCAGAGGTCACAGGAACAGATGGAGATTTGACTACCGTCAAGATCGAACTACACGTTGCTTTCTGGTAGTCAAGAACGTTCTAATCCAGTGAAGAAGTTGTCCCTGTATGCCATAGAATTCTAATTTGTGTAGTAGTCTTTGGTGAGGGACTTTGTCGAAGGCTTTGGCAAAGTCTAATACTATGGCGTCAACCTGTCTAATTTTTGTGTCATTGAGGGACTGCAAGATGTCATGAGTAGTTACCAGTAGCTGCGTCTCACACGAGCGTTTAGGCCGAAAACCGTGTTGATTGTCAGTCAGTATATTTTGCCTATCAAAGTGGTCCATTATATGTCTATGAATTATGTGTTCTAAAATTTTGCAGGGGACTGAGGTAAGTGAAATAGGTCTATAATTAATGGGAAGGGTTCTGTCTCCGGATTTAAAAATTGGGGTCACATTTGCCAAAAGCCAGTCTTGAGGGAGTTCACCGGTCTGTAAAGTCTGTGAGAATATAACCTGCAGGACAGGGGCAAGAACGCTAGCGTTAGTCCTCAATATCCTGCAGGGTATATTGTCCGGTCCAGTCGCTTTGTGTATGTCTACCTCAGATAAGAGTTTCTCAATTCCTTGGGTGTTTATATGAATGGGAGGGATAGGTGGGTGTGAGGGTGTTGGCATGTCTGGTAAGTGTTCATGTTCATGGGTAAAAACAGACTGGAATTGTGTGTTAAGGGCGTTGGGTTTGTCTTGTGGGTGTGTAACCAAGGAATTGTTGTGTAGTAATGTTGTAATACCGGTCGAGTCTTGTTTGCGTGCTTTAAAAAAGCCGAAGACTGTGCAATCATTTAAATTTGCCCCACACTAGCAAGAAGACTGAACAGTCACCACATCACATATCGTGCATCACTGTACAAGCGTGTGATTGACGAAAAGCTTGTTGGATATGGTTCAGTCATTTGCGCAAACCATCAATCACACCCACACGTACGACGTTTATGCCTGCACAACTACCTAGTTTGCACAGGCATGATTTTTTTTTTTTTTTTTTTTTATATACATGTTCCGACACTGGACATAGGCTTCATCAAGCCCGTTACCGTGGCCCAGGTCAACTGCTACTCACTCACACACACGTCACAGAGGGAGGGAAGTGAGGGTAATTCCCAAATACTGCAGCTGTTATGGTACCAGTGAGGGTGTTTTACGACGTTCGGTGACCTTATAGTTAGTGCCTGAAACTCAAATCGGAAGAGTAAATATTCTCAGGCCCTCACCTGAGAGGATCGATCTCCCGACCTCTAGGTTACGAGTCCAGAACACTAACCACTCGGCCACCTCCCCTAATCTATGGAGGCCTTTAGAGAGCCCTTGGAATATATACTAAAAATTATGTAGTTGTCAAATGCCGCTGTGTCTAGGGCGTATTCAAAATAGAGTTAAGGTTTGAAACTTTGAATTACTCGCCACAGTGAAACAAAAGTGTTCCCCGCCTGTGGTTGGCAAACCTTCTGCTGCTGAGTTTAAAAGGCCTCCATAGACTATCAATCATGCCTGCGCAAACTGGGTGGTTGTGCAGGCATAACCGTGGTGTGTGGGTGTGATTGGTGGATTGCGCAAATGACTGAACCATATCCAACAAGCTTTTGGTCAATCACAACCCCTGTACAGTGATGCATGATAATGTGTGGTGACTGTTCAGTCTCTTGCTAGTGTGTGGTAAATTTAAATGATTGCACAGTTACCTAGTTTGCGCAGGCATGAATGATAGTCTATGGAGGCTTTTAATTAATAATATTACTTTGGTTGTCATTTGTCAGTGTTGCCAGAAGGTATTATTGTCAGTGTTGCCATAAGATTTCATTATAGCCAAGTCTAGGTGAGCTGTCACGAAGAGCAGCCCAAAAGTACCCCAATTATATCATGCTGTCGATAGAAAATAGTGATATATAACTTCTGTAAAACAAGAGAAAATAAAGTATAAATAAGAGAAAAAATTAAAGGAAGATACACCCACCTACAAAAGCGCTGTCGCCTCACCAAACGGTTCTTGAAGTTTGGGGTTTAAAGACTCGTGAATCGAAACACCATACACAACAACATTTTCCAATTGTGAAGCTTGTGGGGTTCATGACTCTGCGGATGAGGCGACAGCGCTTTTGTAGGTGGCACAACAACAGGGGATAAGAAAAAGGATATGTGCCGTTGAAAAGGCTATATACACACCCAAAGGAAACTGCAGCTGATCTGAGGATGAATTAAAATGTATGTATTTGTTTTTCTTATTACCTTCACGACAGTGAAGTAAGCCTATTATATATATAAAATAACTGACAGCAATTTCTGACTTATGCTGTTAATGCCGTTGTCACACTATATGCGGCTCTGCCGCAGAATGGCATGCTGCGGCGAGGTGCGACACCTCACCGCCGCATCAAGCCGCATATCATGGCAAAACACAGAGTTTTATGTACAGTCGGTAAAAAAAAGTTTCGTTACCACCCCTGCGTTAATTTTAACATCGGTAAGCGCGGTAGGGCTGGTACTCCGCCGACTGGGCAGCTGGTGCCTCGTCATCCGAGACGTATCGTCTTTGCCCAGGCCGATAATACTCTGGGTGGCCCTTGCGTCACACCTGGACTCGTCAATCAGGCGTACCAACATTACATCACACTGTTAAAAGGATGGTAACGAAACTTTTTTTGGCAAAAGTCATGTCGCCACATCTGCCAAGTCGTAAGGTACAGAATGGAAATATATAAGCTTCTTAGGCTTCTCAGGCCCTGAGTAGTTTTCTCATTTTCCCCCTGGACATTGTAATTCTGTATGGTGAATGTGTTGGTTTGGTGATTACCTTTATGTCAGTGGTTCTTAACCTTTTTCAATATATGCACCCCTTTCAAATCAGCAGTCAGTTCTCGCACCCCTCTATTGCTGAAAAAAAAAAAATGCTAAAACTGAAATACGTGGTTTTAATAAGTACATTTGTAGCCATCACAATACATTCCATGAAAGTATTGTAATGGCTACACCGCTACAGTAATGATTTATGTTATATAAACCGACCATTTAAATACATGTGAAGAAAGCAAAATCAGAAATGATTCAATAAGAAAAAGTTATTAAAACAGGGAAACCATAAATCACACATAAATCACCTACGTGTCCTCCCTCCCTCTGTATCACCTATACGTGTCCTCCCTCCCTCGTCCCTCCGAATCACATACATATTTACTCGAGTCTGTTGCAACGTTGGCACTTCATTAGGAAATTAGGTGTAGGTTTTTCTCTAGCTCAAAACACTGCTGTAGCAAAAAGATTATTTTTTTTTTGCAGAAAAAAATAACATGCGTATATAAAAATATAATTTGCTTTAATTATGCCTATCCTCGCACCCCCTAGGAACCGGCCTCGCACCACCTAGGGGTGCGAGCACCCCTGGTTAAGAACCACTGCTTTATGTTATCCTTTGTAACGTCTCTTGGTTGTTACTACCAGGGGGTGCACCAAACTCACAAGGAATTACACTGGGTTTATTAGGTATGTCTATACAGGTGTGTTGTTATATTTGGTACACTCTCTATCTAGACTCCAGGGAGCCTGGGTTAAGGTAAGCATGGATAGCGAGCACTTGAGTTGGCTGTGCTGCAGTACTGGGGTAGCTGGACAGGTACGGTGGATGCAGGCACAGTGTATATGAGTATATACACTGTGGCTGCAGGCATGTGCTACAGCGAGCAGGTATGTGCACTGCAGGTGGCAGGTAGTAGTGATGGGCAGGCAGTGGCCAGGTGAGCAGCAGGCAGGTAGCGTGAGCAGCAGTAACAGGAGAGGGTGGACTGCTAGTAGGCTGTAGAGGGCTGCAGGCAGGAACTGAAGAGAGAGACAGGCTGGAACTGGAGCATAGTGGGCTGGAGCAGACAGGAGGTGGTGTGTCCAGCTGCTGGAGCTGTTGCCTGTGAGTGACCCTTTGAGTGTCGTTCTAGCTCCTTTTATACCATCCGGAGCGGGGTGAGGCTGCGCACGCAGGTGTGGCTGGCGTCCGACAGGTGAGGGCTGTGATGCACATGTTGTATGTGACATGGAATGCTCGCTATCCACTACACCTTCAAGAAACGCTAAGTGAAGTGACACGACTTTTGCCGTCGACTGTACATGATCACACTGTCCGACCACGTCGCACCGGCACCTCTCTGGTACCACTTCTTTACAATTACTATAGTCTATTTCATCTCATCTGACAACGACAATATGTAAAATGGCAACATTGCATTGCCAGCTGGTGATTGGCTGAACATTGTCCTTAACCCTTGACTCGTTGATATAAACATTTAAATTAACCCTTCATTAACTTCATTGTATGATCCTGAGATGCAAAGAAAATTCTCATTTGTTATTTCATATATGCAAATCATGTCCATCTGTTGCATTGACCATATAAACAGACACAAGAAAGAAAAATTCAAATTTAAGCCGACCATCTGTAAACGTAAAACGAACACAATATTCCAGTCAATTTTGTTTCTCCCAGTTTTACTTAGATAAATAGATATCTGTCTTCATAGGCATTCTTAAAAGGTACTCTAATATTTATTGAATGAAAATGGCATGAGTATTGTTATAATATAGACAGAAATACGAGGTGAGCTATAGAAAAAAAAAAAAAAAATCTCTCTTTCACATTGTGGTGACTCATGTGAATGTTTGACCGCTTCCCTCTGTTTGTTGTTAGCTTAGAAACTTTCCAATAAATAGGTTTAGTACCATTTTCTATATTTGCTATAAGCAGCTACTGACTATTCATAACAATATTGTCATATGAGAATGTGAAAACATTAGAAAACAATTCGAGTTATCCAAATGTGTATTGAAATTTATGTCCACAACTGTAGCCTACTTCTTTAACATTTGGTGTAGTAAAAGATAATAAAAAAAAAACCATTCTTTTATTTGTTTTTGCATATAATATAAAAAACCTTATTTTCACGTTGGCATTTAGGGAAAAGATCATGGAATAATCGAGAATGGTGGTGGTAGTACTGTACTAAGTAAGGGCCAGGGGCAAGAACATTGATGGTGATGCGATGGTATGGTAGCGGTACTAAGGCTCTGTAGTGTGTCTATGGAGTTGTTGTACTGGTACCACACCTTTGTCAATAACATCTATGTTCTTGTCTACGGACCCTTTCAAACCAAGAGATCCTGGGGTTCATTTGTCAAGTGGGATGGGGACGGATGGGCAGCCCCCCCCCCCCCCCCACACACACACACACCCATTGCCCCTGTGACCAGCAGTAGAAATGTGTGGGTAGTGATGGCTCCACCCAAGCAGACATCCCATCTGTGGAACAATGGCGAAGTGGTGGTGGTAGAAGAAGTAGTAGTATTTGTGGTGGTGGTGGTGGTGGTAGAAGAAGAAGTAGTAGTATTTGTGGTGGTGGTGGTGATGGTAGTGGTAGAAGTAGTAGTAGTAGTAGCAGTGGTGGTAGAATAGTAGTAATAGTTGTTGTAGTGGTGGTAGTAGTAGTAGTGGTGATGGTAAAAGTAGTAGTAATAGTTGTTGTAGTGGTGGTAGTAGCTGTTGTAGTAGAAGTAGTGGTAAAAGTTATTGTAGTAGTAGTAGTAGTAGAATATCTGGCATAGTAATGGTACTAAACTCAACACAATCTCATCACTCACTGGCACCAAAAATTCAATACAGTACAGTACACACCTACGCTATAATCTTCATCTGTCTGTACGGTTAAGGGACCCTGTAATGTAGTAAAAAAATTGGAGGTAAATGAGTCCTTCAAATATTGCCATGAAACACCACCTATATGGAAGGAGCTTGTATGGTGGCAGAGTCAGGAGGAACCAGAAGTCTCCAATTCTCATACACGATTACAGGGTCCTTAATGGGAGAACCTCTTACTGGTAAGTTGGAGAGCTACTGATTCAACCAAACTATCCCAGGAAAAACAAACAAATCACCTCAATATTACTAATAGGGCATCTGTTTTGTGACACAGTGTGGAGGATTCAGAAGTCCTCCAATTCACCATCACGGGTTTCTTTGCTTAATGGGAGATTTTTTTTAGGGTAAACTGGTGTGTTTATGATTCCTCCAAACCATGCCATGAGACAGATTTCCTATTAAAGTAACATTACACTCATCTGTTTTGTGACATAGTTTGGAGGAAATAGAGACCTTCCAATTTACCATCAAGATTATCTTCACTCAAACCACCAGTCTGTAGGAAATGTATCGTCCTGCTGTCTCTGATGGGCGAATGATCTTGACCACCTGACCACGCTTGAGGCCAAAATATCTTGCCACTGGGTCACCGGCCTGGATACGCATGAGTTGGTTATCCTTGAGTTTGTACCTGTAGGGATGTATGTATGAGTGAGTAAGGTAGTGGTGGTGGTTCTAAGGACTGTATGCAGGAACATCCATGGTGTTGACGATGACTCCCTAGACAACATACAGTCATCGTACTGCTACCACACCATCATCAACACCATGGATATTCTTGCATACAATGGCATGGTAATAGTACAATGACTCCCCCAGATACAATACAGTACCAATGTATGGCTACCACACTATTATCAACACCATGAATGATATGGTAATGGTACAATGATTCCCTTGACACAATACAAACATAACCATTGTACCTTTTATTACTTCATTATCAATACTACCTTAACTCATACTGTATCATACTATCTTTAGTTCACATTCTATTCTACCTTGATCTTTGTCTCAAAGTTTGGTTACAATTATTAGTGGTAAACAAAGAAAAATTAATAATTTATAATATTTCTAAAAAAAAATTTGCTTTCGATCCAATCATTTTTGTTTCTTAAGGTAAGTAACTTTTGATGGCAACTTAGAGAGCTACTAAATCCTCAAACTATATCACAAAACAGATTCCATATTAGTAACATTGAAGTGATGTGTTTCCTGGCATAGCTTGCAGAAATCAAGAGCCCTCTAATTTACCAAAAAGAGTTAAGTTTTATTTATGACTCAGGAATCCTAACTTATATGTACAATAATAAAAATACCAGTTAAAAAATAAAATCATGGCCATGCACATTGCTATACAGAAGGACCTCCATATAAGATGAATAAACTTGGCAATATCCTTTTAACAGAAGCTCAAAAAATCTCTTAGTGTGTATGGTAATGAGTAACAGAAGCCTCGGAAAACATTTAGTGGTCTTCAATGAGAGACTGAGTGTAAAATGAAGTGGTGGATACAAGTGTTTATTCATTGTATATCCAGGGTATACAGTAGAGGACTGGATGGTAAAGTACTGGGTACATGAGTTAATGACAAGAATTGAAGGCTTCTGATTCCTCGACTATGGGTCGATTCCACAGTCATTCGTAGTGGTTTGTAAGCATGCAGACAAAAGAATGTTAGCCGTTTAAATGACTTATGGGTGAATTATTTAATGAATTTGGTGAGTAAACTATGCAGTGATCATCATTATCTAACTGTTTGATAGATTTTGTGAATGTGGATACTCAGCTTTTGAAAAATAATGAAGCCTAACAAGTGTGGTTGGTTAGGAAGCTAACAAACGAATACCAATGTGGAATCGACCCCATGTCATAAAACGAGCTCTTTCATCATAGGTGGTGTTTTGCGGCATTGTTTGAAGGACTTGCTAACTTTAACTTTTCCCAACTACATCATAGGCATTTAAAGGACTACTGAATCCTCCAATCTGTGTCACCAAACAGATCCCCTATGAGTAACACTGAGGTGATTTGTTTCCTGGTATAGTTTGGAGGAATCAGTAACCAGTCATCCTCAATTTATGTAAGAGAGTGATATAGTAATCCCTTGTTTTGTACTGTTGGTATGGGTGTGTATTTTACTGTTCTCTATATATTTGTGTACAGTAAACATTCATTATCCACAAGGGGGTTTATGGGTGTGAAATATACATAAATACATACATATACCAGGCCTTCATCTCCACACTGGAGGTAGCCCTGTCATGTCGCACACCCTCTGAAACACAAATGCCCAAACGTAGAACTCCCCACACACACACACCACATCTCAACCCCCCAATCCTTGTTGGAGGAGGGAGCGACCCCCCACCGCACAACTGCATCCCCTTGTGGGACTACAAGGGGCACAGCTATGTTTGCATCCATAGCAAGGCCCGACAGCAAAAGCTGATTTACCCGTCACTTCACTACAGGGCAAACTCCCCCTCCCGCATCCAGCCGGCCATGGGCCACACTCAATGTAGGCCACTCCTCCAAGGACCGTGAAGCCGCGTCCACTCTTCAAGCATTCACCACCCTCCTCCATTCGTTTCTATCACGCGCAATCACTCTACCTTGCTCCACAGATATACCTCTTCCACTCAGAGCTCCTTTCAGTGTCCATCCATCTCCTCTGTGGTCTTCCTCTCCTCCTTACACCTCCCACATCTGAGCCCCCTATCTTCTTTACCATTCTATTCTCCTCCATTCTCTCTACATGTCCAAACCATCTGAACACACTCTGCTCTGCACGGCCTGCTAACTCTCTCATGACACTTGTCCTCCTCACTTCCTTATTCCTGACTCTGTCCATTTAAGTCACACCACACATGCTTCTCAGACATCCCATTTCTACTACATTCAACCTTCTCTTCTCACTTTCTCCCATATTCCATGTTTCCGCTCCATACAGTGCAGTAGGCACTGCTATCCCTTTGTACAACTTCCTCTCTACATCCATTCTAAGTGACTTACAGCTAAACATCCTATTCATTCCTCCTAGCACCTTTCCTACCTCATTTACTCTAGATTTTACCTCTGTCTCTATTTTGCTATCCACCGTCACCTTTGACCCCAAATACTTAAGGCACTCCACCTCCTCCAATATTTCACCATCTAGCATTATATTCATCCTTCTACTCTCTGCTCCCCTCTTACATCTCATTACTTTGCTCTTTGCCACGTTCACTCTCAGTTTCCTCCTCCTGCACACCCGTCCAAACTCCTGCACTAACATACTCAGTTCCTTTTCTGACTCTGCCATTAATGCTGTAGTATCATCAGCAAACAGTAATTGGTTTAGGCCCAAGAGAATTTACTATACACAGAGCCATTACAAACAGTACAATACACACCCATAACACCAACAGTGGAAAATAAGTCATTACTGTACTGTGTTTATATGTGTGTGTGATATATTTACCTTTGTAACAGCTCGGTCTTCTCCTCAGCAGTCATCACTACATGCTCCGGCACCAGTTCGTGTTCTGTTATGTTGATCAGCAGCTCAGATTCCAAAAACTGTTCCAAGATGTATTTAGGGGCCATGTCCACCAGAGCCTGTACAAGGTTACCTTTCATTAGGTTAGCTTGGGTTGGGTTGGGTTAGATTGGGTTGAGTTGGGTTGGGTAAGATTAGGTCAGGTTGGGTGGAGTTAAGTTAGGATACATAAGTTTAGATTGGATTGGGTTGGGTTGAGTTGGGTTTGGTTACATTACGTCAGGTTGGGTTGAGTTGAGTTAAGTTAGGATACATAAGTTTAGGTTGGATTGGGTTGGGTTGAGTTAGGTAAGGTTGGATTTAATTCCAATTTTTGCTAACTGTTCCAAAACATAGTTATAGCTTCCAACTCCACATGAAGATTCAAAACATAACATATTTTATCACTGGCAGTTAATAAATGTCATGTTGTAACACTTCTACATTAATATTACCGTATATTAATAACAAGATCAATGATTATCAAAAAGCTGTATGGACATTATTTGGATTGAGGATAAATAATATACAGTAGACAGACAGTATTTGGATAGAGGATTATAATTAATTTTTCCCCCATCTTCCTTGACAGGGGATAGGAGAGGACTGGGCAGAAGAGGAAAAGGATAGGACAGGATTAGACAGGAGATGAAAGGAATAAGGCTAGACAGGAGAGAAGAGGACAGGACTAGACAGAAGAAAAGAGGAGACGATAGAACTAGACAGAAAGGAAGAGGAAAGGAATAGGACAGAACTAGACAGGAAAGAAGGGAAGAGGAAGGGAATAGGACAGAACTAGACAGGAGAAAAGAGAAGAGGAAGGAAGGGAATAGGACAGAACTAGACAGGAGAAAAGAGAAGAGGAAGGAAGGGAATAGGACAGAACTAGACAGGAGAAAAGAGAATAGGAAGGAAGGGAATAGGACAGAACTAGACAGGAGAAAAGAGAATAGGAAGGAAGGGAATAGGACAGAACTAGACAGGAGAAAAGAGAAGAGGACAGAACTAGACAGGAGAAAAGAGAAGAGGAAGGAAGGGAATAGGACAGAACTAGACATGAAAGAAAGGGATATAAAATTACTATACTGTACCATGAAATGAAAATAATATGAGAGTACTGTACTAACTAACCTGTTTGGCAGAAGGTGACATACCAGCCTGTACAACAATGATGGCTCTTTGAATGTTTTCCTCCTGCATCCGGGTACAATATGTCTTAATTGTACGCACACCAACCTGTACAAACACAAACATGCAATACAATTTAAATATGTCCACTATTACACATATTAATTAAACATTTGCCAACAAATACACAATATAATTATACATTTAACAAAAACACATTATATTTACACATTTTTCAACAAACACACATTACATTTATTACACATTATACAATATCAACAAACACACACCATATTTACACAATTGCAAAGCATTCATTCATGACAAGGACTACAACCTGGCACAGCTTAGAATTGTATAGATTCAAGTGTATTTCAAGAGGAGTTAAATGGTCACCTGTTTTGAAATGAGCCTAAAACATTATGATGATGTGTACAGCAATGTAAACATATCAACAATGGTGTGCTGACTCTGAGAGGATTTTGTATCTTGGACTTCAACATTGAGGGTCACATCATTAAACTACCGTACTTCTTTGAGGTAAAAAAAAAACTTCATTGCTTAATTTGTATAAACTGTAGTAATTGAGCAATATGAATTGAGTGATGAAAATCCTTATCCTCGATGTAAAAGTTTAGTAAATAGGACCAAGACTCATGAGAGGTGGGAAGGGAGGAGTCAGACCTTAGGTTCATCAGGGAAGAAAACAAACATCTGGTCTGTGGGGTCATCATTGTGGGCGACCAATACAATAAGGTCTGACCGGGCTGGGTGTCTCTCTGATGGTTTGTCCCCAAACTGTTCCTGAAATAGTCAAAGAAGAAACAGTGTAAGGAAGGATACGACAACTTATAACTATTATAATTATTTATAATTTTATTCTCCATCTGTTGGTCAAAGGAATTTGCTGTGGCTAAACAGTCAACTGTGTTCTCATTGAAATGGTTTCAAAGAGGTCGGTATTATGGTCTCACTAAGAGGGGACTTTTTATTATATACACACCTCTGTTGGGAATGCTTCTTTTTAGTTTGTCATTTGTTGATGCATAACAATCAAGTTAAATTAATATCTAGATTACTGTATGATAATTATGTTTTCATTAACACATTTCCTTCAGTCATTCTGTCTGTGAAATTTTAAAAGTTACCTAAAAGCAATGAGGAGGAATGACAGACAATTGGAAGTTCCTCCATTAGAACTACATATACAGTAGATCTTTGATATAACAGAAATAAATACTTGTATTCACTCCTTCCCTTTATACTCAGTCACTCATTGAAGAGGACCAAATGTTTTCAAAGACTTCTCTTATTCATTACCCAACACTTTATTTTACATTCAGTCACTCATTGAAAAGCATCAAATGTTTTGCCAGGCTTGTTATTCATTAAGATACAGATGGAGTGATCTAATGGGCCAATATTAAAAAGAACAAGTGTTAAATATTATGTCAGCATAATATCAAGAGTAGTTAGGCCCATATGCAAGAACATCCATGGAGTTGTGTCTCAAAAATCATCATACCATTACCACACCATTTACCCACAGGTTGATATTAAAATACATAAACAAAATAAAAAATAATAAAATTGTCAACACTACTCACTTTGAACTGTTCTAAGGTTTGTTCCAATTCATCTTGTGTGACCAAGTATCCACGGTCATGACATAGCTGCATGATGGTTTTACGGATGCGCCACAATTTGTAGGTTTCAGCCTCGTCATCCATCCTCTTTCTCCTTCCGACTAACCGGCAGCCTGGAGGGAAGAGATATGTTAATTTGGTATTATTCAAGCGCTTGTCTCTAATCACTACCATCAATTCTTTTCTCTCAAATACATTTTTTTAATACATGTACGTCATTTCCTCATGGGTTATTTCCGTTGCAGACGCATAGCTTTCGTAATACCTTTAATTGATTCAATTTTCCTTAATCCGCGGTGTGTACAGCAGCCATATTGGTGTGGACAGCCAATCAGTGTGCTTAATTAATGCGGCTCAATTTCAACAGCCAATCAGCGTGTTTGATTAATTACAATGGCTTCTCTTTGTACAGAGTGTCTGTCTGTCCCCGAATGTATTCTTCAGTATTGTTTTGAGAATAACAAAGCCAGTTTAGACTTTTAACATGTCCACGGAGTATAACAGATGTCAGTGAATTGCCCCACTTGTAATAAGGCCTGTATTTACCACCGATAACAAAGCCAGTTTAGACTCTAAAAAATCCATGGAATATAACCGACGTCAGTAAACTGCCCCACGTATAATTTAGGCCTGTATTTACCGCTACTCTCCAATAAAAAAGGTACCGGTACTTATAATACCAATTCAAGATGGCCACCGAATGTTTACATTGTCCCGGTAGACTGTGAAGGTTAGCCCCCAGTAGTCTACCCCGGTTAGGTCAGGTGAAGTTTACCTAATTCTATTTAATGCATTGTAGTGTTTTTCAGACGAATCTGTAGTTCAAATTTGGCGAAATTTTTTTTGGAGATGGGGGGGGGGGGGGGGAAGGAAGGTGATATCTCTAAAAACACTCATTTGCGACGGATGTGAACAACAAATTCATTATAAACACTATAAAACATTGAATTCTGAAATCCCAGAGTCGTAAAGACATTATGGACAAGCGCTTGTATATTACCAATAATTTTCTCAGTGTATTCTTCCTTCCATTAGGTATTATTATTCCCATTCCCCAAACCCCTGATACCCATACTCTCCTATAAGATTGAATGGGGCTCGGGGATGTGTATACAACAAGTGATTTCCACACAACATTATGGTTGACAATGAATACCAAAAATATACATGATGAATTAAGGGACCCTGTGATGTAGTCAGAAAATTGGAGGTTGGTGAGTCCTTCAAACATTGCCACGAAACACCACCTATATGGAAGGGGCTTGTTTCGTGGCATAGTCAGGAGAAATTAGAAGCCACCAAGTCTCATACACAATCACAAGGTCCTTAAACAATGGTGGGGAAAATCCAGGTACAGTAGATCTTATTCAGAAATATTTGTGCTTTAGAAGGGTTCATGGTGCTACAATACAATGTAAAGGAAAAACACATAAACACAAAAACTTATATATAAACCTTGTGAACCAACACATTCAAGTATCTGCCATGTATTTATTTTTTTCATTAATTGCCTTTGCCTTGGAATGCCATTATTTATATAACTGTTTTTATCTTGCTTATATATTTATTGTTGTGAAAGATGTTTTTAGTCAGTATCTCCAACCCTTTGCTATCCCTAACATATTGGGGAAGACTAAGGAAAATTGAGAAAACTAAGTTAGGGAAAATATGCAAAATAGCCTAGGCTAAGCTATCTGTCTTTAAGATAATTGGATTCCAGGTACAGTACCACCATACTGGACAGTAGACGTCAATAACTGAAAAATCCGTGGCAGGTTTTGTTTAACCTAAACTGACAACCTGAACCACGACATCCTTTGTTCAAGGGGGTAAATTTTTAACACATTTTATTGCAAAGGTTTGCACTAAGTTACCAATAAGTAAAACCTTCAATTATACAAAATGAAACATATAACCTATTGATTCTCATTAAAATATACAAGGAGAATATCCCAAAATGGTAATTATCTATTCTATTGTCGTTTTCTATTACGATGGTTTTACCTTCTTTACCCACTAATTTACAACATTCTAAGACAGTTTTCTTCTATGGTATTTTCTTCAGAAATGCCCCATTTCCAAGAAAGGTCATATTCAAATGGGCCATTTTAAAATTAGCCTGACCTTACCTTACCTAACCTAGACCACAGCAGACTACTGGGACCTAACCTAGGCAAACTACCGGGACCTAATCTGGGCAAACTATCGGAAACTAACCATGGTAAAGTACCTTACCGGGATCTGACCGAGGCAAACTACCGGGACCTAGCCGGATGTGGCAACACTGCTACAAAACAGCAATAAATGGATAAATACCCCCAAAATATTGTAAGTAAGTATTGGCAGTAATTTGTAATATTTACCCTCTTACATTATTGTGTGCAGATTGATTGGTATTAACGATAGGTGCCACAACAGCGAGGTCATATAGCGCCAGGATAAGGTGATAGAGATGTGAGACAACAAGCAGCAAAGAATTATAATAAAAGAGGGACAGCTGAAGAACTGTCTGAGGTTATTATGTTTATGTAGGATATAATATATCATAACATCATGGAGAATAAAAGGTAAATATTGAAAGAATTACCGTTATTGCGTACAGTTTTTCTACCTTCATTACCCACTTATTTAGACCATTTTAAGACTATTTTCTTCTATGGCATTTCCTCTGCAAATGCCCCATTTCTAAGATAGGGCATATTCAAATGGGGCATTTTGAAATTAGCCTGACCTTACCTAACCTAACCTGGACCGCATCAGACTACCGGGACCTAACCTGGGCAAACTACCAAGAAATAACTGTGGTATTTATTGAAAGAATTACCGTTTTGTAGCAGTGTTGCCAGATCCGGCGGTATTTATTGAAAGAATGAGTTTTGTAGCAGTGTTGCCAGATCCGGCTAGGTCCCAGTAGTATTTTGCCCCGGTCATTTCCTGTATTTTACCACGGTTATTTCTCGGTAGTTTGTCCAGGTTAGGTCCCGGTAGTCGGCTATGGTCTAGTCTTGGTTAGGTAAGGTCAGGTAAGGTTTCAAAATGCCCCATTTGGAAATGGGGCACTTGCAGAGGAAATGCCATAGAAGAAAATAGTCTTAGAATGATCTAAATAAGTGGGGGTAAAGGTACAGAAGTGGACCTTACTGTATAATAGATATTTTACTGTCATTACCCACTATTTCGGACCATTCTAAGACACTTTTTTTCTATGGTTTTTCTTCCTCAAATGGGTATTTATTGAAAGAATTACCGTTTTGTAGCAGTGTTGCCAGATCCGGCTAGGTCCCAGTACTTTGGCCCGGTCATTTTCTGTACTTTACCACGGTTATTTCCCGGTAGTTTGCCCAGGTTAAGGTCCCGGTAGTCTGCCCAGGTTAGGTCCCGGTAGTCTGATGCGGTCTAGGTTAGGTTAGGTCAGGTCAGGTAAGGTCAGGCTATTTTCAAATTCCCCATTTGAATATGCCCTATCTTGGAAATGGGGCATTTGCGGAGAAAATGCCATAGAAGAAAATAGTCTTAGAATGGTCTAAATAAGTGGGTAATGAAGGTAGAAAAACCGTACCCAATAACGGTAATTCATTCAATATTTACCCTCAAATGCCCCGTTTCCAAGATAGGGCATATTCAAATGGGGCATTTTGAAATTAGCCTGACCTTACCTGACCTGACCTAACCTAACCTAGACTGCATCAGACTACCGGGACCTAACCTGGGCAAACTACCAGGAAATAATCGTGATAAAGTACAATAAATGACAGGGGTAAAATACTAGGACCCAGCCGGATCTGGCAACACTGCTGAATTCAGGTCCACTTCTGTACTAATACCTAAGAGGGTAATGAAGGTAGGAAAACCGTACGCAATAACGGTAATTCTTTCAATATTTACCGTTAATACTCCATTAGCTAAGTTAACATTAGGCTATTTCAAAGTAGACATGTGGATACTTATTTATGCTCTTGACTGTACACTTTGTTCAATTGTACTGTTCAGTTTACTTTTGAGTTAAGGTTAACATGATTTTCAAAGCCATAAATATAATGAAATCTTTGTAAGACTCTGTAATGTATTACTTGCCTTTTAAGTTTTAACTCGTGTCTCTCCAGTCTACAATTTGTAAACAATGATTTAATGCGGTGGTGTCAACGGATAGTCTTTTCAACGGGCCTTCTTTTTTTTCTCTCTTATTTTCCAATGAGTATCAAGATGTTATTTTACATTTTCTATACATTTCCCATTATTAACTTAAACCCATAAACAATCCCAGCATGGACCACAAGGCTCTTGATCTTGCTGTTACAGATACCCCTGGATAATTTAGCGGGGCAGCTCCTGTGTATTCTCACTCTTTCTCTCTCTCTCTTCTAAAGTCTGTCATTCAACACTGCACTGATGATTTTCTCTACTGTGTTTAGAAGCATTATCAGTCTGTAGTTTTTAAGCTCACTCTTACTCTTACATCCTCCCTTATATAGCAATGTCACTCTACATTCATTCCACCTCTTAGGTGCTCTCTCTCTTTCCCAGACTGTTATATATTATAGTCTGTCATCCTCACAACCACCACCTCACCTCCATTCTTGTTCATTTCATACAGAATTTCATCTGGTCTGCTGCCTTACAGTTTAGCTGTCTGCATATTCAATTTAACATTTTAATTTCCTTTCTAGCAGTCTTGTTCTCTTCATTCCACCAGGGTTTGTATTCTTCCTTTCTTCCATGTGCTTATACAAACCCTATCTGGCTGACTGCAGCACTCCTTATATTTTCTACAAGTTTTTCATTCACATCATGTAAACTTCCATGTTCACACAGATCAACCTGGAAGTCCTCACAATTTACATCTCACAGCCTCCATTTTCCTTTCCTATCTTTCACTCTTTTCTCCTTTCTCCCTTGCAACATATATTCCACCACCAACATATTATGGTCAGACACAATATCAATCATTCTGTCTTCATATATCACATACAGGATACAATTTCCTCCACTTACTAATACATAGACAATCACTGATTCTTGGTTCCTTGCACTCCATGTCACACGTTCTTATGATAAAGTTTTATTCAGGTTCTCCATATTCATCTCATTTATGAATTCATCAAATATTTCAACTTTTCTGTTCATTTATTCTCCTAATACAGATATACCTATGTCTGCATTCATATCTCCCATGACAATCACTCTTTCATTTGCATACTCTCTTACAACTTCTTCAATATATTGTATTTCTCTCAGTTCTCTTTTCCAGCTCTCTCACCTTCCACAGTCATGTATGCTGTTACCATTATTATTCTTTTAGGCTCTTGCTGGCTATTCATGCATTCATCTCTTAGAGCTAACACATCCTCTCTATTTGCACAGAAGGACAGGAAGGACAGAGACACATGGGACGCCAGACTGTTCACAGCAGACGGAGTATACTTGAATGATGCAGGAACTGAGAGCATCGAAAATAGGGCCCATTCCAGCTAGTTCCACATGATGAACACACAAACACAGTCTGGGGACTTGACGACCTTACAGTACCTCTCTTCATCGGGAATCTCATCAGGAGTCTTCGACCATATGATGTTATTTTGAAAATTTGGGTTTCCGAGTAACGTAAACAAAGAATATGTTACTCACCACCAGGTGTAGAAAATCCTCCTCAGACCAATCAGCAGGCAATTACAAAACCACAGACGATCCTCCATGTTCAACTCCCGTCTTCCAAGGTTTGGCTAATTCATGCTATGGTTTTAAACCTTCTTGAGCCTTCAGCCAGTACAAAATATGACGACTGACCTGTTTGTTTCAACGGACAAGGATTTCTTTAGTAAGTATGGAGCAATTTTTCTTCTGGTGTCTTGTAGCTTCAAGGACGATGTGTTTGGATTCCTGAGACAACTATTCAGGCCGGCCACCGCGACACTCGGTCTTGCAGTCTTCAATGGCATTCCTCCAATTTCTCTTCACAAAATCCTCTGAACGATTAAGTCTCAGAGCAACCTACAAACGAGTGATAAATGCTGCTCCTGCACCACGAGCCTCACGGAATGTCACTGACCAGATGCAATCAAGGTAAAGCTTCTTGTCAGAATCTTCCAGAATAGAAGCCATGTTAACCAATAAACAAAGAGAGATATAGATATAGATTATAAAGCAAAAAAACCATATCTCTACCTTCTCCCATTTATGCTGTGCAAGGGGGGGGGGGGCAATTATGTGATAATATACTTTTGGTACATTGGAGTGCCTCGATTCCTCCAAACTATACCAGGAAACAAACAGGACGAGATGAACAAAAATAATGGTGGCCTGTTGTTGCTTGGAATAGTTTGAAGAAATCAGTTTCTCCACTTAAATGACTGATATTTAAAGTGGAAAACATAAAAAAACAAAAACAATTAAATAAGGATACACTTTATTTGATTCACTACAGCTTTGGTATAGACAGAGGCACTAATGCATGTATGTGTGTATGTATGTACTTATGTATGTATGTATGTACAGTAAGTGTGTGTATATGTATCTATATGTACAGTATGTGTATGTGTGTTTATGTATGTTTATGTACAGTATATATATATATGTGTGTGTGTGTGTGTGTGTGTGTGTGTACAGTATGTGTGTGTGTGTATATGTACAGTATGTGTGTGTGTGTATATGTACAGTATGTGTGTGTATATATGTGTGTGTGTGTGTGTGTGTGTGTGCGTGTGTGTATGAGTATGTATGTATGTATGAGTATGTATGTATGTATGAGTATGTATGTATCGGTGTGTGTATGAGTATGTGTATGAGTATGTATGTATGTGTGTATGTATGCATGTATTCATTGTATATCAAGGGTGTACAGTAATTCACACATTGAGAGTTATTAAGGGGATATAATACAGTACAGTTGTTGGTGGTAAATCAGGAGTCTGTGAAACTATTCCAACCAACAACAACAACACATTCATTATATTTATTCATTAGCTGTATTTGTTTAATGGCATACAGTAGGGTATATTTATCTTATGAAGGAATTAAGGCACTCCAATGTATCAAAAAGTGTACTATGAATAAATCTGAACCATTAATTAACTGTAGCCAAGCTTTGAACACACATATAGTACTGTGATTATGGGCTGTATGTAAGGAATATAAGTTGTGTTGATACAATGACTCCATAGACACACTACAGAGCCATCATACCAATACCACACCAATGTCAATCCCAGGAGTTACTTATAATCATTAACACCAATACAAGATAATGATAGAGAGAACCTTGTTTGTTAAGGAGGTAATGATACATTTTTGATACATTGGAGTGCCTTGATTCCTCTAAAGTATGCCAGGAAACAAGACCATATAAGCAAAAATAATGGTGTCCTGTTGTTGCTTGGAATAGATTGGAGGAATCAGTTGCTCCAGATTTACCACCAACACTGTACTATACTATATATCCCCTTAGTAAATTAAAATATGTACAATACCAATATAATTTCTTTATACACTATACAGGGGTTTCAAAACTTTACTGACATAATTACTGGGTGAATTTCTGACATGAAATTGAACATATTTCTTGTATTATTTTTATTCCAAAATTTTATAGATAAAGAGGAATAAATTATTGAAGTTAAACAGCCAAAGTAATTACTATCATGTTATAACTGACAGACAGAACACTTCAAACCTCCACAAGCTTTGGGAGCAGATTAATGCTTAGGAATCAGTTAAAGTTCTATAGTTGTTATATTGTTAAGTATTTGCATGTTGAATATATCACAGTTTGTAATGTCTCTGTTTTTCTTTTCATTACAGTGAGTTAAGTTGAGAGTAATGATGAAATTGTAATGTTCTACAGGAAAATTATATTTATTTATATTATTTTTAAATTGAATTTCATATTTACTTTGCAATGACAATTAACATCATCATCAAATTCTTGTTTCAAGTTTTGTACAATTGATTTCAGTGCTTTCTGTTACAAACCTATACAGGTATTATCATAGCAAATATTGTCATGTTTTAAGTGTGTTTATGTTATTTACTTACTGAGACATTTGTATTTACAATTTGTTTATTTATCAATTCACAATGTTTGTTTGTAGAGTTTTGAACCATCCTCCTATATACTTCAGTCACATCTAATGCAACATTTATTATCATAA
The DNA here is from genome assembly GCA_033782935.1 of Petrolisthes cinctipes. Taxonomy (NCBI): domain Eukaryota; kingdom Metazoa; phylum Arthropoda; class Malacostraca; order Decapoda; family Porcellanidae; genus Petrolisthes; species Petrolisthes cinctipes. Next base: position 165,629 of record JAWQEG010002102.1, on the reverse strand, counting down.
ACATTAAAATGGACTAATATTATTACACTTTACTGTCATTGAACACAAAACCATTTTATTATTACATTTATATTGTTTCCTTTCTAGACAAATGGTATATTATATATTTTGTATAAAAATAGCATGTGGCAGGTTTAAGGTTATTTCTTTCAAGCACTCCCAAAATTAATATCAAACTAAAATTAAAATGATTTACAACAAATTTATTCTTTTCCTAAAAACTTTCTCATTTACATATTTACTGTATATCATATGTATATTTTTGTATACCTCAAGCCACAAACTGTATGTATAAAATTTTATTCTTGTCAAAATGAAACTAAAATTTCTACAGTATACCAGTCATACAGTCTACATATAGAGTATATACCAGTCATACAGTCTACATATACAGTATATACCAGTCATACAGTCTACATTACCAGTCATACAGTCTAAAATAATTATATTACCAGTCATCTATAATTTAACTTATAAAACACATAGGGTGATATGCAAGAGAATTTGTGTTGTGTGTTGACAATGGCATAGTACGACTACTGTACTCCATCATACTGCTACCACACCATTGTCAACACCATCATTGTTGTTCTTGTATATGGACCGCGGTTACATGACTTCATTCTTAGAGCTGTATTCAAGAGCATTTGTTGCTGTGTATCTGTAGAGTTATTGTATATACACACACACACACACACACACACACACACACACACACACACCAACCATCTATTGTATGTTGGACAGTGAATAATATTACACACACACACACACACACCAACCATCTATTTACTGTATGTTGGACAGTGAATAATGTTACACACACACAGTGATACATAATACAACAAAAGAAATGGGACTAAATTGGTGATATAGTATTTGGATTACACACACACACAAACATTTAATACACATATTGATTTACTACACACACACACACATTCATTCAATCTACACTTACTTACACACACACACACACACACATTTTCTTCAGAACTGCCCTTGCCCAAATAGGGAAGAGATTATTTTTACTGTACTTAAGAAGCCTGAGTGTTTAAGATATCAGAGTGTGTGGCTCTGATCAGCACAGTAATCTCCCCTTTAAGAAGATAGAAAGTGTGTTCTGAGTGTTTAAGATGTCAGAGTGTGTGTTCTGAGTGCTGCTGCCAATTGAAGCTTCCTATTGTTGTCTTCTGCTGCCTTCTGTGTGTTCTGAGTGTTTAAGAAGACGGTGTGTGTGTTACGAATGTTAAGAAGACAGTGTGTGTTCTGAGTGTGTGGCTCTCATTAACACTGTAATACCTTCCCTTTAACCCTTACAGCACGGGTGATTGCAATTGCAGTCACCTCCCTCCCATGTGTTCCGTACACCGTGGGTTGACTGTATTTGAGGTCTGAGACCAATTCAATTATGCTTGCTACCCGATTTGTTTGATTAGGCTCTCTAGCAAGCCAGCATGTGTTTGCAACACTGCCTGCAGTCATTCACCCTCCTACATACCCTCTCACTCAGTCTAGCCTAGTTGTTAACCTTGTGAGGACACCTACCATCTAGCCACACCGAGTCATTTAGGAGTAGTGAATGTGATGCTAATATTGTTGAGTGAAGAGTATGTGCAGCAAAAGTGACACTTTTTTTTTATATTATTCCTGGAAGTGACAGTGTATAGTGTGTGTGTGAAAAGCAAAAGTGACACTTAGTGGGAGAAAATGTGAGTGAGTGAGCAAGCAAGGCGCCACACACGTGTGTAACGGAGGCAGTGCTGTCACATTATAGTGTTATCTGCTATATTATGGATAAGTGACACTATACAGGTACAGGGACTTCACACTGATGTTCATTAATCTTGTATTGAACTCAGGAAGTGATTTGGGATACAAACAGTGCGTCCATGGTACACGATAATGTTTCGCTATGTTAGCGCTATTTTTCAAATACTGTACGTACATAAAACGAACAGTGACATAATATTATGACACTGTGGTTGTGGAACTTGTTTTTTTGACACATTTTATGATGAAATAAGAGTGTGGAACTGTCACTGATAATTTCAGAGGTGTAAAAGTTTATTTTGAGTAGTGTTTGTTCTGAGCTGCCTACACATCCTACAGATGTCCGTAACGACTTCGCAAGGACATCAAAAGACAGCTAAGGGTTTGTACTTCAATATCATGTATAATTTATTTATCTAAGTTTAGTAGTTTAGATGCTATTAGCTGACAAAGGTTTGTTTACATTTTGTTGTCTAGGCCCTCACTACAGAGGTGGCTAGGCATAAACATCCCTGCGCTTTAAGGGTTAAAAAGATAGTGTGTGTGTTCTTAGTGTGTAGTGTGTGTGTTCTTAGTGTGTAGTGTGTGTGTTATGAGTGTTTAAGAAGATAGAGTATGTGTTCTGAGTGCTGCTGCCAGTTGAAGTTTCCTATTGTTGTCTTCTGCTGCTTTCTGTCTGTTCTCAGTAATCTGTAATGCTCTCATCAACTGGGCATTCTCCAGGTACAACTCCTTAACAAGACAATCACTACGACTTGCCTTGCTCAGCTGGGGGGGGGAGGGAAACAAAGGATACAAAGAAAAAAGATTAAACATACAAAGAGAGATAAATGAAAATTTATCATCATCATCAATATTGTATTTCCCCCTTTCCCTGGGTGGGGAGGCCCTAGCACCAGTGTAATACCCCTGACAGACATGGGGTCCAGCTGCCAGGCAATTATGAACCTTTAGTGGGGTCATTGTTAGGGAGTAGGAGCCCCAACTCTCACTCCTTCTCCCTCTGTGTATTGCAGGGGATACCAGTCTGACTCTACCATCACATTTTCTACCCATCATCTATCTACCTATCTATTTATGGTGTGGCCATAGCAGAAATGTCTCCAGTTTTCCCTGTTCCAACACTCCCTCCTTACTTGGTCAACCCCTCCTCTGCCCCTCACGTTTCTCTCCCTTACATACTCTTCTACTCTGTTCCAACACTCCCTCCTTACTTAGTCAAACCCTCCTCTACCCCTCATGTTTCTCTCCTTTACCTCTTCCACTCTGTTCCAACACTCCCTCCTTACTGGTCAAGCCCTCCTCTGCCCCTCATGTTTCTCTCCTTTACATACTCTTCCACTCTGTTCGAACACTCCCTCCTTACTTAGTCAAACCCTCCTCTGCCCCTTATGTTTCTCTCCTTTACATACTCTTCCACTCTGTTCTGCCATCTAACCGGAGGTCTGCCTCTCACACCAGGTGCCACAACTTCACTTCCATACACCTTCTTTACAAACTCCTCACCTTGCATTCTCTCCACATGTCCAAACCACCTCAATGTAGTACACTTCACCCTCTCAACCATTCCACACTCAATACCAATGGAGTGATGACATCACACCTTACATATATTAAACACATGTTTCAAATAGTGTGTTTAAAAATAGTTCGTGTGAACAGCGCCTTATGCTCTGCCTTAACAAAATGTACAAAACTACTAACCTGATCCTTATACTTAGCAACGTGTTGTGCCAACATTTGTTGTGTTGCTACAACCATACTGTCCAGATTCTGTACCTCAGCAGCATGTTGCTCACGGGTCACTGAGGTAATGAACACATTTGGTTTATAAATAATGTGTTGTTAATGGGGGTAATACAATGATTGTAATCAATGCATTCCTTTAATAAATAATGTTTGATAAGGGGAGATTCTCTTGTTGGTGGTGAATTGGAATGTTATTTATTCCTCCTAACTATGCCAGAAAACAGATGCTCTTAATGTTACTTTAATGAGGGATCTGTTTTGTGGGATAGTTTGGAGGAATCACAGACCTTCCAATTCATCAACAAAACAATCTCACCTAAATAAATAATGGTTGTTAAAGAGCTAATACAGTATTGGTGGAGCAACTGCATGATTCCTCCAAACTATTTCAACCAACAACTGGCCACCATTATTTTTGTTCATCTGATCATGTTTGGAGGAGTCAAGGCTGTTCAATGTACCAAATGTTTATTACCCCCTTAAAGTGTATGGAAAGTGTTGATGTAAGGAATTATACTGATAAACTTAAGGGGATAATAAACTTTTGGTACATTGAAGTGCCTTGATTCCTCCAATGTATGTTGTATATGTCAGGAAACATGACCAGTAAAACAAAAATAATAATGGCCTGTTGTTGTTGCTTGGAATAGGTTGGAGGAATCACTATCTCCAGATATACCACCAACATTGTACTGTACTTCTCACTAAAGTATAATAACAAATGAACTTGAAGAATATATTGAAAGGATTTAATTTGTAGATTGAGGTGGTAATGAGACTGAGTTTAATGAAGATATAGTGGATACAAGTATTCATTCATTGTATATCCAACATTTACTGTATATGTTAGCATACCTGAGAGTATATGATGTGCGTGTGTATGGTGTTGTCTTAATGCTTTCTCCAGATATGTAAGTCGTAGTTGACATTGACGTAGTTGTGACCTCAGTGATCCAGCGATAGTTTCTTCACCCAGGCTACCACATCCCTGTGGACACACACAACTTGTATTATGGTGGGTTGTAATAATATGATACCATCCCATCTCTATTACACCCATCCATACTCTCCAAGATCTTTGAGAGGCTTTTGGCTAAAAGGTTAACCAAGTATTATGAGAAATTTGGTCTGTTTTTTAAATCCCAGTTTGGATTTTGTAAATTACTGTGAACTTGTGATGGCCTTTTGACTCTCACTCATGACCTGTAATCTTCTTTGGACCTTTGGGCATAAGTGTTGAGTTGGGCATAAAATTTAATGTTAACACAACACACTCCATCATCATTAATAAATCCCATACATTGGATCCATCTCATCCCAGACTGCATATTTCTGGTGAATATATTAAGGAAGTCGTTCCTTGCATTTGTTGCCAGTGACTTTTGAGAAACACATTCATTTCCTGTCTGCCTCTATTGTGCAAAAGACAAGCTTACCTCATAAGTGCTAGAAAATATTTTCTTGTGACTTCATTGTATTAAATTCTTTTTACACTTTCATTTTGCCTCATTTTGAGTATTAATTGTGCACCTGTTTGGATGTCTGTTGCCAACTGCCATCTATAAATGTTTGATAGAGTTTTAAATATAATTAAGTTCATTTCCCTAAATTTATCTCATGACTCGTATCACCTGCACCAAGTTGGTGTTCTTAGTTTTATATACAAAGGTTTTAATAATAATGGTCATCCCTTACATGGTGCTTTGTCTGAATTGTTCAATCCTACCTGAATTACTAGGTTTACTCTTAATTTTAATGACCTGGCAACCTCCTGGTTCAGATCTGCAGCTTGGACTGAGGTGGGTAAGGAATTGTGGTGTGACATTGTTACATCAAAGGTCTATAGTAAGTTCCTCAGAAAAACTTACCAAACTCATCTGTTCTTGGCTTTCCATTGGTGTTGGTTCATCTGCTTCACTCATATGTCCATTCACCAATACACTCCTTGTCTGTTAAGAAAATATATCAGTATTGGTTCAATAATATATTGTAGGCCCTTTATATAAGATAAATAAATGTATCACATATATCCTTTTAAGGCGAGATTCTCTTGTTGGTGATTGAAAGGTCTCTGATTCCTCCATACTATGCCAGGAAACAGACACCCTCAATGGTACTAATAGGGGATCTGTTTCATGGCATAGTTTGGAGGAATCAAGGCACTCTAATGAACCAAAAGTGTATTATTCCTTAACACAGGGTCAGTAAATCATTTAGTTAGTGTGTATGGTAATGATTAACAGAAGCCTGGGAAAACATTTGGTGGTCTTCAATGAGGGACTGAGTGTAAAATGAAGAAATGGTGGATACAAGTATCTCTTCATTGTATATGCTCATTTACTCTGTTATTCATTACCATACACACTAACTAACCGATTTACTGAGCCTGAGATAAAAGGATATACAGTATGTGTGAAATTTAATCATATTATTTTTAACATTATAAACATTATTGTTATTAACATTTTTATTCTTCTGATTATTATTATTAAAAGGATTTATATGCGAAATTTCATCTACTTATATCCAGGGAATACTGTACTATATATATATACATAATACAATACATGAATAGTAAGATACAAGTGTGTAGTGTATTTACTTGTGTACTCTGTCTCTGTTGACCAACGAGTTCCTGAATACGTTGTTCAGACTCACGACGAACCTTATCCATCTCTTCCAACACTGAAATGAACAGAAATTAACTTATATACAAATATTCATCCTTTTGTGTACATTATCTATGGATATACAAGGTCTTACCTACCGGTATTTGTATCTTTACAGGATTGAGTCAAGCTCGTAATGTCCCATTTAAAAATACCGAATTTTCATATTTTTCATTTAAATTTATGTATTTTTTTGGGCAAACACCACTTATTCTGGTAATGTGTTCCATTGATCTATTACTCTATTTGGAAAGCTATATTTCTGTACATCTTTGTCTCTTCTTCTTTTAATTTATTTCTTATTGTAACCTTTCATTGTAGGTATTCCTTAACACAAATATTTTGTATCTATCTTTTCTTTTTCTGTGACAAATTTGTAAACAATTCCCCAAAGTGAACTTACCTGCAGTGACTTGGTGTTGAGCCTGTCTTAGCTGTGAGGACAAATTGTTGACTTGTTCCTGTAGACCGTTACACTCCTGGGCAGCCAAGTGACGCTCCTCTGATACCCTGGCCTCAATGCTGCTCTCCTGTCACACAAATGTCATAATATCTTTCAAAAAATTATATTACATTACTTTCTCACATACTGCTTTTCTGACACACACACACACACATACACATCACATAATTACTCTACATAATATCTTTCGAAAAATTACATTACATTACTTTCTCACATACTGCTTTTCTGTCACACACACACACACCCACATCATCTAATTACATCTTTTTATCTTTCAAAAATTACATTTAATTTAACTTATTATACTTTATCTTTCAAAAAGCTGTATACAATATTCCATTGATATAAGATGATTAAATTTATCACATATATCCTTTTAACACAGGCTCAGTAAATCACTTAGTTAGTCTGTATGGTAATGAATAACAAAAGCCTGGGAACACACACACACACACACAATCCTTTTATCACATGCTCAGTAAATCACTTAGTACGGTATGTATGGTAATGAATAACAAAAGCCTGGGATAACATTTGGTGGTCTTCAATGAGGGACTGAGTGTATAATGAAGAAATGGTAGATACAAGTATTCATTCACTGTGTATCCTGGGTACACTGTAATCTAATATATTAAAATTATTATTTTTAGTATCACATAAATTTCTTTTACAAGGTCATGAACATTAATTAAAATATTCAATAAATAAATAAGTCTGTTCAATTGGTAATAAAATAATTGTTCTTACCATAGTGAATCTTTCTTCTCTGAGCTGATCCACTTGTTTATGTAGAGCTGCCACCTCCTCCTCCAAGTCAGTCACCTGTTAATACACACAGCAATACATGAGTCTTCATCATCGTTGCCATCAATACTGTACCCCATTTTTGCCATATTTTCATGGGTGGGGGAGGTACTAACACCAATACAGGACCCCTCACAGACAAGGGGTTCAGCTCACAGGCTATTGGAACTTTTAGTAATAGTAATTTAATAATACAGTACATTCTATACGCAGTTGTATAGTAAAATGTTCTGGGCATCACTTTTTTGTGTGATAACAATTTGATGGATAGTGAGTAAATGGATAGAATCTTTTTCTTGTATGGAAGGTAATGTACAATCAAGGCATATAGTCCTTGACCAGGGTGTAAGGGGAAGTCTGTTCAAAGACTATGTGCCACAACTGTACAGTAGTATAGTTTATTGTACAGCTAATCAATTACCCTTCTGGCTGGCTCACAGGGCTTAGGGCCTTATGCAACAACATTGTAGTGTGTACAATGGTATGGTACTGGTACAATGACTCCGTAGACAAACAACACAGCCATTGTATCGGTTACATGCATCGTCAACATCATCGATGTTCTTGCATATGGCCCTTAGTTTCATTTGTAACATAAGAATATAATAAAATAAATAAGTAAAGTTTATGGTACAGGCCAGACCAGACCAGACCAGACCACACACACACACACACACACACACACACACACACACACACACACACACACACAACAAAAATGACATAAAAACATTAACTAACTAACGAAGTTGCTTCTCCCTGGCCACAAAAAAACACTCACAAACACCAAACAATGACAACATAATGAAAAATAATGATTCAAACATTAAGTTAGTATAAGATTAGTAAATAATAATAATATTAATAATAAACAATAATAATAACAATAATAAAATGCTGATGCAACCTTAAACTAACTAACTAACCTGCTTCTCCCAGACCACACTTTCATCAATGGTGGAGAGTCTGTCTGAGTCTTCTGAGATATCCCTGCCACCACCTACACCACCACTACCACTACCACCACTTCCTCCACCTCCAGTCAGTACCAACTCTTCATATTCTCTTATCTTCCTCTCCAGGGCTGAGAACTTGTCATCATAAAGACGTCTCTCTTCCTCATAGTAATCCTGTTCTTCTTGTAGTTTGAGGCTCCAGTAGTCTTCACTCTTATCAAACTCAACACGAAGTAACTGGTGGGTTTAGAATATTATACAATACTGTGTTAATATAAGTGTACAATATTATACAGTACAGTACTAACTTGAATATAAACAAAAAACAAACTTAATGAAGAAAATACCTTGTCAATATTTTACTGTGTTTACATTACATTAGTCCAGAGTGACTGGTCTGTTATGTTGTGTTGTACAGCGAAAATCAAATATCCACTGACACTTTCCTTCCATCATAGTAAATATCTTGGTAATGAAGAACAACACGTGTATGATTTTGCAGCACCTCATAGTAATAATTGAGGGGGTTGAGTTGACGTAAGTAAGGTGTTGTATGATTATATTTTGATCTATCTATCTATCTATCTATCGCTCTGACGCCTCGCTCCCTCCGGTAACTACCACCAAGGGGGTGGCCTCGGCAGAAGAGTCTCCAGTTTTCCCTGTTCCAACACTCCCTCCTCACTTGCTCCATCCCCCTTTCCCACCTCACGCTTCTCTCTCACATACTCTTCCACTCTGTTCTGCATCTAACCGGAGGTCTACCTCTCACACCAGGTCCCACAACTTCACTATCGTACACCTTCTTTACAAACTCCACACTTTGCATTCTCTCTACATGTCCAAACCATCTCAGTGTATTACGCTTCACTCTCTCTACCACTCCACACTCAATACCGATTGCCTTCTCACTCATACCACATCTCTCATACACACTCTCATTACTTTCTCCATCCCACCTAGTAAGTCCACATGCTCCTCTCAAGTAACTCATTTCCACAGCACCTATTCTCGACTGATGAGCCCTACTCCATGTCCATGTCTCCGACGCATATGTCAGTGTTGGCAGGATTATACTATTTCTCAGTCCCTTTTTCACTTCCATACTCACACTCCTACCCTTCATAATCCTCCCCAGTGATCCTATGACCTGCCTGCCCCTCACTGCTCTCTCCCTGATTTCTCCTTCCATACTACCATGTTTACACAGAACTGTTCCCAGATACTTGAATTCCCTCACCTCCTCCATCCTCTCACCCCCTAAAGTTATCTCACATTTCGTCCCAGTTGGTACAGCCACTCTATAGGGTGTCGCAAAGACAGTTTCTTCTGTTTTGGTCCTCTCAAATACCATCACCTTACTCTTACCAACATTCACCTTCAGTTTTCTTCGTTTACACATGGACTGAAACTCATCCACCACCCTCTGTAACTCCCTTTCACTCTCAGCCATCAACACAGTGTCATCCACAAATAAACATGCCACCAAGGACCAATTTGCTTCATTCAGCCACAATTTCACCCCTAGGCCATTCACTTTGGCTTTCATCTCTCTCATACAACCATCCATATATATATTGAACAGCCATGGTGACATAACACATCCCTGTCTCAGCCCTACGCTAATATTAAAACTCTCACTTAGATCACCCTCTACCCGCACACATGCTGTTGCCTCTGCATAGAAAGCCTCAATGCATAAATTCTCAACATCTCTGACATAGCTTTCCTATCAACTCTATCATATGCCTTCTCCAAGTCCATGAAGGCAGCATACAACTTTCTACCCTTCCCAATATATTTCTCCACTATTGATTTTTAATGCAAGTATTTGGTCCACACATCCTCTACCCTTTCTGAACCCTCCCTGCTCCTCACTAACTTTATTCCCTGTTACTTCAACCAGTCTTTCAGTAAGAACCTTCCCATACACCTTCCCCGGTACACTAAGAAGGCTTATTCCCCTATAGCTACCACACTCATCCTTACTCCCCTTCCCCTTATACAAAGGTACAATTATGGCTCTTCTCCAATCCTCTGGCACCTCTTCCTGCCTCCAAGCCAATGTGCATATAAGTAACATCCACTCCACCACTACCTCCCCCCACACTTTTAATATTTCAGCAGTTATCCCATCCACCCCCGGTGCCTTTCCCATCTTCAACTTCTTTCACTTCCTCACTTCCACTCATAGTAACTCCATCCTCTCTCTTCATTCTCATGCTACCAGACTTTCCTTCTCCTCTTTCTCTTTAAACCTCCTTCCAGAATAATTTCTTATTTTCTTTAAACTTCTCACTCAGTTTCTTACCAAACTCCTCATCCACTCTCCTTTTACTCTACTCACCATCCTCTTCACTTGCCTCTTACTAACATTATATTCTCTCTTTCACTTCCTCTGACACATTCCTCTGTAGTGTCCTCCTATATGCCTTCCTTTTCTTCTCTATTGCATCTTTCACTTCTTCTGACCACCAAGCACTCCCTTTCTTGCCCTTCTTCTGTGACTTGTATCCCACTACCTCTGCTGCTGTCCTCATTACTATTGTCTTAAACATTTCATACACATCATTCACTCCCACTCCCTCCCCTATACTCAGCCTTGCATCCTCCAGCACCTCACCCACCCTCCTCTTATATTGCTCTCTGTACTCACTGTCATTCAATCTTTTACTTGCCACCTCCCTCTTGTTCCCCCCTCTATCCTTCCTACCATACTCCCATTTTACCCTGACCCTAATCCTCGCCAACACCGCATAGTGGTCAGAGCACTGGATCATTCCTCTCACCACTCTAGCATCCATCACATCTTTCCTTATCCTTTCATCCACAGCTATGTAATCTATCAGACTCATTTGCTCTCTCCTTTCATCCCTCCTCTTCCATGTATACCTGTGGATCAGTCTGTGCTCCACAGGTATACATGGAAGAGGATATGATACTGATTTATTTGCACGATGGAAGGAAAGTGTCGGTGGTCATTTGATTGTGGCTGTACATACAGAGAACTAAAGCCAGCATCAGTGTCTTATCTGTTGTGATATCTTGTTCTGCCAGTCCCATCAAAACCTCATTCATAGAGTTAGTGTGACGCCTAATCAAGTTGTGTTGTATTCATTACCATGACATCTCACCTCTAGGTCATGTTCCAGTTTGTTGTTCTTCTCCACCAGGTTGGCACGTTGTTTTTCCAGACCATCTTTCTCCTGAGTTAAATCTTCTTCCAGCATCATAATCTGTTGACAAGGATTACCAGACAAATGTTGAAGGGATAATACAGTGTTGGTGGTATATTTGGAACAACTGATTTCTCCAAGCAATTCCAAGCAACAGGACACCACAATATTTGTCAACTTGGTCCTATTTCCGGGCATACTTTGGAGGAATCAAGGCACTTCAATGTAACTATAGTGTACTACTATGCCATTAATAACAGCAATTATTATAGTTTACCATACAATTATTAACAACACAAATTATCTTATTAGTCTATTGTAAAAATATTAAGAGGAGATAAATTGGTAAATTGGAAGGTCTCTGATTCCTCCAAACTATGCCATTAAACAGATCCCCTATTAGTTCCATTGAGGGTGTCTGTTTTCTGGCATAGTTAGGACTTAATAGCCTTCCAATATACCAACAAGAAATCTCCCTTTAACGTGTGCATAAACATTATCCACCACTATAACCTTTGCTACTGTATATGAGTGTACAGTATCCACCGCTATCATCCTTATTATGTGTGTGTGTGTACATGTACAGAAATGTAGTTTTCCATATAGAGTAATAGACGAATGGAACAAATTACCAGAAGAAGTGGTGTGTCAAAAACATATACATAACTTTAAAGAAAAATGTGATAATTGGGTTTTAAAATACTGTATAGGACATTACAAGCTGGACTCAATCCTGTAAAGATACAATTAGGTAAGAACATACTGTACTGTATAATACACACCTGTTCCTCTAGTTCTTTGAGCGGCACCCCTTCTTCAATATTCTGTCCAACATCATCATTTGGGGTTGTTGTTGTTGTGTTGGTAATAACATTTTTCTCCTCCTCTTCTTCTTCTGTTGCTACACCTACACTTTCTCTCTCTTTCTCCCCATTATCATCCTCTCCCTTTCCCCCTTCTTCTTCTTCTTCTTCATCTGTTGTTGTTGTTGTTGTGATAGCTTTTGGAACCAAGCCGCTTCGTTTTCTCTTTATTTTATCAATTAAATTACGACATCTTCTGCTCAGGTTCTCAGCCAGTAAAGCATCATTATTCTGTAATGGATAACAACATAACAATAGGGATAGAAATATATGCATGATTTTTATAATATACTAATTTAATGCATTTTTTTATAATACAGTATATAGATTTAATGCATGTTTTTTATAATATTCTAATTTAATGCATGCTTTATAATATTGTATATCAATTTAATTTATACTTTTATCATATACTAATTTAATGCATGTTTGTATCCTATATTAGTTTAATACAATTGTTGATACAAGTATTTATTCACTGTATATCCTTGGTCTACTGTGCTGTACAAGTGTTTTTCTATTGGCCGTGGGAGCAGAGTTGGAAGGTCGTCCACAGTAGGTCATGGAAGGTGTGTGATTCCTCCAAATTATGCCAGGAAACAGATCCCCTATTAGTACCATTGAGGGGGTCTGTTTTCTGGCATAGTTGGGAGGAATCAACAGCCTTCCAATTCACCAACAGAAGAAATCTCCAATTAATTAAGGGGATGTTATAATTTTGGTACAGTACATTGGAGTGCCTTGATTCCTCCAAAGTAAGCCAGGAAACAGGGCTAGATAAACAAACAAATATAATGGTGTTCTGTTGCTTGGTATAGTTTGGAGGAATGATGTGGTTGCTCCAGATTTACCACCAACACTGTATTAACTCTTTAATTAAGTTATGATAATACACATTCTTTCAAATTTGCTTTCAGTACTTTGTTATAATTGAGGTTTTATTTTATCCGAGACAGAGAGTCAGGCATCTAAACAATACAGTTTCCATATCAGCATAAGCAAAGAAAAGAGGCTTGATAATATATACATACTGTACAGGTATTAATTTTGTACTTAGATGAAGGCAGAGCAAATAGCACCTTTAGTTGTATTATATATACAATTGTACATAATTATACAGTATTGGTAAATCTGGAGCAACTGATTCCTCCTCTAAACTATTCCAAGCAACAGGACACCAATAATTTTGTTCATCTGGTCCTGTTTCCTGGCATATTTTGGAGGAATCAAGGCACTCTAATGTACCAAAAGTATACTGCACTATATCCCCTTAAATATTGAACACAAGCCTTCACTGTGATATACAACATTCTCTAGTATACATCCAAGCACATTATATATCTCGCCTAAAAAAAAAAAAAAAAAAAAAAAAAAGCATTCTGTAGATTCTAGACACAATATATAATAGCGGACTGTCTTGTATGTATGTATGTCTGGCGTCTAAATGGTGAGTTTTTATTCAGCACTAACATTCTATTTCTCAAGCCCATTTACATTATTAAATCACTATGCTTTTGGTTACTTATATCTTATAATAGTATACTGTATTGTAATTATATTGTTCAGGTACCAGTAATTTTTTACATCAGGGATCCTCAAACTTTGGACAGTATGCAAGAAAATCTGTAGTGTTGATGATGGTGTAGTACTGGTGTGATGTGGTGTATGTGTGTGTTGTCATCGTACCCACACCATGCCATTGTATGCAAGAATATCTGTAGTGTTGATGATGGTGTGGTACTGGTGTGATGTGGTGTATGTGTGTGGTGCCATCGTATGCAAGAATATCTGTAGTGTTGACAATAGTGTGGTACCATTGACATACTACAGAGTCATCATACCAGTACAACACCATCATCAACACAATGGAAATTCACACATCATAAAATCTATGAACCTTTAATGAAATGAGAATTATTGTCAAATTAACCAATCATATCAATAAACAGAAACAAAAACCCCATTAGAAGCCAGATGCACCAATTATAGCCGAGACAACTAACTGTACATGAGACAATTATGATACATACTGAATGCTGCAATATTACATACAGCCAAAATAATTACTGTATAACCAATGTGTATAATTTGTTTGTACCTTTGCTTGGCTTATCCTGATATGAGATTGTGATCTCTCTTCAATCAGCCTCAGGACCTCTGCTCTGACCCTGGCCAACTCAGCCTCCAAACATCGACACTGCTCCTCTATTACCCTCACTCTACCCTAAATATAATAATAACAGTTTCATCTTTACTGTACTATACTATACTATATTTGTATACTTGTCTACAGCATAACACTCAACTCTCTATAATACTGTACTATTAGAAAAAAAACAAAATAACAATAGTAAAAAAAAAAATTAATAACATTAATAATTTATTACAATAAAATAAAATTAGATAAAAATTATAAATAAAAAAAATAATTATAAAATAATAAAAAGAATTTACTATGAATAAAAAATTTGTATACACGCTGTTGTTGTTTTTTAAGGCTTACAACATACACTAGAAGTGGTGTCTTTCAGCACCTCCTGGAATAAACAGGTGCCGAAACATTGAATTTGCAGAAATATTGGATGCTTTTCTAGCGTGTGATTTTTTAAATTATAAGCATTGATTAACATGTTTTTTTCGCATTTATTTGTAAAAAACACAAACTAACTTTAACCAAGGCATGTTTATGATGTATAGATGATCTGTGCCTGTAACTGCAATGGTAACTGCCAAGTTATGGATTCGAGCCAGCAATCAGGTAAATGGATTCATTCTAGCAGGCACGTTTTTCCATTTACATTGGTAAATATTCGTAAAACATAGTTAAGTCGAGATAAAGTTCACCACAAGTTTACTGCGCTTTCGAAAATGACCACTCACATGACTAGGTGCTTGTAGTGAGTGGCAGCTTAATACATGATAAACTTATTATCTCATATGGATCACTCTTACCCTCTCACCCAACTTGACCCAAGAATGCAGGTAGCTACCCAGTTAGCCTAATGGAAGGAGTTAGGTCCATGGAGATATTACAAAAGATGGTTGACTTACACGGCGCCCCTTTCAAAGCTACTATGTACCGTTCCCTTTCGGAAAATGTGTTGAAATATCAGAAAATCTTCAGAATAAGACTATCTTTAAAAATTGCCATAAAATCGGATTTGCCAAAACGTTCGATACCATATCATTGGACTTTTCCTGTATTATTATAGGAAATGTCAGACTATGTAACTGCAATACATACAACATTATTATCATTATCATTAGGCTTGTTGTTTTGCTTATCACTGAGTCACTTGCTGGGTACATAATTCATTTATTGCAATACTTATACAATAATGAATAGCATCTCTTTACATACTCTATAGACCCTGGATATACAATGAATAAATACTTGTATCCACCATTTCTACATTTTACACTCAGTCCCTCATTGAAGACCATCAACTGTTTTTCCAGGCTTCTGTTATTTATTACCATACAAACGAAGTAATTTACTGACCCTGTGTTAAAAGGATTGTGCATGTATGTGTGTGTGTGATTGCAAGTGTACATTCCCCTTAAGAAAATGCATTATACAGTACAGTACATGAAATTGCTTCACTGTATTTTATTTAATGGTGAAGTAAAGTGTTGGTGGTATATCTGGAGCAACTGATTTCTTAAAACTATTCCAAGCAACAGACCTCCATTATTTGTGTTATACTGGCCCTGTTTCCTAGCACTCTTTGGAAGGAATCAAGATACTCTTATGTACCAAAAGTATCATACACCCCTTAAGTACTGTACTGTAGCCTTTCCGACACACATTAAATTAACATATACAATACTTACAACTCCTGTAGTGGAATGTGATAGTGCCTGGACCACAGCTTTGTCAGGTAAGGTAGTAGTAGTAATAGGAATTAATACACTACCATCACCTACTCCTTTTTCTTCTTTAGTAGTGTTCTCTTCTTCTGGCCTACAAAATAAAATAATATATATAATAAATAATTGAAAAGCACAGTCTGTTCTTTTTAAGTTGTAGTAGAGTATTTGTTAAGGTCACTCTTAGGCCATGTTCACACCAGCTGTTTCTAAACGTGCAGGTCCAAAGTCTAATTTAAACTTACAAGAGTTTGGCCAAAATATCTTATAGGGCAAGTAAAAACTGAATGGACAGTCGGCCTCAGGAATTCATATACACCATTGTGACATCAAGGGTTCATAAAAAGTAGAATATTTACTTCATTAATTTCCAAACACCAAATGGTTTTAATCCATAATGTTATTTAGGTAGTACTTCAATTAGTCAACAGAACAATGCCTAAGGTATGTGTAGAATAAAGACAACCCCTTTGAACCAATGCTCTGTGTATGATTCTTGAAGCTGACTGTACAATATCCTCAAGGTATTTGTTTACCCCCTGTAGTGAGTGTGGAGTACTGTACATGTAACAATATTGGACAAGTTACAATCACATCTGTATACAGTACAGTCGGCAGCAAAAGTAGTGTCACCACAACTGACAAGTTATGAAGTACAGTATGGAAGTATAAGCTTCAAAGGCTCGTAAACTGAAGAATAAAAAAAGTTTATTAATTTTCACCCTTGATATTGTAATTCTGTATGGTGCATGTGTTTTTTTTTATGATAGCCTGTATGTTATCTTTCAAGAAGCACTGAGTGAGGTGACATGACATTTGCCGCCGACTGTACATATACAGGATAAATGGCTCATATGTAAGAACATCCATGGTGTTGACAATGGTGTGGTATATATATGATGGCTCTGTTATTTGTTTATGGAGTCATTGTACCAGTACCAAACCATTACTGTATATGTATGCACCAAACACCTACAAACACCTACACACTTGTAAATGATGTATCAAGTTCTGTATTCATAAATTAATATTATATAGTTGTGTAAAGTGATGCATATATCTCACTGGTACATTGAAATTTATGAGACAATGGGCCGTATGCAAGAACATTTGTGGTGTTGACGATGGCATGGTACAATGACTGTGTTGTTTGTCTATGGAGCCGTCGTACCAGTGCCATGTTATCATCAACACTGTGAATGTTCTTGTATAAAGATCAATATTATAATACAGTACTATACCTTGAAGACAATGATGTATGAGTAATGGAGTGTTGTTGTTGTTGTTGTTGTTCCTTACTTAATGCTGCTTCCAACTCCTCTAGGGCTTCTGTTAGTTGTTCTGCTGGTGCTGCTGCTGCTGCTTTACACTTCATACACTGATAATACAATACACCATAATTATACACAATACACCACAATATATGGTTAATATATTGTATCTTCTTAAAAGGGTAGTACAGTGTTGGTATTGGTAAATCCAGAGCAACTGATTCCTCCAAATTATTTCAAGCAACAACAGGCCACCATTATTTTTGTTCATCTGGTCCTGCTTTCTGGCATACTTTGGAGGAATAAAGACACTCCAATGTACCAAAAGTGTATTAACACCTAAAGCCATTCCCCCTGCAGTAGAGTGAATAAGTTCCCCTTCAGACTGTTTGGTATATTTGGTCTGTACTGTACGTAAGAACATTGGTGGTATTGATTGATGATGGCGTGGTATGATGGCTGTGTAATGTGTAATGTGTCTGTGGAGTGTCTGTACCATTACCACACCATCATCAACACCACCAATGTTCTTGCATACAGTTCACTACATTACCTGTTTGAGTTCTTTATTGAGCAAATCACCATCATCACCATCATCACCTCCTACATGTTCACACCAACCAGCCTGAAATGGAAGGACATAATAATCCATTATATCCAACAACATTAATTCATGGTGTTTACAAAGGTGATACTAATACAATGACTCTGTAATGTGTCTTTGAAATAGTGGTACTGGTACCACGTCATTGTTAACACAATGGATATTCTTACATACATTGATGTGTTATATTGGTATAATGGTTCTGTAATGTGTCTTTGAAATAGTTATATTAGTACAGTTGCCTGACCAACTTCATTAAGACCTAACAGAGTGCAGGTTAGGGCCACAGATTTTGCAATAATGTAAACTATGAAATGTCATATGTTATGTTCAATATTTGCAATATAATCAACATCCATATAAATGTGTCAACATAATGTTACATATCTTTCATGTGACTGGAAAAAACACAGTCCAAGCTTAATGAACCTTGTCAGTCAACTGTACCACACCATTGTATGTCAAATATATTTATGATGGTGTGGTACAGATAGTTGTCAGCAGAAATTCATCCCATTCAGCTGGAGTGAGAAGAGCCTGGTAATCTGCTAACACACTATGAGAGTTGACAAATATGGATTAAATACATAATACTGAAGATAATATAGCCATTTAAATCATACTTTTCAACTCTCATACAGTGTTACCAGATTTCCAGGCTCCTCTCACTCGTGCTGAGCAGAACAAATATCTGCAGCCGACTGTACCAGTACAATGGTTCTGTAGTGTGTCTGGTACCACACCATTCTATGCAAGAATATCCATGGTAATGATGATGGTATGTTATCAGTATGATGACTTCATAAACAAACAACACAGCCATCAATTGTATGTCCAGGATATACTATATTTATTTATTACATATTCAGGGTATACTACATTTATTCATTGTATATTCAGGGTACTGGTATACCATAGGTGCAGTACAAACAGGATGAGTGGATGTATTGGTAGAGTTGAGTGATGTATTGGTAGAGGTGAGTAGTGTTGGTGGTAGTGGTTGATGTTCTAGTGAGGATTGCTGTGAGGTGGTCAGTGGACGTAGGGATCTCACTGGGGAACTCTTCAGAAGGCTGCTCATGCTGCTCTCAAAGAACGACTCATCATACGCTGCAAGCATACAGAACAAATTATATACTGTACTATATAGTAGCAAAAATGTCAACTTTTAGAATGTACATAAAGGAGAACCAAAATATATTAGCAAAAGTTTTAATTTTGTGAATGAAAACACTCTGTGTGTGTGTGTGCGTGAGAGAGAGAGAGAGAGAGAGATAATACATACATCCCACATCGACATAATGTACATTAAGTCCACGGCTGCATCGACGAACTTTGCTACATCTTGGACTCTCCTCTTCACAGCTGTCGTCTCCTGACCCACTGTTAGACCCTCGTCTCTTCACCGGTCCAGCCAGACCTACACCGGTTAGACCCAGACCACCCTCCAGACCCACACCAGTCTCTACATAGTCACCCAGACAAGACCCATCCAGGCTAACATCCTTATCACTGCAGAACAAAGGAAACATATTAACTTACAATTGTACTTTACAAGTGTGTAACATTCACCAAAAATATTTCTCGATATTCTCACATTACTATAAAACCAAGTGTGCAAATTTTACCTGCTTCTTGCATTGGTGCGTGGCGGGAGTGAATCAATCTGTGAGAGTAGTTCATCATTACTGTCACGTAGTCTTTGGTTATCAGCAATCACACACTCCAGTTGTTCTACCAATCTTCGGTACTCCTCCTCACGTGGACTCATCGACTCATACTCTGCAACCTGGAATAAACACACATATGGGTGTGGATAAGGAGAGTTTACTGTACACAGATTCATAGATCACAGTATAATACACACCTATAACAACACCAGTACAAAACAAGGCATTACTGTACATGGGTGTGTAATGTACAAAGAGGGTTTTCTGTACAGTACACAGATTCATTATAAACAAACAGTACAATACACAGCCATAACACCAACAGTGCAAAACAAAACATGACAGTAATTCAGAATCAGAAACTAGATAATTTACACTATAATATTTTCACCTTCTTACATCTGTCACTTCCCTGTATTGTTAATAATTATCTCACCTTGGTTTTAAGTGTATGTATGTCAGCAACTTGTCTTTCCATCTGACCCAGTTGTCTCTCAGATTCCTGTAATTTCTCACTAAGTTCCAGGTTTTCAGTTTCCAGTCGCTTAATGTCCTGTACACAAAGAAACATACAATGATTATCCTTTCATAAATATCTGAAGTAACTCTCTTATAGGTGGAGGCAAGAATATTGTGGGCTTGAAAGGGGAAGGAAATGGGAGTGTCAACTACAGTACTGAATTTCATTGACATTCTCTCTCCAAATTATTACTTTTATTTTCACTGTTCTTTGCCTGAACATTAAGCCACTAATGCAAGGTCCATATGATCCTATAACAAGCTCTAAAACATGTTCAAAGTATTGCGTTTGGATGTTCAAACTCATAGACATGTTTCAAGACATAAATTCATCATTGGTGTGAACATTACCTGCCTGGAATGAGTTTGGGGATAATCAGGTGACAGAATAAAATTGCAGTGAGTAGACATTACCAGCACTTTGGTATGGGGTGGATTGATTGATTGATTGATATTAGGTGCCACAACAGCAAGGTCATATGGCACCCAAGGAAGAAGGTTATTGAGATGTGGCACAGTAATCACAAAAGATAACACACGAAAACAAAGTGATGGTTGGAGAAGTGAAGCCCCTTTTAGTCATATTTTACCACAAGCAGGGATACTGATCAAGTTTTCATAGTCCCCTTACCTATCCCAGGGGAGGTATAAAGTGAACACAGGAATTAACTTTACATCTTAAATACACTGACACTTCATATCCCATATTGTGGGATCCCAATAATTCTAATTACAAGAATCAAATTAAAAAGGCTGATGCACGGAAGGAGATCACTGAAGAATTATATGTGGACAGATTAGAAGTTATGATGAAGCAATGAAGAATCTTATTGGTCAGTTTAGAAGGAAAATAAAGAAAATAAAGTGTAAATCAGGAATAGGAACAGATGAAATCTATAGGGATAATTTACTATTTACTACAGTTATTTCAAACTACATGTAGGTCTATTATTATTTCCAATCACTATGTGCTGATTTCCTGTAAGGGGATATGACAAAATCCATAAGTTTTCCCTGCTTTCCCTAGTTTTATTCCACTGAGTTTACCTGCCACATGAACATATTACAGCCAACATGGAACAAATCCTTACAAACCTAATCTTTACACATTGTCACTACATTCACATGTTATATTTTCATAATATAAAAATATCATATTTGATACTTGACATCCCAGATAGAGTCTAGTACAGTACTGACCGTTGAGAGTGCTGTCAGCTTTGCCTTACACCTTGCTTCTTCCTGGTGTGCAAGGTTGGCCTGTGTGAGAGCTTGGTTGGCTGCTGTGGACACTTGTTCCCGCGCTGCCTCACGGTCTCGTTCTGCTGCCTCCTGCAATTCTCGCACCTGTTCACGGTACTGGCGCTCCAGCTCTCTGGGGAACAAATACACACAAACATTATTTTTTTTTTTCAACACACAATACAGTATATTACATCAAATGACAGGTACAGTAGGCCATAGATATATGATGAATAAATTTAGCACATACACTACATATATATCCTTTTAACACAGGTTCCGTAAATCACTTAGTCTGTATGAAGGGTGTACAGTTCAGTAATAAATATAGTGTTAATAATACACACTAACATTGCAGTATGCATATTGTAGTTAATGTTATATTTATTTAAATAATAAATATGATTATACAAAAATAATTAATACTTAATTAGGGTATATACTATAATTAAGGTGAGATTCTCTTGTTGGTAAATTGGAAGGCAACTGATTTCTCTTAATTATACCAGAAAACAGACACCCTCAATGGTACTAATAAGGGATCTGTTTCATGGCATAGTTTGGAGGAATTAGAGACCTTCCAATTTACCAACAAAAGAATCATCCTTAAGGAAGTGTAATTGTAGAATAAATGTGTGTGTGTATGTGTAGAAGTGTGTGTGTGTGTGTGTGTGTGTATAGGGGTGCATGTGTAGAAGTGTGCATGTGTGTGTGCATTAGGGTATATGTGTACTGTAGAAGTGTATGTGTGTGTGTATGTAGTTGTATGTGTAGAAGTGTGTGTGTGTGTGTAAGGGGGTGCATGTGTAGAAGTGTGTGTGTGTATGGAGGATGCATGTGTAGAAGTGTGTGTGAGTATGTACATAGAGTAGTGTGTATTGTGTTGTGTTGTGTGAGTTTGTTATGTCTAAGTGGTGGTGTGTTATAAACTTACTGTATTTGAAGTTGTGATGAAGCCTCCACCTGAGCACTGTGTTCATCTAGTTCTTGGGCCAGCAGTGTGAGGCGTTGGTTGGCTTCGTTCAGATCTTGACGCAGTTTGTCCCTCTCCCCTCGAGCACATTCCACAGACAACCTTCAAGAATCAACACAGTATTAAAGGGATAATTCACTTTTGTTACATTGGAGTGCCATGATTCCTCCAAAGTATGCCAGGAAACAGGACAAAATGAACAGAAATAATGGTGTTCTGTTGCTCGGAATAGTTTGGAGGAATCGGTTGCTCCAGATTTACCAACATTGCACTTCCACTTTAAGGGGATGGTACAGTGTTGGAATATTGGAAGGTTATAATATTGATTCCTTCAAACTATGCCTTCAACAAAGTAATTAATATATTGTTCATCACATTACATCATTGGTTATTATTGCCCACAAGGTGTAAAGCTATATGAACTGGGGACAACACAAACTATCAAATCAAGTAGTAATAATAATAATAATAATAATAATAATAATAATAATAATAATAATAAT
This sequence comes from Petrolisthes cinctipes, assembly GCA_033782935.1. Lineage (NCBI taxonomy): Eukaryota > Metazoa > Arthropoda > Malacostraca > Decapoda > Porcellanidae > Petrolisthes > Petrolisthes cinctipes. The sequence goes on along the minus strand of JAWQEG010002102.1, from coordinate 142,521 downwards.
AATAATAATAATAATGATGATAATAATGATAATAATAATGATAATAATAATAATAATAATTGAAAAATACAAACCATCAAATCTAAAAATAATAATAATAATAATAATAATAATAATTGAAAAATGTAAACCATCAAATCTAATAATAATAATAATAATAATTAATAATGATAATAATAACAATAACAATAATAATAATTGAGAAACACAAACTATCAAATCTAATAATAATAATAATAATAATATGTACATGTAATAATAATAATAATAATAATACTTGAGAAACACAAAGCATTATAACAAATACTAATAATAATACCTGAGGAATTTGACTTCATGTAGGTATGAGAGAGCAGCAAGGTGTACTGTGGTGACTTCTACCTGTCCTGGTGTGTCCCTCTCACTTCCCACTCGACACTCTTCCTCCAGAGCGACGGCCAAGTCCCTGAGTGAGAGCCTTTCATGTCCACACTCAGTAAAGCCCAAATCACTCAGTAACTGTTGACCATTATTCACTCCAACACTCTCCCAACACTCAACTATATGTTCCATACGTGCTGACCTGAAACATAATATATAAGTATTAATTAAGTACTGTACAGTATTACATATATGAATGCACTTTTCATATTAAGGGACCCTGTGTTGTAGTCGGAAAATTGGAGGTAAATGAGTCCTTCAAATATTGCCACGAAACGCCACCCATATGGAAGGAGCTTGTTTCGTGGCACAGTCAGGAGGAATCAGAAGCCTCCAATTCTCATACACAATCACAAGGTCCTTAAGTGTATATTAGTCTTGGTAAATCTGAAGCAACTGATTCCTCCAAAACAATTCCAAGTAACATTATTTTTATTTATAGAATCCTGTTTCCTGACATACTTTGGAAGAAACAAGGTGCTCCAATTCACCAAAAAGAGAATCTCTCCTTGTGGTGACCCTCATTACTCCCTGCTTTGCATATTAATATAATAATCACAGGAGAAAAGAAGATAAAAATATGTGTGTGTGTGTTTGTGTGTGTGTGGTGATCATCCTTTTCTGATCGCACTGGCTTGAGATTAGGTATGGATTGATTGATTGAATGATAGATATTAGGCGCCGCAACAGTGAGGTCATATGCCGCCCGAGGAAGGTAATAGGTAACAAGGTTTTGGTGAATTTCCAAAAGCTGACCAACTACAGAATTGTGTGAAAAATGAGAGAGTGGCATATGAGTGAAATGACGAAAGGAAAAGACGAATAAGAAGAGATTATCAATGTTCTGTACAGTGTGAATAACAATAAGTTATATTCCACTAACAAAACCATACCTAGAATAATGGGTTTACTACTAGATCTTTATAGTAGTAGATCAGAATATCTTCCTGTCAGATAAAGGGAGTACTGTAGTACAGTATTAGTACAGTGTTGGTGGTAAATCAGGAGTAACTAATTCATACAAACTATTCTAAGTCACAGTATACTACAGTACTATATATTTATTCATTGGTTCTTTTTCCTGGCATACTCAGGTGGAATTGAAGGCACTTCAATGTACCAAAAGTGTATTACCTCCTTAATTAACAGCTGCCACAGCTGAGGGCTACAACCTCTTTGTAAGGTTACACAGAGGTGTTGTACAAAGCAAAACTGTCACCATGTTAATTCTGTTTTCCCAGTCTATGTGTTTACTGCCAACATACCCTGATATGGTGATTTAATTACCCAGTTATACAGCTGAAAAATACAATCAAGTTGTGAGAGAGAGAGAGAGACTGTTACACACACACACACACAGATAGATGAGAAAGAGGAAGTCTCCACTTTTCTCTTACAGCTAATTATTTCAGAGCTTTTCTCTTCAGTCAGTCTGGTATTAGAAGTGTGTGTGTCATCACCTCCTCCTCCTTCCTCAATCTTGTTTCAACAAGGGATGTCATTGTATAAAAACACATCTCGTCTTCAGCAGCTTCCGACTACAGATATTTAGGATTCTCTCTTAATCTCAAGTGACTGGTCCGTCTGGTCGTGTGGTGAACAATTGTACCGTTTGTACGTTAACCTTTTATTTACACACACAAATTTAACTGTAACACACACAAATTTATGAGGAATACAACACCGTTTACATTATGGTGGTGTAAGCCTGTATCAATAATTCATAACTGACTGACCGGATGTATGTTTGTCGTGTTAAGGGACCCTGCGATGTAGTCAGAAAATTGGAGATAAATGAGTTCTTCAAATATTGCCACGAAACACCACTTATCTTGAAGGACCTTGTGGTATTTATTGAAAGAATTACCGTTTTGCAGCAGTGTTGCCAGATCCGGCTGGGTCCCAGTATTTTACCCCTGTCATTTATTGTACTTTATCACGATTATTTCCCGGTAGTTTGCCCAGGTTAGGTCCCGGTAGTTTGCCCAGGTTAGGTCCCGGTAGTCTGATGCGGTCTAGGTTAGGTTAGGTTAGGTCAGGTCAGGTAAGGTCAGGTTAATTTCAAAATGCCCCATTTGAATATGCCCTATCTTGGAAATGGGGCATTTGCAGAGGAAATGCCATAGAAGAAAATAGTCTTAGAATGGTCTAAATAAGTGGGTAATGAAGGTAGAAAAAACGTACGCAATAACGGTAATTCATTCAATATTTACCGAGCTTGTTTCGTGGCAAGGTCAGAAGGAATCGGCAGAAGCCTCCAATTTTCATACACGATCACATACACTTATTTCAAGGTCAAAAGTGAGGAAAATTCAAAGCAGTCAACTTATCATAATTTATATATTTATATATATGTATTTATATATATTTATTTTATCGGGTGTCTACGATGCCTTAAGTCCACTTGGCAGACGATTTTTTAAAGTTCCATGTTCTTTTACCCTTCCCTTAATTATCAGCCACATTACATATTACGGGACCCTGTGATGTAGTCAGAAAATTGGAGATAAGCGAGTCCTTCAAATAATCGTAATGCTATGAAACACCATCTCTACGAAAGGAGCTTGTTTTGTGGCATGGTCAGGATGAATCCAGAAGCCTCCAATTTTCATACACCAACATATATAAGATATATTATTTACACAGTATATAATTTATAACTTTATGTGGCTATGGCTCCGTTGCCCACAGAGAAACACATAAAGTATAAATATTTACTGTAGTGCAGAGACATTTCTGTTAACACGTGTGTACCATAAAGGAGTGATTGAGTGATAGTTGCAGAATCTTAATAATAAAGAAAATTACATGTTCTACTGGTGGGAGAGGGAAGTGAAATAGTTTGCTGCAAAATCTGAACAAAGAGAATAACAGTATCAGCCATTAACACTCCTTCAGTATAATTATTAAATCCAGGGTGAAAATAGATAAGCGAAACAAAGATATGAAGGCCCACTACGGAAGGCGTAGAAGGGGAGATGGAGATGCCAGCAGGACGAGGCACAAAACCATCAACACGAAAAGAGAAGACAACATATTACCAGGGTGGCCCATGATTAGACAACCAACAGGAGGTAGGAGACGGGGAGGCGGTGGTGGTGGTGAAGGGAAGAGGGAGGACAACACCTGGATCAGTGTAGGAGTAGGAGGGTCGAGACAGAAACACAACAAATCATGGCAGAGTGATGGAAGAGAACGAAGGCAGGAAATGTGGTTAAGTAGAAGTAAGGAGAGGGAGAAGAGAAGCAGGCGTGGAGGTGTTGGTGTTAGGAGAGAAGATGAGAGGAGGGGAAGTGAAGAGAAGAGTGGTGAGAGCATGTGGTGTGGAGGAGGAGGAGGAGGAGGAAGAGAGAAATCTAGTCGTCGATGTGGAGGAAGAGAGGATCAGAAGAAAGGAAGTGTAGGGAAGAAGGATGAGAGTGATGAGAGGAGGCCAGGACTACACAAGACTGTTATATATCTGTGGATGTCCTCATCAAGCCTTAACCTGGACACCAAGGAACACCAACAACCAACTCCACAACGCAGACCTCTATCACCTGTAAGTATCACCAACACCACAACACAACACAGACCTCTATCACCTGTAAGTATCACCAACACCACAACACAAACACAGACCTCTATCACCTGTAAGTATCACCAACACCACAACACAACACAGACCTCTATCACCTGTAAGTATCACCAACACCACAACACAACACAGACCTCTATCACCTGTAAGTATCACCAACACCACAACACAACACAGACCTCTATCACCTGTAAGTACGGTAACACACACTCTATCATCCAACACCACAACACACACCCTTGATACACACACACCTCCTACCACTCTCCCTACCTTCTGATACACACACACCTTCTACCACTCTCCCTACCTTCTGATACACACACACACTTCCTACCACTCTCCCTACCACCTCTTACCACACTCCCTACTTTCTGATACACACACACATCCTACCACTCTCCCTACTTTCTGATACACACACATCTCCTACCACTCTCCCTACCTTCTGATATACACACACACCTCCTACCACTCTCCCTACCACCTTCTACCACTCTCCCTACCTTCTGATATACACACACTCCTTCTACCACTCTCCTTACTAACTCACAATACCAACAGTACAGTTCCTCAGCTTGGAGTACCATTTTACAAGTCGTTCACCCCAACTAATTAAGAGAATATACCGTAGGCAACAACACGTTCTGTAAATGGGACCCTGTGATGTAGTCAGAAAATTTGGAGGTAAATTAGTCCTTCAAATATTGCCACGAAACACACACACCTATATGTGGAAGGAGTTTGTTTCGTGGCCTGGTCAGGAAGAATCAGTAGCCTCCAATTCTCATACACGGTAACAGGGTCCTTAATGGGATAGCATAGCGTTGATGGTAAATCTGAAGTAAATCATTCCTCCAACCTATCCCAAGCAACAGGACACCATTCTATTTGTTAATTTGGTCCTGTTTCCTGGCATACTTTCGAGTACTCAAGGTGCTTTAATGTACCAAAAGTGTATTATCCCCTGAATTAAGAGAGTAATGTATTATTTGTATGTGTTGTTTAATGTAAAGGTTTGGTTCAACTTGTCTCTCTCAGGAATAAAACTATCAAGGGAGTAAAGTAAAGAAAGCAGGACAAAGGAACCATGGAACTCATTAATTGAATTGTAATATTGTCATGATTAGATTATAATGAAGTGATAAAACTGCATGTGTTTACACAAAAATATCATTTACAATACTACTAGGGAAAAGGAGATAGAGAGGAGGAACAGCAAGCACGGACAGGAGGGATAGCTGATGAGAAGAAAATAATAGATTTGGGTTCGAAGGGGCGCCCAAACTCTTAAAGTACAATATTACCAATGGAATATGTACCGTACTGTGATAGAAAGTGGTGGGAAAATGCCAGGGGAATATGACACTGACAAAATGGGCTCTGTAGTATTAGTGTTTGTCAACTGTTGTAGTTCAGTTGACGTTCATTTCAAGAACGACAATTTTATTTTCGTGCCAACATCAGAGGTCCGGGCTATCATCAAGCCAACCAGGCATGTCATGACTATTGTACACACACACACACATATACGCACAGAGAGAGAGAGAGAGAGAGAGAGAGAGAGAGAGAGAGAGAGAGAGAGAGAGAGAGAGAGAGAGAGAGGTTAATTTGTAGGCAGTAGGGTGACCATTCATGACTAACTTTATCACCTCGCTGTATAAATCTAGTGACATGTATGTACTGTACGTACAGTATAGTCTATTCTCCAGAGTTTTCTTCTTATTGATTTCCGAGTTATATATAATATCAGCAGGTTCTTTTGTTTTCCAAACACGTAATGCCAAAATCTAATGTACTTTGATCCATTATTATTATTATTATACATTGACACTAAGAGTACGTATGTATGTACAGCCACAATCAAATAACCACCAACACTTTCCTTCCATCATAGTAAATATCTTGGTAATCAAGAACAACACGTGTACGATTTTGCAGCACCTCATAATAAATATTGAGGGGGTTGAGTTGAGTAAGGTGTTGTATGATTATATTTTGATATGATACCGATTAATTTGCACGATGGAAGGAAAGTGTCGGTGGTTATTTGATTGTGGCTGTACCGTATAATATTGTCCAATTAACACTGTCTGGCTGGAGTGCTGAGAACTAGGATGGGTGTGTCAGTGTTTTAAAGAGGAAGACAGACACTTACCATCCACCCCATTCCTTCCTTTCTCTTCTCCATCCACACACAACACAACACAACACAACACAATGAGATGTTATGTCCCCGCCCATATTATAATGAGTATAAGGAGAAGGTGTTGGGTGGTATTTGTCGCAGGCTATGCACGTGTGACATACTTTTTCCATAGAACTTTCTTAAATTTTGCTTCCTACACTTATTAATCGTTTGAATGACTAACCTATCTCTCTATATCACAGCTAAGAACCCTAAACATATTTTGAACCATTTAAACACCTACCACTGCTATCTATATCACAGCTAAGAACCCTAAACATTGGTGGTAAATCTGGAGAAACTGATTATTTCAAATGTATTTAAGAAACAGGCTACCATTATATTTGATCATCTGGTCCTGTTTCCTGGCATACTTTGGAGGAATAAAGGATCACCATAAAATTGTATTACCCCCTTAATATCAAAAAGACCCTGAAGAACGAAGGAGAAGAAGTAGGTGCATGGGCCAGCGAACACGAGAAGGAAATAAAAGTATGGGGAGATTCTCTTGTTGGTAAATTGGACGGCTACTGATTCCTCCTAACTATGCCAGAAAACAGACACCATCAGTATTACTAAAAGGGGGTCTGTCTGTTTTGTGGCATAGTTTGGAGGAATCAGACACCTTTCAATTCACCAACAAAGAAAACCTATAGAGCAACTGATTCCTCCAACCTATTACACGCAACAGAACACCATTAGTTCCGTTAGTGTAATCCTGTCTCGTGGCATAGTTTGGAGGAATAAGAGACTTTCCAATTCACCATCAAAATAATTTAAGGATAGGATAATATAAAGCTTGTCTTTGTTATGACATCATTACACCAGTGAATGAGTCCAACCTTGTTATCACTTCCTTCTTTATCTTATCACAACGACCACAATACACTAAGTTACTCCTGTACTCTCACTCACAAACCACAACCAAACAAAACCTTAACCAGGGGAGAATATACTTTTGGTACACAAGAGTGCCTTGATTCCTCCCAAGTATGTCAAGAAACAAACAAACAGGACCAGATTAATACGGACCGGCAAGAGAAGATCAAGTTAAAATAAGAAACTTGATTTGAGAAACATGTAGAGAAAACATGGTGAAGTGACTCCAAACAATGTGTTACAATCTGTGCTGTGGTTATTTTAATCAGTGTAACAAACTATATGAGGCGACCGACCCTCCCGCCCTAACATAATAAAAATTACAATAGAAAATATATGTTTTCGACATGTTATGATGCAATCGAGTGAGAGGGAGAGGGATGAAAGTGACAAAGGGACTATAAATCCATAACTCCATCACACTGTGTTAATGCAAACATCTATACAATTACAAAACCTTACAAGGCTTTCTTATGTGCTCAGTCTCTATCATGTTACACTAATATAAATAAGAAAAAAAAATACGTATTTGGTGTTCCCACGTTAATTACCAATCAGTCTCAATCATGCTACACCAATTTAAAGTAGAAAAAATACATACGTTATGTTCAATTTACCAATCACGTGAAGTGTCATGGACTGTGTATTCCCAAACCTAATTATATATGATAAGTTGATAAACATAGATTATGTCTATCACCTGCACGAGGAGTAATACCGGTATATGAAATCACAAAATCAAATAGAAGGTAAATAAAGTCTGACCTTAACTATAATCACAAAGAATAATACATAAGGGTACAGAATCAAAAAGGAAGTAAAATCTGGCATAATTCATCTGGCCAGCACACACCTTTAAGTTGTAGCCAATAATTCTACTACATTAAACAGAGGTGTTGTCATCTTATCAACCACCAACACAACAACAAGGATTTCATCACAACAACTATCACCATTACCGGATAAAATAATAACAATAATAATAATAACAATGGGAGAAAACGGTGACCCAAGAGCTCTCCTTTCTCCCAACAACACTCAGGTACAGTCAATAATAATAATAATAATAATAATAACAATACTAATCATCATCATCCACATTAGGGGTGACTTCTGTTTCTTCCCTACTTTCCCCTGTGTGAATCATTCCTTCCATACAGTGAGTGGTTCAGGACAACATGCTCTTTATTCTAGGTCAAGTACTTAATGTTAAGGTGAGATTCTTTTGTTGGTGAATTGGAAGGTCTCTTGATTCCACCAAACTACAGCCACGAAACAACAGATCCTCTATTACTACCATTGAGGGTGTGTTTTCTGGGCATATATAGTTAGGAGGAATTTACCAACAAGAGAATCTCCCCTTAACATTAATCCTATATCGTACACATCAACCCACGGTGTAGCCTCATACTATACACTGAGAGAACGTGTTACACCCTTCAATAAAACAATTAAGGGAGTCAGTACAATACAAATACACAGTCCTTGTCATCGTCACCAACTTACTATGCACTCACCACCATAAGTTATGTTTACATTCAATAAACACACACAAGGACTACACCCACATTGTGTACCCCATATTATCCCATGCCTTTATTCTCCCTCCCCTTCTCCAGCCCCCTCGACCCTACTCCTCCCTCCTCAACCCATCCCCCTTCTACCTGCCCCAGTCGTCTCTCCTCTGACTCCTCCCACTTCATGAGAGAGGTTGAGTCCAGTCAGCACACCTCGACATTCTAGTGGCATTGAATAATCAAACAACTATTACAATAACAAACTAGAAACAAGATTTTCACGTCTTATTATGTATACTGAATTAATAACAATTTTTCTAAAACTCCATAATAATAATAATAATAATAAAAATAAAGATGTTCCGAGGCCCATTGAACCGAAAAGTCCAACAAGAGGTCACCTGTGTTGCGTCGAAAGTTTCTCAGGGAGTGTATGTGAGTTGCCAACCGTCGCAGGTGAAGTGAACACTAGTGGTGTGGTCAAGTCACAAAAGAGTTTCCTACTATTCTAACTCGATAAACACTATACCCATTCTTGTAAACAGTGATGATGACTATGAACTGGCACGATGGGGGTACACATCTACAGTATACCTGTATCAATGTTATGTGTGTGTGTATAGTATGTGAGAAAAAACAGTGATGAAACGTGATCGATGCGTTGTGTTACCCTGCACCACACACACACAAACACAGGACGCTCCCAACATTGACTGCAACAACCACAACACCTGCCCAACCAAACCCACTTACTTTTAAACCTCGTCAACATGATCACCAGCAGAGGTTTCATTGAGTATAACCCTCATTCAACATTATCACAGGTTGTTTACTTATACTTTGTCTCTTTAGTAATATTGTGTTCGTTAATTACTCCAATCTAACCATAGTAGATTTTAAATGACAAATAGTTAGGCTACTGAGAGAGAGAGAGAGAGAGAGAGAGAGAGAGAGAGAGAGAGAGAGAGAGAGAGAGAGAGAGAGAGAGAGAGAGAGAGAGAGAGAGAGAGAGAGAGAGAGAGAGAGAGAATGCTTAGCAGATCAAAAAGCTAGAATCCTATAGGTATGCAATAGTACAAATGGTTATCACACAACATAAGAACATGCAACTCATTTCCTTATATACACAAACATCAGCCTCACAATAAGCTTAGTGAAATACGGGTCACGGGAAAACTTGGCTCATTTAGAGAAGCAATTATAAAGAAGTTATGATATAGTTTGTTTCCTCTGCCTCTTATCACCAATGAAAAAAAAAAATGCCAGAGCTAGCAAAACTTCCCCTTGCCCATTCCACCCACTCACTGGCTGCTTATTTCCGTTCTGTATACGAACACTGGTCTCGACTAAACTCTGTTCGTTAGCAAAGAATCATTCCAATAAATAGGTTAAGCAGCATCTTCTAATTTACACACAGCAGCTACTCACTATTCATAACAATAACATCGTATGAGAGCGTCAAAACATTAATTAGTAATTTGTTTGAGTTACCTATATAATATAATTATGTGTACTAAAACTTATGTCCACTGTATACTCTACTACAAAGCACCTCCCGACTTGTTGACCCTTCTATGTGCATGTCGACACAACAAGGTTTATTCTTTTCAAACTAACACTAATCAACATCTAGTTAATTAAGGAAGGAGGCAGTTTACCACCTAGATTAAAACAGTCCTTATATTGAACAATGTTACTCGAAGGTCTGTGTTCTATCGTGACTGCTTTTAATCGCATTAGTCTACATACATCATAATATACACAACATTACATTACAACCATTACCCTGGACTCAAGTGGTGGATGAAAGTATTTTTTTTTAGCGTAATATCAAGAGTCTATGGTACCTTAAATTAAATATCATTAAATCAAGAATTTAAATATTTTGGAACATTGTCATTTGCACTTCGTCTGTCAGTTAAACTCTGAACAGCAACAACAACAGAGCATAAACACTGACAGACACGCATATACATAGAAGTATCATTAACCTACCTCTCTCTCTCTCTCTCTCTCTCCACACACAGGATACTTGGCCGCCACTTGGCAGCCACTATTGTTGTAATGATCAGCTCGTGTCCTCACACACGAGACATTATTTATGGACGCCACACATTAATTTTACCTGTCTCACCAGAACACCAACATGAGAATATGTAAACCAACAAACAAACAAAACTCACACACAACTTAACACACCTACAGTACAGGAAAAGTGACTGTTTATAACACTATAACCAATATACACCATAACACCATACTACACAACATACTGTACACCATACTGCACTAAAACCAACATACAGCATACTACACTAAAACCAACATACAGCATACTACACTATATCCAACATACACCATACTACACTATAACCAACACACACCATACTATACTATAACCAACACACACCATACTATACTATAACCAACACACACCATAACACCATACTACACTATAACCAACATACACCATAACACCATACTACACTATAACCAGCACACACCATACTATACTATAACCAACACACACCATAACACCATACTACATTATAACCAACACACCATAACACCATACTACACTATAACCAACACACCATAACACCATACTACACTATAACCAACACACACCATAACACCATACTACACTATAACCAACACACACCATAACACCATACTTCACTATAACCAACACACACAATACTACACTATAACCAACACACACCATAACACCATACTTCACTATAACCAACACACACCATAACACCATACTTCACTATAACCAACACACACCATACTTCACTATAACCAACACACACCATACTACACTATAACCAACACACACCATAACACCATACTTCACTATAACCAACACACACCATAACACCATACTTCACTATAACCAACACACAGCATAACACCATACTACACTATAACCAACATACACCATAACACCATACTACACTATAACCAACATACACCATACTACACTACAACCAACATACACCATAACACCATACTACACTATAACCAACACACACCATACTACACTATAACCAACACACACCATAACACCATACTACACTATAACCAACACACACCATAACACCATACTACACTATAACCAACACACCATAACACCATACTACACTATAACCAACACACACCATACTTCACTATAACCAACACACACCATAACACCATACTACACTATAACCAACACACACCATAACACCATACTACACTATAACCAACACACACCATAACACCATACTTCACTATAGTTATCTATATATAATTTCACATACAGGAGTGACTATATCCGTCCCTAACTGCTCCCAAGTCCTTTGAGATATCAACACTAATTTTGTTGTGGATAATACTGTACACTCGCAATCCAATATATGTATCCAGGCTTGCTTCAAATAGCCTGATCGAATATTAAGCGAACAGGAAACAGGACCAGATGAACAAAAATAATGGTGTTAACAGTTTGGAGGGTGTACAGGGAGATTTAGGAAGGGAAGAGGTTAGGAAAGCAATAGGAAAGTTGAAGATGGGAAAGGCACCAGGGGTGGATGGGATAACTGCTGAAATGTTAAAGTGTGGGGGGGAGGTAGTGGTGGAGTGGATGTTGCTTATATGTACATTGGCCTGGAGGCAGGGAGAGGTGCCAGAGGATTGGAGGAGAGCCATAATTGTACCTTTGTATAAGGGGAAGGGAAGTAAGGATGAGTGTGGTAGCTATAGGGGAATAAGCCTTCTTAGTGTACCGGGGAAGGTTTACGGGAAGGTTCTGACTGAGAGACTGATGGAAGTAACAGGGAATAAAGTTAGTGAGGAGCAGGGAGGGTTCAGAAAGGGTAGAGGATGTGTGGACCAAATATTTGCATTAAAATCAATAGTGGAGAAGTATATTGGGAAGGGTAAGAAGTTGTATGCTGCCTTCATGGACTTGGAGAAGGCATATGATAGAGTTGATAGGAAAGCTATGACAGAGGTGTTGAGAATTTATGGAGTTGGGGGGCCTTTACTGAAAGGCATTGAGGCTTTTTATGCAGATGCAAAAGCATGTGTACGGGTAGAGGGTGATCTAAGTGAGAGTTTTAATATTAGTGTAGGGCTGAGACAGGGGTGTGTTATGTCACCATGGCTGTTCAATATATATATGGATGGTTGTATGAGAGAGGTGAAAGCCAAAGTGAATGGTCTGGGGGTGAAGTTGAGGTTGAATGAAGCAAATTGGTCCCTGGTGGCAAGTTTGTTTGCGGATGACACTGTGCTGATGGCTGAGAGTGAAAGGAATTTGCAGAGAGTGGTGGACGAATTTCAGTCTGTGTGTAAACGAAGGAAATTGAAGGTGAATGTGGGTAAAAGTAAAGTGATGGTATTTGAAAGAGCAGAAACTGAAGTGATTGACTTTGCTACACCTTACAGAGTGGCTGTACCAACTGGGACGAAGTGTGAGATAACTCTGAGGGGTGAGAGGATGGAGGAAGTGAAGGAGTTTAAGTACCTGGGTACAGTTATGTGTAAACATGGAAGTATGGAAGGAGAAATTAGGGAGAGAGCAGTGAAGGGTAGACAGGTCATAGGATCACTGGGGAGGATTATGAAGGGTAGAAGTGTGAGTATGGAAGTGAAAAGGGGACTACGAAATAGTATAATCCTGCCAACACTGACATATGCGTCGGAGACATGGACATGGAATAGGGCGCATCAGTCTAGAATAGGTGCTGTGGAAATGAGTTACTTGAGAGGAGCATGTGGACTTACTAGATGGGATGGAGAAAGTAATGAGAGTGTATATGAGAGATGTGGTATGAGTGAGAAGGCAATTGGTATTGAGTGTGGAGTGGTTGAGAGAGTGAAACGTAATACATTGAGATGGTATGGACATGTGGAGAGAATGCAAGGCGAGGAATTTGTAAAGAAGGTGTATGGAAGTGAAGTTGTAGGACCTGGTGTGAGAGGCAGACCTCCGGTTAGATGGCAGAACAGAGTGGAAGAGTATGTAAAGGAGAGAAACATGAGGGGCAGAGGAGGGCTTGAACAAGTAAGGAGGGAGTGTTGGAACAGGGAGAACTGGAGACACTTCTGCCGTGGCCACCCCCTTGAGGGGAGTTCCCGGAGGGAACGAGGCGTCGGAGCTATAGATAGATAGATAGACAGTTTGGAGGATTTAGTGGCTCCAGATTTATCAACACAAAATTTCTCCCTTAACTACACACAAACAATTTCTACCATCATCATCATCATCATTACTAATACAATTGCTCTCTTTCCTCCTCCTTCAGATGTCCCTACGAGAACCACCTCCCGTCCCTCTTCGTGCCAGCTATGGACTGATGGGAGCAGCTGGTGTGTTTATAAATATGATCTTCTTCATCATAAACATTGTCTCAGACTGTGTCCTTGCTTATGTACTCTGGCAACAGGTAAGTATGGATGTGGGGGCTTAGTAATATAATATAGATGATATAATATAGATGAATGAATTTAGAACTATTCTTTTAACACATGCTCAGTAAATCACTTATACACTTAGTCGGTGTAGGAATGAATAACAGAAGCCTGGGAACACACACACACACACTATCCTTTTAACACAGGTTCAGTAAATCACTTATATAGTTAGTCGGTATGGTAATGCATAACAGAAGCCTGGGAAAACACACACACACACTATCCTTCTAACACAGGCTCAGTAAATCACTTATATAGTTAGTCGGTATAGTAATGAATAACAAAAACCAGGGAAAACATTTGGTGGTCTTCCATGTAGCCATCGAGTAATACATTTTTTTTCTCTCGTTCCACAGGCTGAGTTTGCCCCCGAGACACATGAACTGCTCACTTGGTTTATTATTGCACTCAGCATCATTATTATACCAACCATTCTCACCAACATCCTCAGGTAACTGTATATTAAGAACCCTGTGATTGTGTATTAAATTTGGTGACTTCTGATTCCTCTTGACTGTGCCACGAAACACACTCCTTCCATATAAGTGGTGTTTCGTGGCAATATTTGAAGGACTTATTTACCTCCAATTTCTTTCTGACTACATCACAGGATCCCTTAAGGGGGTAGTATAATACAGTGCTGAAGGTAAATCTTGAGCAAGTGATTCCTCCTAACTATGTCATGAAACAGATCCCTTATTAGAACCATTGGGGGCTTCTGTTTTCTGGCATAGTTAGGAGGAATCAGTAGCCTTCCAATTTGCCAACAAGATAATCTTTCCTTAACAGAATAGTAGTGTTGGTGGTATATCTGGAGCAACTGATTCCTCCACACCATTCCAAGCAGCAACAGGCCAATATTGTGTTAGTTAATCTGGTCTTGTTTCCTGGCATACTTTGGAGGAATCACGGCACTCAAATGTACCAAATGTATACAATTTCATTATCCCTTGCATTTAACTTTAAACTATTCTTTATATCAAAGTATCACAGGATTTGGTATCTGGCACTATACCTATAAAATGATACTCTATTCCCTTTTTATGATACAAAAGGATTACATAACTATAAAGAGTAAATACTGATTCACAATATACCATCATGGTACCGTCACATTACATCACATCAATATATCTTACATGAAACCAAATGGTCATGTTCACACTACACCCTCACATCACATCACATCACATCATGTCAATATATCTTCTATGTAAACATGTGGTCATGTTGACACCACACCTTCACATTACAGCACCACCATTTGTTTACACTGCAATTGGAACCTATAATGAATGAGTGTCTTCCCTTTCCTTTCCTCTATTCAGCCTGGTGTGGTATTATGAAAACAAGCAGTGTTTGGCTGACACCTGTGTACTTCAAAAAATGACCAAGTGGCAGACTGCTGTTAGAATCATCATGCATCTCCTCCTCCTTGGTCAGATCATCAGGTACTGTTACTGAAGACCATTAATATACAATGATATTATACAGTATTGCCTTGATATAAGGAAGTCAAATCTAGCGATATAAGGAAGTCAAATCTAGCACTATCCTTTAAACACAGGCACAGTAATTACAGTAGCCTATTCCCTCTATATAGGATAATGAAATTTACTACATATATCCATTTAACATAGGCTCAATAAACACACTATTCCCTCGATATAAGGTGATTACATTTATCACATAATATCCTTTTAACACAGGGTCAGTAAATCACATAGTGTGTATGGTAATGAATAACAGAAGCCTGGGAAAACTTTTAGTGGTCTTCAATGAGGGACTGAGTGTAATATAAAGAAATGGTGGATACAAATATTTATTCAATGTATATTGAGGGTCGACTGTATAAAAAAAAAATATATATATATATATATATATTATCTTGAGCTCACTATTATCTAAGTTTATATTCCTTCACAACAATACACATAATATTAGCGACAACAGACCTTACATATTACCCTATGTATGGTTAGTTTTAATAGTTTTGATAGAATTTTATGTACAGTATGGTTCCTTTCTTTTTAATAAATGGGAAGGCTACTGATTCCTCCAAACTATCTCAGAAAATTATCACCTTAAAATGTTACTAATAGGGGATCTTGTTTCGTGGCATAGATTGGAGGATTCAGCAGCCTTCCAATTTACCATCATCAAGAGTTTATCCCGGGGGGGTGGGGGGGGGGGTGTACAGTGCTAGTAAATCTGGCGCAACTGATTCCTCCAAACTATTCCAAGCAACAGACCATCGTTATTTTTGCTAATCTAGCACTCTTTTCTGACATACTTTGGAGGAATCAAGGCACTCTATATCTACCAAAAGTGTATTCTTCCCTTTAATGCAATATGTTTGATCTCTACACGGTACAGATACGTAGACATTGTGAGGTATGGAACCAAGATGAAGCGTCAGACAAGAAGAGTAGAGACAGGGGAATATGGAAGTAGTGTGTTACGCAGATCACCAAAAGGAGAACTTTATGCTGCACTACAGAGGGTTGGTATATGTACAGTACTGTACTGTAGTAGGCCCTCAATATATCATGATTAAATTTACCACTAACATATTTACACAGGCTCAGTAAAGCACTTAGTTAGTCTGTATGGTAATGAATAACATAGGCCTCGGAAAACATTTGGGGGTCTTCAATGAGTGTAAAATGAAGAAATGGTTGATACAAGTATTTATTCATTATATATCCAGGGTGTACTGTACTGTTTACACACATAAGTTAAGATACTGAGTTTATATTTATAAGATAAATGGATAAACAAAAAGGTGGAAAAACTGACTGACTGAGTGATGACATAAAGGTCATTTAGTCCAACACTACCCTTAAAATAAAGTTAAAAAAAGACACATCAATTTCATGCATGATAAAAGCAAAAATAATCAATCATTACAAAATTAATACAACTTAAAAAAATAAACAAGGTAGAGAGTATCATGAAGTCTGCTGATAATAATGAACAAACACTGGATAGGCTGGTAAGGAAACAGGCTGAATGATAATTATGCACACATATAACTGGCTTGACAAATACTTTTTATAGTGAAGTTTGTTATATTGAGGGTCTACTTTATGTACAGTACATATTTTGTACTTAGTATTGTATCCAGTAACTATATGAAGACTTGAAATAGTGTCCCTAGATTTGCAGTAATAATAAGTAGAAATACTGTATAGTAAATACTGCATTTTGTACAGTGCAGTACAGTATTTAAATGTAAAAAAAATCACTGAAAGGGGATCTCTAAATATGTGCTGAAAACTGATCTTTCTCAAATTATCTCATAGAGTTATCCCAGTCTAGTACTGTATGGAATAAGGTGGAATGACCAAGGAATGATATAGTGTAGTAATGTAGTCAGTCAGCTTCTGTAATGATAACTGTGTAGGTGTGTCAAGGTTAGTTAACAAAGTACAGTAGTACAGTACATCATAGGAATGTACATTTTGTTTACAATGTTTGATATAGTACATCATAGGAGTGATCAATTTAGTTAACAATGTTTTGTATTTAATGGTTACACACACACACACACAGGTAATGTCACGAGACACAGCCATGTTGGATATGATACACAGCTTCCTACAAGATGCACCACAACTAGTCTTCCAGATCTTCCTACTCTATCACAGCCACAGTCCAGGAATCAATATCTCCAATGAATTCACCAGTATAAGTAAGTTGATTAAAATATTGTACAGTAAATACCTTTTCTTGGAAGTACAGTGTTGGTAAATCTGGAGTAGCCTAACTGATTCCTCCAAACAAGTCCAAGTAATGGGTCACTGTTATTTTTGTTAACCTGGTTCTGTTTGTTTCATGGCATGCTTTGGAGGAATTAAGGCACTCTAAAACACCAAAAGTATACTATCCCCTTAATTAAAGCCTCTAATGAATTTACAAATATCAGTGATTTGTTTAAAACATTGTACAGTACATGTATAATAATTGATTGATTGACTGATATTAGGCGCCGAAACAGTGAGGTCAAATTTAACACCTTCCTTCACACACTACAGTACACATTTAACACCTTCCTTCACACACTACAGTACACATTTAACACCTTCCTTCACACACTACAGTACACATTTAACACCTTCCTTCACACACTACAGTTTACATTTAACACCTTCCTTCACACACTACAGTTTACATTTAACACCTTCCTTCACACACTACAGTTTACATTTAACACCTTCCTTCACACATTACAGTACACATTTAACACCTTCATTCACACACTACAGTACACATTTAACACCTTCCTTCACACATTACAGTACACATTTAACACCTTCCTTCACACACTACAGTACACATTTAACACCTTCCTTCACACATTACAGTACACATTAACCACCTTCCTTCACACACTACAGCCACAATCTATCGGTGGTATTATTAAACTTTTTCTTTGACAAAAAGTTCTCTTCGTCAATCAGTTCCTGTTATTTTGCAATGTGAATTTAGCAAAGAATAAATCTGATAATACTAGCCTATGTCTCATACTATAACAGCTTCCTTCCCACCATAGCCACTACAGTCCAGGTCTATACATCATGATATACAGTACACCCTGGATATACAGTGATTATATACTTGTATCTACTATTTCTTAATTTTACACTCAGTCCCTCATTGAAGACCACCAAATGTTTTCCCAGGCTTCTGTTATTCATTACCATACAGACTAACAATGTGATTTACTGAGCCTGTGTTAAAAGGATAGTGTGTGTGTGTGTGTATTTTCCCAGGCTTCTGTTATTCATTACCATACAGACTAACAAAGTTATTTACCAAGTCTGTGTGAAAGAGATATATTATGTGCTAAATTTAATCATATTATATGAAGGTCCTACAACAGTAACAGCTTCCATCCCTCACTACAGCAACAACAGTCCAAGTCTGGAAGGTAGTATTAGGAGTGTTGGGCATCTCATGGTCTGTGGTGTGGTACCAGGATGAGTTGCGTCGTGTAGTATCAGATTGGGATCAACCTCTCAACTGTTGTGGCATTACTACATGTGTCATCTGGCGTGTGGCGATGGTCTCCTCAAGAATCATTGCCATTGGTTCATTTACCGCAATACATGTGAGTTTTCATTGAGGGGGTCACTAAGGGGGTAGTATACTTTGGATACAATACATTGGACCACCTTGCTTCCTCCAATGTATGCCAGGAAACTAATAATAATACTTTTGGACATTGGAGTGCCTTGATTCCCCCAAAGCATATATGCCAGGAAATAACAGGATGGTCCAGATTAACACAACTAATAGTGGTGGCCTGTTTGTTGCTTGGAATAGTTTGGATGAATTACTTGATCCAAAATTTACCATCAACACTATACCACCTACTGTACATTACCCCTTTTTAACCTCCACTTAAGAGGGTAGTACAGTACAGTATATACAGTGTTGTTGATGGTAAATCTGGAGCAATTGATTCCTCTAAACTATTCCAAGTAACAACAATAGGCCACCATCATTATTTTTGTTCATCTGGTGCTGTTTGTTTCCTGGTATACATAAACATATTTGTACTTTGAAGTAAACAAGACACTCCAATGTACCAAAAGTGTACTGTCCCCTTAAAGTACATAATTCAGTTTATTGAGGTACAGTACAGTATATGAGAAAGCAATTTAACAGTGATACTATGACGGTACAACAAACAAAATTCAATTTGTTAACATATAATAATTTGGTAGTAAAATAGAAGATGAGGAAACAATTTAACAGTGATACCATAACTGTACATACACCATTCATTTTGTCCAGGTGTAATAATTTGTCAGTGGAAAACGAGGGATCATTCAATCATCAATCAATTTGTTGATGTATAATAATTTGGTAGTAAAATACGAGGTGATAACTTATACCTTATACCATTACAGCCAGTGGATGATGTTCATGCTGACCATCACACTATATTCACCATCTACATGCGTGAGGATGGCACAGTGTACATTCCCTTCACCATCATTAGTACATGTGTCCTTCTAGCTCACTGGCTCATCATGACGGCCTGGATACATGCTCAGGTAACTATAGGGTGGTCCCAAAGGCTTGTCACCCCCTACCATACACTTGCAATAATTGGACGAGTCATTTGTAGGGGTGACAAGACTTTCAGCCACCCTAAACACTATATTTACTAACACTAACAGAATATCTACAGGTATAAATCCATTCACAGGCTCTCACAAATAATATAGAGTAGGCTCTCTATGTAAGATATTTAACTTTATCACTTACAGTGTATCTTTTTTAACACTTAAATAACTACACTAAATTTACTAACACTGAACATAATATTTACACTACACCCTCAATATAAGGGGATCAAATTTAACACCATCCTTTTAATTAATACGGGCTCAGGTAACTTGCTACATTTACAAACCCTCACAGAATATCTACAACAGGTCCTTGATATAAGATAATTAAATTTAGCACATATACAATAGTACTGTACCTGCATATCTTTTTATCATAGGGTCAGTCCATCACTAACTTAGTCTGTATGGTAATGAATAACAGAAGCCTGGGTAAACATTTGGTAGTCTTTATTTACTTATTTATTTATTTACTCTTATCACTCCTAAAATGTTTACCATCCTTCCTATACAGACTATCAACTGTGTGTATGTTCCCAGGCTTCTGTTATACATTACCATATAGACTAACAAAGTGATTTAATGAGCCTGTGGTTAAAGAATACATTATGTGTTAAAGTTAATTATTTTATATCTCGAGTCTACTATACTGTTCCTCACCTTACACAACAACTAATCTCCCTTTATTATCTACTCTACTCCTACACAGGGCACCAACTTCTGCTCTAGAGATGACAACACCAAGCGTCCTGTGTTGGAACTTCTCTACAACTGTGTCATGGGTGTTGTACATATATTCAGCTATATAAACATTAAGGAGGCTCCCTCTCGTAGACGCATGGCCTTCTACTACATCTTGTGTCTTGTGGAAAGCACTACTATGATCTCAGTCTGGTGCGTTGAGGTAAGATGAATCCAGCAAATATTATCACCAACTAACACTATTTTTTATGGAGGTACTTATACTGTAATGTCTTGTTTTGCACTGTTGTTGTTGTAATGGGTGTGTATCATACCGTTTAATATGCATCCATACATTACACATCCAGAAACCTAGTGGTGGATATAAAGAGGGTTTACTATACACGGATTCATAGATAATGGTATAATACACAACAATAACAACAGTGCAGATAAAAGGATTACTGTATAACTATTTATTAACCATATTCCAAGAACAAATAGTGTATCCAGTAATTTAATTTATCATGTTATCTGTCTAATGTCTATTATAATATACACTATAATTGATAGTACTGGGTCTATAAACAAGGTGAAAGCATCTAATACAGTAAACCCTGGATATATAATGAATAAATACTTGTAATTTCTTCATTTTACACTCAGTCTCTCATTGAAGACCCCAAATGTTATCCCAGTCTTCTGATATTCATTACCATACACACTAACTAAGTGATTTACTGACCCTGTGTTAAAAGGATATATGTGATAAATTCATACATCTCATATCAAAGGCCTACTGTAAGACCTCCTTAATTAACTGAGACGATGATGCCTAATTTTATGCTTCCTTTCCCTCCCAACAGATGGAGTCTCAGTACACTGGTGTTTGGTTCCGTGCGACAATAGTGTTTAGTGTAGAGATGCTGTGGTTGTTGAGTATGTGTTGTATTGTTGGATATTATGCCTTCCTTCACCCAGACAAAGACAACAATGGTGGTGGTGGTAATGATAAAACTCAAACATCGAGGCTACAGTTATAATGGTGTCGGCAAAAATCAATCATAGTGACAACAGTTATAATGATGTCGCAAATATCAGGCACCGTGACAACAATAATAATGGTGTTGGCAAAATTCAAGCATCATGACAACAATTATAATGGTGTCTCAAAAATCAACCATCGCGACAACAGTGATAACAGTGTTGTCAAATTCAAACTTTATGACAACAGTAATAATGGTGTCACAAAAACAAGTGTTGGCAAAAATCAAACATCATGACAATAGTGATAATGGTGTCAGCCATAATGAACTATTGCGACAACATTGTGCCGGCAACAGTGATAATGGTGTCGCTAAAATCAATCATCGCGACAAAAGTAATGGTGTCGGTGAATATATATACAGTATATATATATATATAAAAAAAAAGTGATAGTATACAAATTATACTGTACTATACTGTACACAGAAAACATTTGGTAAAGGGGTATGTATACTTTTAGTACATTTGAAAGCTTTGATTACTCCAAAGTAGGCCAATGAAACAGGACCAGATTAAGGTGAGATTCTCTTGGTAAATTGAAAGGCTACTGATTCCTTCTAACTATACCAGAAAACACATGCCCTCAATAGTACTAAAAAGGGATCTGTTGTTGTTGTTGTTACATGGTATAGTTTGGAGGAATCAGAGACCTTCCAATTCACCAACAAAAGAATCTCACCTTAACAAAAATAATGGCTGGATACAAGTATTTATTCATTGTATATCCAGGATCTACTGTATTCAAATCAACAATGATGATGGTTGGTTAAATATAATGATGACTTAATCTGAATTCTGGCCTGGTATGTCTTTTAACCCTTGATGCTCAGACTTACTAAAACTATCACATTGCTAAACCTTATACAGTTGTTTTTTTTATGAGATTTGCATTCTAGTAGAGTAATGACTTGTTTTTCACTGTTGTTATAGATGTGTATTATTATTACTATCATATCATTCAATATGCATCCATGTACAGTAAACTATCTTTGAACATCATTGTTATGGGTATTATACCATTTAATATATTGTAATGGGTGTGTGTTGTACCGTTTAAAATACATCCGTGTACAGTAAACTATAGTAGGCCTATCTCTGTACATTGTTATTATGGGTGTGTGTTATACTGTATTCAGTTAAACCATTTACGTTTAATTTGTGTACTTGAAGTGAGGGATGAATGAGTTTGTATCACGGGCATTCTGTCTCACTATCTGTATTTTATATATTTATACTGTACTGTAATTGCTAAACGGTACACTAATGATACACAATATATTAGTATTAAAATGAACAAATTGTAGGCCAATATTGTATGTATACTTTAATAATAACTTTTTATACTATGAAATAAAAAATCAGATATGACATAGACTATAAAATACCTCCCTTTAATTATACTGTATAACAAAGTAAGAAAGTTAAGGGGTAAGTACAATCTTGGTAAATCTGGATCAAATGATTCCTTCGAACTATTCCAAACAACAGGTCATCATAATTTTTGTTTATCTGGTCCTGTTTCCTGGCCTACTGTGAAGGAATCAAGGCACTTCAATGTACCAAAAGTGCATTACCCCATTAATGCTTCATGGTGTCAGAGAGGTTCACTCGTATCAACTGCAACACACACACTCACTCACTCACTCACTCCATTATAAAGCACTGTCAATCTCCTATGAATTTTGTTAGTGTTGGTTCATCCAGCCTTCACCAAACACTACTTCCACCTCACTCTTGCATACAGTAATACTCCTGACTGTATCTAAGAAGGTTTTTATGGCTCATATCAAAGTTTTTGCCATGGATAAAATTGGAAGGTGAGTGTTGCACATCTATTAATTATAATAGTGTAAAGTAAAGACTGAGGGTCGTATTATCTAGTTACTTCTTCTCGTCTCTCAGTTCCTATTATTTTGAGTAACAAAACGCCTTTGTGTGTAACTAGAATTGATTGTGTGTAAGACTGTGTGTGTGTTTATTAATTTTGTTCATCTTAGAATTGTTTCTGACCATTCTATTGCTGTTTTTGGATATGATCACTGTTCTTCTAAAACTATTAAAAGATCTCTTTTGTTGGTGTCTATTATTTATTAAGCAAAACAGTGAGAAGGTAAGGTTGGCCACAAGAATTCCTACACAGGCTATATGGAAAGAAAAGAGGTCATTAATAATTGTGGAAGTACTGCAATGAATGGTCTACCAAGTGACTCAATGATTAGTAAAACAAACCTAATAATAATACTGTATTGCATTTACATAGTCTTACGTTACATTTTCTCTATGTTGTAAACCCTCGAAAACAACATTGTGTGTACGAGTTCTTGAGGCCAATAGTAAATGTATGATTCTTCACTAAGTCTTGACACAATCCTGAGGACACAGATGCAGTGTTTATAACTCTCATATGACAAATAAGTGAAATAACAGTATTTATTGAAAGAATTGCCATTTTGTAGCAGTGTTACCAGATCTGGCTAGGTCACAGTATTTTGCCCCGGTCATTTCCTGTACTTTACCATGGTTATTTTCCGGTAGTTTGCCCAGGTTAGGTCCCGGTAGTTTGCCCAGGTTAGGTCCCGGTAGTTTGCCCAGGTTAGGTCCCGGTAGTTTGCCCAGGTTAGATCCCGGTAGTGTGCTGTGGTCTAGGTTAGGTTAGGTTAGGTTAGGTTAGGTAAGGTAAGGTCAGGTCAGGCTAATTTCAAAATGCCCCATTTGAATATGCCCTATCTTGGAAATGGGGCATTTGCGGAGGAAATGCCATAGAAGAAAATAGTCTTAGAATGGTCTAAATAAGTGGGTAATGAAGGTAGAAAAACCGTACCCAATAACGGTAATTCATTCAATATTTACCGCATATTTTTGTGATAAATAATTAGAAATATGTCATTGATATTATTAAGAGAACACATAAATTTTAGATAAAAGATATCAGAAAAAAGAATAGTATCAACAAAGGAGGTGCCGTTGAAAAGGCTACAACAAGACGATTATTTTACGTAAACAACAATGGCGAAAGGAGGTGCAGGGACCTACTCCAAATATTATTCAAGCTTTTTAACTTTACGAAGAACAAGATTACGTGAACCATGTGGTGCACTACTGGGATTTAATGTTTTACAATTATTTCAAAACCCTGATGGTATTGATCCCAACATAAATACCGTCAAAAATACCAATGATGTTTTGGAACACACCGGCTGGCAAAGATTAAAGACAATGTTCACAGAAGATGGTTATGGTAATATGAGTCCGGAACTATCAATGGTACGACAATTTACTATTATATCCAACAACAGCATAAATTAAATATCGACAAAAAAATTCCGGTAATTATCTAGTATATTGCCGTTTTCTTTTACGATGTTTCTACCTCTTTACCCACTAAGTTAATTTATGTCATTCTAAGACTATTTTATTCGGAAATGCCCCATTTCCTATATAGGACATATTTAAATGGGACATTTTTAAATTAGCCTGACCTGACCTAACCTAACCTAGACCGCAGTACACTACTGGGACCTAACCTGGACAAACTACCAAGACCTAACCTAGGCAAACTACAGTACCAGGAAATAACCGTGATAAAGTACAGGAAATGACTGGGGCAAAATACTGGGACCTAGCCGGATCCGGCAACACTGCTACAAATCGGTAATTCTTTCAATAAATACTCAAAACGGCAATAGTCTAGGTTAGGTAAGGTCAAGTAAATTTCAAAATGCCCAATTTGAATTACTTGGAAATGGGGCATTTCCAAAGAAAATGCCATAGAAGGAAAGTGTCTTAGAATGTTATATATTAGTGGGTAAAGAGGGTAAAAATATCGCAATAGACTAGATAATTACAGGAAATTTTTTATGGACTTTTGATTTTGGCTGTACAACTTGGATTAAATTTTGCACTTCAGTTGCCAATTAGGTAATATACCGGTAATTGTTACCTACATTTGTAGCAGCCATTAAAAAACATGTCAAAATATGTTATGTTACATTACCATTATCTCATGTATTGGTATTTCTAAACAACAGTAAACACCAACTTTTCCAACTTTAAATACTCTAGTTCTTCATGCATATTTTGGGTGAATATTTATGAGATGTGAAATGCATAATGTGTTCCCCATGGTTAACCTATCCTTTCCTATACTATCCTACTATTCATTGCAGATTATATCCAGGATACTAAACTAGCCAAAAAATAGACCAATTAGGCAGGAAAATTGATATGCAACAGACAGTAGTCCTAAATTTATACCATGTTATATAATAAAAATAGACATTGGCACAATATATAATGGTGATGTATAAGTTGAGCCAAAGAAATGGAAAACACAGTATTTTCCCAACTTTTTTTGGGATAATTCATCATTCCTTGTTTTCATAATACTGTGTTGAAATACAAGTGTGCCAGTGCATTTTGACCATATCTGATTCCCCCCCCCCCCAAGAGGCTGGACTGAAGGGAAAAACAAGTAAAAAAAAAAAAAGGCATTAAA
Organism: Petrolisthes cinctipes; assembly: GCA_033782935.1. Taxonomy (NCBI): domain Eukaryota; kingdom Metazoa; phylum Arthropoda; class Malacostraca; order Decapoda; family Porcellanidae; genus Petrolisthes; species Petrolisthes cinctipes. The sequence continues at coordinate 116,114 of JAWQEG010002102.1, read as the reverse complement.
TAGTTGTTATTTATGTTTTATAATTAGTCTGACTCTACCTGACCTAACCTAATTTGGCCTGTGGCAGACTACAAGGACCCGCCCTAACCAAACCAGGCTCGTGGCCGACTACAGTGACCTAACTGAGGCAAACTTGGGAAGGGTCAATTTAACGTTAAGAGATTCTCCCCTTAAAACTTAATCACTTGAACAATTACAAACACAAAATATAAAGGCATAGATATTATACTTTTGATACATTAAAGTGTCTAGATTCCTCCAAAGTATGCCTGGAAACAGGACCAGATAAGAAAAAATAATGGTGTCCTGTTGCTTGCAATAGTTTTTAGGAATCAGTTACTCCAAATTTGCCAACACTGTACTACCCTCTCAGAGTAAAGTAGCCTTGCATGAAATGGTAGTATCAGTACAGTATCAGACCCTGGGTATATATTGAATAAATACTTGTATCCACCACTTCATTTTACACTCAGTCCCTCATTGAAGACCACCAAATGTTATCCCAGGCTTCTGTTATTCATTACCATACACACTAACTAAGTGATTTACTGACCCTGTGTTAAGGGGAGTTTCTTTTGTTTGTGAATTGGCAGGTCTTTGATTCCTCCAAATTAGCCTATGTCAGGAATCAGACGCCCTCAGCAGTCAAGAGGAATCAGAGACCTGCCAATTTTCCAATAAGAGAATTTCCCCCTAATGCATTTCTTTCTTCCTCAGGTTATGAATGGTGTTATGACGGGTGCCTTCACTGGGTCAGTCATCGGTGGGACAGTTTTCTCTAAGAGCAGCTTCATCAAATTTATTGATGAAAACCAGGGGTCGACATTTCAAAACACATTTGAGGCAAAAAAACAATTACAAACACAGGTACAGTATTATACGTGCATCTAAAATCTGACAACACCTCACATAAAACACAGAACACACGTGTACACTACTCCACTCACAGACACCACACAACATACATGTCAACTATTGTACTCCACATGCACCCACATACACACCTTGTTATCACTCTAGAATTACATTGCCTTACTGACCATTACAAAGTTGATAGGTTTTAAGCCCTAATAATCAATCATTTAAAAGCTATTCTTTAATAACCTTGTTCTATATATGACCCAAACAGAATACCCAGTGAAATATGTCCCACTCACATCCCAAACCATCAATTTTGCCCAGCAGTGAGGGTCAGAGTTCAGATGATACCAGACCTATAGGAGTTAATATTCCAGCAACGCTTTTAACACTTTTAGTAAAAGCTTGCCACAATAAATATTGAATTCTGGCTGCTGATATACAGTGTTAATAGGATCTTCCAACAACTCCGTCATTTTGCTACAAACTCGTGCGTGGGACCAAATTTGTGGCACAGGGCCCGGAAGCACAAGTTACCTATTCTACATTATTCTTATATTTAATTACTAACAACCAAGCATCCAGCAATTACACTCCAGTGCTCTACTTTATATGTACAGTACTTAGGTTCACACAATATGGAAGTATATTGTTGACCATTGATATACTCAATATACCAAAAATCTTGTTGGGAAAAAAACACTGCAAAAAAATATCCACTGTCCTTGACATAGAATGGACTGATCGAAATAAGACATACGGGAAAATTGTAAATTACAAGTTAAATAGCAGAGTGAAACCAAGCAGAATAAAAGACAAGATATGGTTATCGTATTAAAATTGAACTCAACTACTCAGCCAGTAAACATAACAAACCCTGTTGGCACAGTGAATACGAGTGTGTTTGTGTGTGCTATTCCCAATTGCAAGTCTTCTCTATGGAAAAAACATGACAAGTACACAGACATGAAAGGTGTGAAGGGTTGGGCCACATTTCCATCACTGAAAAAATAACTTTACGAGTGTAAAGGGGTTCCACATGTAAATGTTTTGGTCCTGCTGTCCGTGCCGTTGCCAAAGTTGTTGTCCTTGATACTCGTATATTTTATTTTCTTAATTTGTCGTTCAGAGATAAACTGATAAATAGTACATGGAAAATAACTACCAAAAATATATCTTTAATTTTTAGAGTGGACAATTGTACCAATTCTGAGATTATTGTCGAGTTGTTGGAAGCACCTATTACAACATGGAGTACAGTACTTACACCCAAAAGATAATACAGTACTTTAAAGAGAAAAAAAATAAGCAAACCAGTATTGTAGTTATGCATAAATGCACTTATTAGAATGAAATACTGTACAATATTCATGTGCTGTACATTGATAATAATATACCTATTACTTATTATTTTTTTGCATTACATTGCTGATATTAAGGTGGTAATAAATTTTTGGTACAATAAAGTGCCTTGATTCCTCCAAAATATGCCAGGAAACAGGACCATATTAACAAAAATAATGTTGACCCTTTGCTCGGAATAGTTTGGAGGAATAAGATGCACCACACACACCAACACTGCACTATACCCCCCTTAATTAATGTCTCTACTATAACCAAACAGGTGACTTTGGGTTTTGCAAGAGGAGCGTGGATATGGGGATGGCGTTTGGGTGTATTCTGTGGGTCATTTCTCTTATGTACCACCACCATCTCAGTGTATCGGGGAAAGTCTTCTATTTTAGAGTGAGTATCTAGCTCAAGGATATTTGTACTAATTTTATCAATACACAATTCCTCCTTCGTCTACTTTCCCCCTCTGACTTATGCTCACCATCAGAATCTCTTTCAAGGACATAATTTCTGCTCTCCATGGCCTTGATATTCATAAGGAGTACAAACCTCAGGAGAGCATGCAACACTCTCATTCATCATACTACTACTCAGTATCACCCTTTTCTCTTCAATTCCCTCATACAAAAGTAATTGGCATTCTCAAGCTGTTTTTCTCTCTCATATACATGACTGGTTAACACTGAAACACACTATTGTAATGTCATTCATATTCCCCTTCTACAAAGAATAATATACCTTCATACAAGATGTGGCTCAATATCTCAAATGAAATTGGACATGATTTTGAACCTCTCATTCTTTTCACTTCAGAGGGGAGGACATGAACAGGAATTCTTGCCTTAGTAGAGAAGAAAATTAGAGTAATTTTGGCATTATTTGTACAATATTTAGAAATTACTGATTATCTTTTTTTCTAATATCAGATACCTAATTGCTGGAAGTGCAACTGGGTCATTGTTCAAGATAAAGCAAGGACCTCGAGCAATGATAGCAGGTGGTATTGTTGGCGGAGGTCTGGGTGCTATAGCTGGATCTGCCAGCCTTGGTATTATGTATCTCACAGGTAAATAAAGTACAGCATAACATGGATATTTGAACAATGAATAAATACTTGTATCCACCATTTCTTTATTTTATACTCAGTCATTCATTGAAGACCACCAAATGTTTTCCCAGGCTTCTGTTACTCTTTACCATACAGACTAACAAAGTAATACACTGAGCCTATGTTAACCACTTAGCCGTGGGCCTTATATACCGCTGTTGAGAAGAATACTTTACTTCTTGTAATTTTATTCATTTTAACTAAGATTCATATTCAAGAGGGTAAACAGTAATCCCTCATTTTGCACTGTTGTTATGGACGTGATATATACAATTGTCTATGAATCAATGTACAGCCACAATCAAATAACCAACGACATTTTCCTTCCATCATGCAAATTAATCAGTATCATATCAAAATATAATCATACAACACCTTATGTCAACTCAACCCTCTCAATTATTATTATGAGGTGCTGCAAAATCATATACGTGTTGGTCTTTATTACCAAGATATTTCCTACGATGGAAGGAAAGTGTCGGTGGATATTTGATTGTGGCTGTACAGTAAACCTTCATTATCCACCACTGGGTTTATGGGTCTGTAATATACAAAGAAGGTTTACTGTATACAGACTCATTACAAACAGTGCAATGCAAACCCATAACACTAACAGTGTAAAACAAGGCATTACAGTACTGTAGGCCCTAGAGATAAGATGACAAAATTTATCACATATATCCTTTTAACACAGGGTCAGTAAATCGCTTAGTGTGTATGGTAATGAATAACAGAAATCTGGGAAAATATTCAGTGGTCTTCAATGAGGGACCAAGTATGAAGAAATGGTGGATAGAAATATTTATTGTATTTCCAGGGTACATAATAGAATGTATTGTTGCACTGGTTAAAATTATCCTCAAGATTTTATCCCTATCTCTGTGTTCTGTAGATGGCAAATTTACTGGTGTGTATTTTCAGGGACATCAATGGAAGACTTGAGATATTGGCAGTATCAATGGAAGGAAGAGCAAGATGCAAATAAACTTGAACAATTCCGACAACTTAGGTCCAAACAATTGGATCCTCTCACACTGATTCATGAAGAAAAGCTTGATCCTAACAAAGATCTCATGAAAACTGATACCAATTAAGAGTATAGTATACTTTTGGTACTATGGAGCTCCTTGATTCCATATGCCAGGAAACAGGACCAGATTAAGAAAAATTATAGTGGAATGTTGCTTGGAATAGTATGGAGGGATCGGTTGCTCTAAATTTACCAACACTACTATTAATTCCCTTAAATCAAGGGGTAAAGTATGTTAGAACATTTATAGTATTTATTGTATTTGTACTGTGTCATTGAATATTGTATGCAAAGCTTCACCTGAATATTTATCATAGATAGTAAAAAATAAAGTACATTAATTTAAGAACTTTCCTTTTAATTATCACTGTTAAGGTTGTAGAGTAACAGTACAAGTTTCACAAAACATTGTCATCAATACAGTACTGTACACCATTTTCCTCTCATCCATGGATGGTGAGGCTCTAATACCAGTACAGGACCCCTGACAGACAAGGGGTCTAACTCTGAGACAATTTGAACCTTTAGTGGCATCATTGTTAGAGAAGAGTGCCCCCCCCACACCATCCCTGTATTGTAGGGGATACCAGGCTGACTGCACCATATAATAGTCCAAGGAAACTAAACTTTTGTTGTGACACCTTTGTCTATTACCTTCTGGTACTTCCCATTTGGAGAGTAACACATGTTCATCATGCAGTAAAATAAGATTCATAAAATACTGATTGTGTTTCTGCTTTTGTCACAAAATATAAAAGTGATACTGCTGTGAAGATGAACTGTGCTTATTAAAATTCCATCTTCACAATTATTTTCAGCAAATAATTGTTGATGAAAATAATGAAAACGTACAAACTTATCAATTCAATCATTACTCGTCTCTGTCTGAACCTGGACATTTACAAACATCGTCACTGTCTCCACAATTGCCAATGACGTTATTATTGGTGATGGTATGTGTCTAAAAGAAAAACAATTTATATTCTGATGTGTAACCTGGCATGGAATCGGTAGTAGCACTAGAAGACAAGACGAAAGTCATAACTGTCACTGTATAAAGGTAATGATGTGAGGATATGTGTGATGGTATGGTGTAAGGATATACAGTGTGTGGTGGTATGGTGTAAGGATATACAGTGTGTGGTGGTATGGTGTGCAAGAATATGCATTGTGTGGTGGTATGGTGTGTAAGGATATGCAGTGTGTGGTGGTATGGTGTACGGATATACAGTGTGTGGTGGTATGGTGTGTAAGGATATAGTGTGTGGTGGTATAGTGTGTAAGGATATACAGTGTGGTGTGAAAGGATATACAGTGTGTGGTGTGTAAGGATATACAGTGTGTGGTGGTATGGTGTGTAAGGATATACAATGTGTGGTGTGAAAGGATATACAGTGTGTGGTGGTATGGTGTGTAAGGATATAGTGTGTGGTGTGAAAGGATATACAGTGTGTGGTGGTATGGTGTGTAAGGATATACAGTGTGTGGTGGTATGGTGTGTAAAGATATACAGTGTGTGGTGTGAAAGGATATACAGTGTGTGGTGGTATGGTGTAAGGATATACAGTATGTGGACAGTGTGGTGGTATGGTGTGTAAGGATATACAATGTGTGGTGGTATGGTGTGTAAGGATATACAGTGTGTGGTGGTATGGTGTGTAAGGATATACAGTGTGTGGTGGTATGGTGTGTAAGGATATACATTGTGTGTTGGTATGGTGTGTAAGGATATAAAGTGTGTGGTGGTATGGTGTGTAAGGATATACAGTGTGTGGTGGTATGGTGTGTAAGGATATGCAGTGTATGGTGTAAGGATATACACTGTGTGGTGGTATGGTGTGTAAGGATATACAGTGTGTGGTGGTATGGTGTGTAAGGATATACAGTGTGTGGTGGTATGGTGTGGAAGGATATGCAGTGTGTTGTGTGTAAGGATATACAGTGTGTGGTACAGAGTACACTGGGCCAGCCCTTCTGACTTTCTGTGATTGTGTATGAGAACTGGAGGCTTCTGATTCCTCCTGACTGTGCCACGAAACAAGCTCCTTCCATACAGTAGGTGTTTTGTGGCAATATTTGAAGGATACATTTCCCTCCAATTTTCTAACTACCTCACGGGGTCCCTTAACAAAAGAGGCTATGTGGATGTCGGTCCAGAATGTAACACAACACAACACATTGTTAAACACTGCACTACACACAACCATACCCACCAAAGACACAACAACAGTCACTCCACGACAACCCTATGGAAAAACCTGACCAAGCCATGACATTCTCCAGGAACAATGACAACAGTATCCAATATAAATGGGTCACAGTTTCATTTTGCATCAATTTGTAGACAAGATTTCCTGGTACAGTAATGAAGAGTAAATGAGGTACAGTAGAGCAATATTTTCCATGTATAAGAATATTTGGAGCATCAAATTACGACCATATCCTGACTGTCAATATTACCTCAATTTATGAACAGGGAAAATGTTTGCTGTACTTACCCTGTGTTGTGAGGGTCTAGAGATGATAGCACACTTGTCTCAGTCGCTGCCAACCCTCGTCGGTCGTCACCAACTGTAGACAACCTGCTCATAGATGGTCCAGATATGTCCTGTAAAATATAATGAGCTGTGATCAGTTAAAGATATGTTACATAACTATCTATCTATCTATCTATCTTGACACTTCACTACCTCTGGGAACTCACCCCAAAGAGAATGACATGAAAGAAAAATCTCCAGTTCTCCCTGTTCCAACACTCCCTCCTCATTTGGTCAAGCACTTCCCTTCCACTCATGTTCCTCTCCTTAACCCCTTAGGACCGACTTTTTTTTTTTTTTTTTTCATCCCCAGCCGACTTCTGGGGGTCAATTTTCAACTTTCATGTAGGCAAATTTTGTTCTTACAGAATAAAAGAGCTTGAATTTACACACCAGGAACTGAAAACGGGAGCCTCCTAGGTGTACGCGTTTGCGTATGAAAGAGCGTCAAAGTCCGAAAATAAATAAATATTATCCCCTGAAACGCATGAAAGAAAACCTCATACGCTCTGCGTACACTCTAATCATGTAAATAAACACCTAAACAATGCGTCTAAGTGGTTTTCAATGATAATAAACGTATTTCAGTATAATTTTGTCTGTCTAGACTCTCCTGGAGTATAGTAGACAGCAGAGAGATACGAGAAACATAAGAAAACACCATGTAGTGGTGAGATGGGGTCCTTGTTGGCATACGCAGCTGCCAGACACCACTACCACAGTCAAACCTTTTCTCAAGGACGTTAGCTTTCCATCGTTACCAACGCCAGCTCGCTAGCTACTCGCTACAGTTTTTTATAGGTACGTCGACATGTCGGTTATTCGGAGCGAACCATTAATTTTTTTATCACCTACATGTCGGTTGATCGGTCCTAAGGGGTTAATGTACTTTTCCTCTCTGTTTACCCACCTGTCTACCACACACTGATCTCTGTTTTCCCATTCTAAGTTTACACAGACCTGTTCCCAGATGTATAAACACTCCTTCATTTCCTCTACCCTCTCACCTTCCAAAGTTATCTCACACTCAGTCCTAGGTGGCACCCTTACCCTATAGAGAGTTACAAGCAAAATCAATTACTTAAGCTTTTGCCTTTTCAAAGACCATCACCTTGCTTTTACAAACATTCACCTCTAGTTTCCTGCCCTTACATACCCACTGAAACCTATCTACCACCCTCTGCAAGTCCCTTTCACTCTCTGCCATCAACACAGTATCATCTGTAAACAAATGTGTCACCAGGGACCATTTTACACCATTCAGCCACAGCTTCACACCCAGGCCATCCACTCCTGTCTTCATCTCTCATACAGCCATCCATATGAATAGCCAGCAACTCTTTTTTTCTTTTCATTGATGGTCTTCCTTATTACATTCTATCTCTATCCACACACAAGCCAATGACTCCACCTTACATTATTCCCTCCAGCTTGACAACCATCTATTCCTACAGCTTCTCATCACATCACATCATGATAACAGCTAGAGTTTTAAGTATGAAATACCTTAATATTTAATATACTTCTAATCTGCACTTACAGTAATTTAAGTATCCTACAAAAATATACCAGTTCTTGTTAAATACCATGCTGAAGTGTGATAAAAAACAATGAAAGTGATTTAATGCAATGTGTGTGTTTACTGGTTGGTGTGTTGTAATGTCCCCAATAAACAAACATGTGACAGGGATTCCTCCAGTAATAATAATGATGTGATAAAAAAACAATTTAATGCAGTGTGTGTGTTTAGTGGTTGGTGTGATGTAATGTCCCCAATAAACAAACATAGACTAACATGTGACAGGGACTCCTCCAGTACTAATGATGTGTTGCCACTTGGTCCACCACTCTGGAACATATGTACAAACTCCTCAAAGCTGATCCGTCCATCACCATCAACATCCAACCGACTGAACAGCTGCTCCAGGACCTGTAACACATTCACAATAACACACGAGTTAGTTTCAGTTATGGGGTTATTTTGGTACAGTGTTGCTGGTGGAAAATCTGGACTAACTGATTCCTCTAAATTCTTTCAGAGGTCAAGATACCATAATATTTATTCATTGGTTTTGTTTCCTGGCATATTTTGGAGGAATCAAGGCATTCTAATGTACTAAAGCATATACTTTCCACTTAACGGAAGACTTTTCAGGGTTAATAAATTGGTGGGCTGCTGATTCCTCCAAACTATGCCATGAGGGCGTCTGTTTTTTGGTATAGTTAGGAGGAATCAGTAGCCTTCTAATTTACCAACAAAAGAATCACCCTTTAACATCCTGTACAGTGGACCCTCAGTAAATCACTTAGTTAGTCTGTATGCTAATGAATAACACAAGCCTGGGAAAGTAAACATTGTGTGGTCTTCAATGAGGGACTGATGAGTGTAAAATGAATAAATGATGGACAACAACAAGTACTGTATATAATTACTGCATATCCAGGGTCTACTGTATGTATAAATAAGTACTGTATAAGAGTTTTGCAAGGAAGTGTAAAAAATTATTAGGGTTTTGTAAGGACGTGTGAAAACTGTGTACAGTACTGTACTTACCTCATTAGCTACTTTCTCCATACCAATAGCATGACACACAGTGGCCAACTCATCCAGGGAAAGGTAACCATCATGACCCACACCAAGCCTTTGCCAGGTGGCTCGTAGGTATTCCTGAATGGTAAACATTTGTCACTGTATTGTAACTTAGGGTTGTAGATCAGATTGATTTATTGATATTAGGTACTGCAGCAGTGAGATCATATGGTGCTTGAGGAAGAAGGTGATCGAGAGGTGGGACAGTAAACACAAAATGGACAGTTGGAGAATGAACGGCCCTTTTAGTAGCCTTTTATGTCATATACAAGAACATTGGCGATGTTGACGATGGTGTGGTAATGATACAATGACTCTGTAGTGTGTCTATGGAGTCAATGTATTGGTACCACACCATCATATACAAGAACATTGGTGATGGCATGGTAATGATACAATGACTTTGTATCGGTACTACATCATAGTCAACACCAGAGATGTTCTTGTCTATGACCCTTAGAGTGGGCAGCCAATCCAAGGAAGCTTATGAAATACTATGCTTAACATAATTATTAATACACCCTACAGTATATAGTATACAGTATATATAAATATAGGACTAAAGTATGGGTTTGATGCTCTCCTTTTTATAAGTAGAATATGACTGATTTTAAGAGAATATTCTCTTGTTGGCAAATTGAAAGGCTACTGATTCCTCCTAACTATGTCAGAAAACAGATGCCCTCAATAGTACTAATAAGGGATTTGTTTCGTGGCATAGTTTGGAGGAATCACAGACCTTCCAATTTACCACCAAGGGAATCATTCCACTTAACTTACTGATGCTCATTTCCTTGTAGTGATTTTTTTTTTCTGTATTAAAAAATATCCGCATCCTTTCTGGTTACCCTTTCTTCCCTCAGTCCCCCTCATCCATACACACTTACTGGACCAAGATCTGATCTATTTCTCAGCATTATGATAGAATCTGAGGCAATGTGTTTAGGAAGATGATTTATTTAATTTTATATATGTGTGTGTGTGTGTATGTTTTCATCATCTTGTCATGTACCCCATTGTACTATGCTGCAAACCCCCAAGGATATGTGGACCACAGTTTATTTTTTATGTGTGTGTGTGTGTGTGTGTGTGTGTGTGTGTGTGTGTGTTTTCATCATCTTGTCATGTATCCCCAGGTGTACATGGACCACAGTTTGTACAACACTGAATTACAGTATGTGAATGTACTGACCTCTTCATTATCACCAGAATAAGCCAGACTATTGTGTTGACTTGCTAAACTTGTTTCCTGTCCACCAACACTCACATCAACGCTATCAGTCTCTTCCATTGGCTGTAAATAAAACCAACATTTTATAAGGGGAGATTCTCATTTTGGTGAATTGGAAGGTCTGTGATTCCTCCAAACTCATGTCAGGAAACAGATGACCTTAAGTGTTACTTTAATGGAGGATATGTTTCATGGCATAGTTTGGAAGATTACAGTAGCCCTCCAATTTACCATCTAAAAGAATATAATTTTAAAATAAATAATTATTTCTATAGTATGTACTGAAAAAGATTCACACACAAAATCATTATACTGTACTGTAATATTATGTAATAATTTACTGTACTAAAAAGAATGATAATATGTAATAATTTACTGTACAGTACTATAAACAATGATAATAATAAGTATCAGAGTCGCTGCAATTCAATATTATAATCATACAACCTTCAGAAATCACACTGTACTGTATATAACTTTACCTGACTAACAAGAGGTGGAACAACAGGTGGAAGGAGGTCTGTCTTTCCAGTATTTCCTTGTGTTGATGTTGGAGGTGAATCAGACGTGTCCATGGTACCGTTATTACCACCACCACCACTACTATTACTAGTTGGTGGATCCATCATTTCATAACAGTAATTACACACGTCACTGTCTCTTCAAGGTTACATACATAACCATCAATAAGTTGTTGGTTGTTGGTGTTGTAGCTGAAATAGTACAAATATTAGGTTAACAGGTTGTTGGTGTTGTAGCTGAAATGGTACAAATATTAGGTTAACAGGTTGTTGGTGTTGTAGCTGAAATAGTACAAATACTTGGTTAACGGTTTGTTGTTGGTGATTAATTTCTCTGGAGCTACTGATTCCTCCAAACTACTGTACTGTATTCCAAGCAACAGTATTTTAAGGGGTTAAATAGTACATTGTTGTTGTTGGTGGTGGTGGTTAATCTGCAGAAACTGATTCTTCCAAACTATTGTACTGTATTCCAAGCAACAGGATATATCATTATATTTTTTCCTTGGGTTCTGTTTTCTGACATACAGTACTTTGGAGGAATCAAGGCACTCCAACATATAAAACGTGTATTAGGTACCCCCTTAAAGGAAGATTCTCTGGTGGCCAACTCATTCCTCCTAACTATACCAGAAAACAGATGCCCTTAATGGTACTTATAGAAGATCTATTTCCTGGCATAGTTTGGAGGAATCACAGACCTTCCAATTCACAAATAAGAGAATCTCCTCTTAAGTCTTCTAAAAATCTCATGCTTACTGTATACTTATACATCACCAATGACAAAAGTATTATGTATTTTGTATCGGTGCTTTTACTAAATCTAATATAAGGAAATATTGGATAATAACAACAACAACCAGGATCTAACCTAAATGAATATGGATCAGGACACTACCAGGACCGAACCTAACCAAACTAAACCTAATCTGGATCAGGACAGACTACCAGGACCGAACCGAACCTAACCTAACCAAACCAAACCTAATCTGGACCAGGACACTACCAGGACCGAACCGAACCTAACCTAACCTGATCAGGATCAGGATCAAACCTAACCTAACCTAATCTGGTCCGAGACAGACTACCGGGACCTAACCTGGGCAAAGACAGAGGGAAATAAATTATGGTCAAAATGCACTGTCACAATAATGATAATAATAATAATAATTATGATAATAATAATAATAATAATAATAACAATAATAACAATAATAATAACTGTCACACTAAGAAATTATTTTATAAAGCATAAACCATCGCCAACCAGAATGTGAAGGATATTGCTAAGCATCTTCTCTTTAAACAGAGGGGAAGGCCCTCGATACAATATGATTAAATTTATCACATATATCCTTTTAACACAGGCTCAGTAAATTCTTTAGTATGTGTGTATGGTAATGAATAACAGAAGCCTGGGATAACATTACAATGAGGGACTGAGTGTAAAATGAAGAAGTGGTGGATACAAGTATTTATAAAAAATATTGAAAGAATTGCTGTTATCGTGTACGGTTTTTCTACCTTCATTACCCACTTATTTAGACCATTCTAAGACTATTTTCTTCTATGGCATTTCCTCTGCTAATGCCACATTACCAAGATATTCAATTGGGGCATTTTGAAATTAGCCTGACCCTACCTAACCTAGACTGCAGCAGACTACCGTGACCTAACCTGGGCAAACTACCGGGACCTAACCTGGGCAAACTACCGGGAAATAACCATGGAAAAGTACAGGAAATGACCGGGGCAAGATACTGGAACCAAGCCAGATCTGGCAACACTGCTACAAAATGACAATTCCTTCAATAAATATTGTATTTATTTATTGTATATCCAGTGAGTATCCTGTGCTAAAGGTTAGTATTATTTTTACTGTACTCATGAAACTATAAAGTGTATATAATCTAAAAGAAATTAATTACAACTATAAGAAATCCTTAGCTTGTCTGAATACCTTATAATTATGTAGTTATAGACAAGATTAAGTGTATATTCTATTGATTCTTATCTCCACCTTTCCTAAGAACTATTATACCGGTATATTATAATCAAGTTCATGGTAGCAATAATACACTTAATTAATTAAACATGAGTACAATTGTGAGTATTTTACCATCCCGTTCATAGTAGCAATAATAAATTTAATTAAAAAAACGAGTACAATCCACAAACTCTAATTATATTAGTTAGTGTATGTAATGTTAATTTTCATTATAGTTATTGACAATGATACTACATTATTCATACAATATATATATACATATATGGTATTATTACAGAAGTACCGTACTGCATTTTTGGCTAGGGCCGCGCAGTGTTACCACATCCGGCTAGGTCCCGGGAATTTACCCCAGTCACTTTATGATAGTTTACACCCATTATATCCCGGTAGTTTGCCCAGGTTTGGTCCCGGTAGTCTGCTGTGGTCTAGGTTAGGTCAGACTAATTTCCAAATTATGTTTGTAAAACTCAAAAACGGGGCATCTCCAAGAGAAACACCATAGATGAAAAGTTTCTTAGAATGGTCCAAAATAGTGGGTAAGTGAGTAATGATACTAAAATATACAATATAGTAAACTCAGTACTTCTGTATATTTACCATATATATATACAGTATATAGGTATTTACTGAAAGAATTGCAGTTTTGTAGCAGTGTTACCAAATCCGGCTAGGTCCCAGTATTTTACCCAGGTCATTTCTTGTACTTTACCACGGTTATTTCCCGGTAGTTTGCCCAGGTTAGGTCCCGGGATATTTATTGAAAGAATTACCGTTTTGTAGCAGTGTTGCCAGACCTAGCTACCGGTAGGTTCCAGTATTTTAGTCTTAGAATGGTCTAAATAAGTGGGTAATGAAGGTAGAAAAACCGTATGCATTAACGGTAATTCTTTCAATATTTACCTATATATATATATATATAGCTGGGTCCCAGTATTTTACCCCCGTCATTTATTGTACTTTATCACGATTATTTCCCGGTAGTTTGCCCAGGTTAGGTCCCGGTAGTCTGCTGTGGTCTAGGTTAGGTTAGGTCAGGTCAGGTAAGGTCAGGCTAATTTCAAAATGCCCCATTTGAATATGCCCTATCTTGGAAATGAGGCATTTGAGGAGGAAATGCCATAGAAGAAAATAGTCTTAGAATGGTCTAAATAAGTGGGTAATGAAGGTAGAAAAACCGTACGCAATAACGGTAATTCTTTCAATATTTACCATATATATATATAAAACTTAGTTTAAATGTATATTGTAACGTTACATTTGGTATTTATTGAAAGAATTACCCGTTTGCAGCAGTGTTGCCAGATCCGGCTGGGTCCCAGTATTTTGCCCCAGTCATTTATTGTATTTTATCACGATTATTTCCCGGTAGTTTGCCCAGGTTAGGTTCCGGTAGTTTGCCCAGGTTAGGTCCCGGTAGTCTGATGCGGTCTAGGTTAGGTTAGGTCAGGTCAGGTAAGGTCAGGCTAATTTCAAAATGTCCCATTTGAATATGCCCTATCTTGGAAATGGGGCATTTGCGGAGGAAATGCCATAGAAGAAAATAGTCTTAGAATGGTCTATAATAGTGGGTAATGAAGGTAGAAAAACCGTACGCAATAACGGTAATTCATTCAATATTTACCTTACATTTACTTTCATTAACAACTTATATGTATTACAATCCATTTCATGGTAGCAATAATTTATTTACATTCCACAAACTCTCAATTAATGTACAGTTATTGACAACGGTACATTACTCACACAATGTATATATATATATATATTTATATAGTTTAAGTCTATTCTCTACTTATTACAGCCTCAACCTTATCTAATAACTGTTATATATTACAATTCAGTTTATGTTAGTAATAATATACTTACTTTAATACGAGTATAGTCTACAAACACTATAAATTTATGTCGTTTTAAGTGAGTGTAATTTGTAAACACATCTTTCACTCACATTACCTGACATGTATAGACACCATGATAGACATTTTACCTTATACATGTTTTGTTACTTTATTATATGTAACTATTTATCGGTTCCAATTCTCTTTCTTGAAATCCCATCTGTGGTAGTTACATCTTTTTAACGGGTTGTAGCCACAGAGCTATAAACATAGAGCTCGCCACCCCCCCCCCGGCGTGTCGCCACCGGAAGTGGGTTGGCGGCCATGATACCTGCCCTTCCCCTCAACCCGCCAGCCTGTTAGATTATGCCAGGGTAAGATATTATTTCATTTATTCGGTCTTTTATTGATGATATGGTATATTAACTACATTATAGTGACTCACAATATAACTGTGGATAGAAACAAACTATACAAGTACAGTACGTACGGGAGTTCAAAGCGAGCGCCAATGGGCTATTCAAAATGGCCGCCGACTTGTGACACTCCTCCCCTATCTAATAACACAGGGTTAAGCGCTCTAGGTTTGTAGCTCTGCTGTGGGTTGTAGCCATGGAGGTATAATATAAAGGAGGCGGCATGACGTCACAAAGGTGAAGCCAACTCGCTATTGGTCGGCTGTCCTCCCTACCCCCCATTGACTCAAAACAAACCTCAGCTGATCACGTCGGACCATCAACTTCACCAACATTCTTTGCCATTTTTTGTAATAATGCTGGCGTGTTCAGCATATGGGTGTACCCACAGAGACGGGAGTCTTTCTACTACATTCCATAGGTATGTTAAGAAAGTCATACAGAAAAATATACGACAGTAATGGACAAATCAACGAAGTGAAATTCATCACCTGCCTCACACACCGTGACACGTACCCTTGTCCTGTAGAATATTAATACTGTACACACGAAAACTGCAAAGCCAAGGCTATTATAGTGTTGTGATATTAACTGTTAATGTATAACCTCACGTATATATGGCATTGACAGGGTTATAAAAGATAAACTGGCTCCATGGGGTGACCTACTTGTGCCCAACTTATAGGGTTGGCCTGTAGGATAACTCGAATGTTGAGAGATTATATTATGAATGTTTTAGCATATTTCATAATGTTTTAAAAATATTAAATTTATAATTGTGTTTACTACGTAGACTATTTGGTTGTTGAGAATTTAGGTCTAAGTTAAGCCAATGTGCCAAAAGAGTTTTTATAATTGTAAAATTACGGCCTGGGACTGATGATTAAAATAATGTTTTTGTGTGAATCAGAGTGAACTGAAACTGAGTAAGTGATGACACACTTTATGCAGTAACATCCAGCCATCATGGTAAGATTTCATGTGGCTTATAAGTGGTAAAATGTGTTTGATACAAGACACTACACCTGAGTGTGAACTCTATTACATGACAGTTCTGGGTATTACACTACACATCTCTTCACCATAATATACACATCTTCACTACACATCACATATCTGCAGTAACATATACACATCTTCACTACCCTATACACATCTTCAGTACACTATACACATCTTCACTACACACATCTCTATAACACACCACACATTCACTACACATCACACATCTTCACTACACTATACACAACACACATCTTCACTTCACTATGTAAATCTTCACTACCCTATACATATCTTCACTACATAATACACATCTTCACTTCATTATGTAGGCTACATTTTCACTGCACATCACATTTCACAGCACACCACACATCTTCACTACACTATACACATCTTCACTTCACTATACACATCTTACTGTATATAATCTTATTTATATACTGTACTTAAAGAGTGACATAAGGCCTTCCAGAGTCTCATACTAGAACTCTTTATATAATTAATTTTATTTGCATTTGTACAGTTGCCCACACATGAAACTGGTATGGCTCGTTACTTGTGAGGCGGCTACAACGAAAGGAAATTTAAGTGAAAAAAGATGTAGTTTGTTGACAGGCAGACAGTAAAATATTATTACTATCTGCTTGTCAACAAACTATAACTTTTGCTCACTTTCTTTCACGTTGTAGGTATCTCGCAAGTAGCGAGGCATACCAGATTCATGTGTGGGCAACTGTACTTGTTCTTATTTCTCTGTACCCTTATAATACTCATGCCGCCTCCTCTATATTATACCTTCATGGTTGTAGCCTCTACTCTGCAGACTGCAGTACTTATTGCCGCAGTGTTGATAAATATGATGAATTTTCCCTAGATTTTGGGAATTAGAGCGGATAGACGTGTCTGATACGTGCTCCGTGTATATTCGCGTCAACGGGCAGTACACTGTTATTTCGTACTTGATAATCGATTAGAGAGTTGTTGAATACCCTGGCCAGGTGTTATTCTTGTAAAAAGACAACTGGGGGGGTGGATAAGTGGATTGGTTGTGAAACTTCTTCTATTATATAGTTGGTGTCACTTGAAATGTGCTCATCTCAATGGTGTGAAAGCAGAAAATATCAAGTTGATTAACTGGTCATGTGATAATTGCTATATTGGTCTGAAAATAGTTCAAAAGGATATTAGTGAGTTGAAGAAAACAATGAATGATATGCAATATCAAATAAAGAAACTAGTGGATGGGAAGATGGAGGATGTTGTGACCGAGTTGGGTCGAGTTGGTGATGTGATCAGCGCTGACTCAGACCATCGATATTAGTATCATGTGTGTGTGTGTGTATTATAATAGGACCAAAACTCACTACCAGTACTGTAACTGTTATAGAACTGAAGCCGGGAGGGAGAGGAAGGACACCACGATGATCACTGCTTCTACCCACTTTCAAGGTCACACCCTTCTTGGAGAGAGAGAGAGAGTACACCAGAAAAGAAGCGTCTGTAGACAGTTTATGTTTGCCAATGATGTAATCCAGTTAGCGCATCTATGATTAGTGGATACAAGTATGTATTTATTATAGATATAACGTCTACCATATTGAATGTAGCGAGATAGTAGTTAGCCTAATGGGTTATAGCGTCTGTGTGGAATTCTGTGTATCGTGAGTTCGAGGCTCCTCAAGGCCTCCACACGTAGTAGTGTAGTGGGTTATAGCGTCTGTGTGGAATTATGGAATACTGTGTATCGTGAGTTCGAGGCTCAGCAAGGCCTCCATACATAGTAGTGTAGTGGGTCGTCTGTTGGAATTATGGAATACTGTGTATCGTGAGTTCGAGGCTCAGCAAGGCCTCCATACATTTTTAATTAATGGAAATTTCCTGGCATAGTGATTGCGCCTGACGTTGGATCCGGTTAGGTTGAGTTATAGTCTGGGTTAGGTTAATAAGTTAGTCTAGATTAGATTTGGTTAGATTAGTCTATGTTAGGTTAGGATAGTTTAGGCTAGGTTAGGATAAGTTAGATTAGGTTATAGGCTTAGTTAGGTTAGGTTTGGTTTGATTAGGTTACATGTGTTGAGTGGTGTATATGTCCTCATGTAGGCCTATGTACAGTCGGCAAAAAATGTATTGAAACCACCCTTATATAAAAATAAAATATAATTATCTACAAGGGGGTTTCAATACTTTTATTGCCGACTGTACAACACTACAGTTCTGCCATTATGTTTAAGCTTTATAGGCTATATAGGCTACCATAGGCTGTAGATGAACATTTTGAGTTTTATGACTATTAACATTTATGAAGGCCTACCCGTCAGTGTTGTTATATCAACAAATACCATAGATGAACATTTTGAGTTTTATACCTATTAACATTTATGTAGGTCATTAAGATATTTACTACGATGGAAGGAGACTAGGAGAGTGTCGGTGGATATTTGATTGTGGCTGTAGGCTACACCCAAAACATTGGTCAGCTGATCTGGACATATCTTGTGGTGAGCTATAATTTTCTCACTTTTTGAACCATTATGTCTGCCTATGGATGTGTGAAAAGAGATCTTAGTAAAACTTTGTATAGTTTATTATATTAGACAAACAGCTCTTGACGATATGGTACTTAGAACTTGCTTCAGAGTGACCGGTACGTACGGTATATAGTCTACCTCATTTCACCAAAAATGCTATCAATGTCATTTCATGTCATGTCATGTGACAAGAAATCTATTATTAGCTTGTATTGTAAACGCTAGGGACAGCGTTACTACCGGAGGTGAACAGACTCGAATACACAGTAACAATTTATTCAATACCAGTACAGAGGTTGCACAGTAGTATGTAGTAACAAGCACTTTGTATTTGACCAAACCCGCTAGCCGTGGTGGTGTAGCGTAGAGAGATGGAGTAGCTGGTGTGGAGAGGCACGTAGTGTCTTGGTGTATGCAGGTAGCGATGGTCACGGCAGGCAAGGGAGGAAAACCTTCCAGGCAAGGATGATAGACTGTAGTCTAGACTATAGTCTATTATCCTTGCTTCCAGGTAGAGCGCTGGCGAGTGAGTGACTGTCTGACAGTCTGACTGAGACTGTGAGTGACCGACAAAGGTGTCACGGACTTGCGGCTGTCGCCGCTGTCGCGGCCATGGAGGAGCGGCCCACTGCCCAGTGCCCAGTTGAAGATGTGTTTAGCGACAGACAGGTGGGATGCACAAGGTGCTTGGTATTCACTACGTACAGTATAATGAACCACCTTTTTTACCATCATGTATCTTCTCATAAACTGCATAGTGTACAGCCACAATCTAATATCCACCGACACTTTCCTTTCATCGTAGTAAATATCTTGGTAATAAAGAACAACACGTGAATGGTTTTGCAGCACCTCATAACAATAATAATTGAGGGGGTTGAGTTAACGTAAGATGTTGCATGATAATATTTAGACATGATAATGCTGATTTATTTGCTCGATGGAAGGAAAGTACGTGTCGGTGGTTATTTGACTGTGGCTGTACATTATTATATATATAATCATTCCCAACAATGTTTACCTTTATGTATCTTGCCATATGCTGAATAATCTACTTCAATATACTGAGATAAAAGCACATTTCTTGTATTATTTCTTCCTTGAATGAGTCTGATGCATAAAGTACAGTATTTCATTGAGTATACGCTTATTTAGCATACAATTTTGATATCCATATTACATAATGTCAATAAGAATATGTAGAATGCATTTAATTACTTATTTTTTACTTTTATTTATGCTGTTTTGAAGAAATTAAGAAAATATTACATTGATACACTCTGATGTGAAGTGGATGCCATCTCCATATTTTATACCTCCATGATGGCCACCGAGCGACCACACAGTGTTGCAAATCAGCTACCAATATACTCAGGCTGGCTGAGTTTCCTAAATAGCAAGGCAAAAATACCCCAGAATGACAATTACAAATTTCCCAAACTGAGAGTGATATTACTACTAAAGTGGATTGATATTTTCCAAGGAGGTATGATAATTTTATACCTCCATGGTTTTTGCCATTAGGCTTTATTATGAATGTATTCGTGATATACTCCGTTAGTGTGTGACCCAATAATACAATATTAAAACTTAAACATTGCTGCTTCTACCGGTGCCTCTGGGGGGCATGTGGGCATGACCCAGATACCGTAATAAATTTATTTTCTTTCACTGAAAAACATGAAGATCTTTACAAATATATTCTACTTTAGTTTGTCTTATATATGATCCTAAATGACTATATGTAATAATGCATTATATTATTCAAAGTTACGATGTTGTCGATTTTTTAGGGTATGATACTTAGTAATTTAGGGTAAAACTGGCTCGATTCTAGGGTAATATTTTCAGAGCAAATGGAAGCCCTGCCTGGCAACACTGAATCAAGGAACTTTATTTACTTCAGTCAGTTCAGTGTGCCAGTGTGGTGTTAAGTTGTGAATACATACGTACGTCTTGGTGGTGGCTCTTCATTTGTCTTTCACCATGTTTCGTGGAGCTCATCAGTCATTACTAGTTTCCGTGGTGTTATTTTGCATCTTGACAACGGGTAAGGATAAAAATTATATATAATATCTTTGTTTGTATGAAGTAAAATCAGTGCTGTTTTCTAAATAATTAGTTTTGATCAGATTTCCTCGTTCTGTATCTTCATCCTCATACATTGTCACGTGAGCTTATTATTATTATATTGTCATGTTTTTATAGAGTAAGGTAGTATACTTTAATTACATAATTTTTTTATATAGACTTGACTATATAGTTAATAAGGTGTGGCACTTAACAAAGGTCATGACTCACCCAGACCTTGAATCATTATTTCCTGTCATTATAATTCTGCTTATACTGTACATCTAAAATATCAAGAAAGATGGCGATTTTTATCCAGAACATTATATGTACTGTATGTTGACAATTTCCATTAGTCTCCATTTTTATTTACCTTTGAGAGACTTAGTAGGATAATATTAAAATATTAACTTAATGGTTCATTTAATTTGTGCCACTACATCAGGATGTTTTCAGAGAGATAATGTTGTTGGCATCTTTACTTGTGCCACAATAAGTGTATATGATAAAACTTTACTCTCTGATAATACACCTTCCTTTTCTTGACAAGGGCCTATCATCATTGTGCCTTGTCTCTTGTCCTTCAGAAGTTCTGCCCAGTTTCTATTTACTCCATCATGTCCAGTATAGGCCTACAGAGTTCCTGACTGGCATATATAGTTAGGGTAGCTCTCTCTGTTGGTGTATATTACTAAATTGGGTCCAATCCCAGTCTACTCCCTTTGTATGAACTACATTCCTGTCCTCTTGTATTTTTCTGGAGTGTTGGTGTATTTTTGTGTTTATATCATCTGTCCCAAAAATGTTTCCTTATTTTGTATTGAAAAAATTAAGATGACCCACAGAAAGGAAGCTGCTTACCATACCAGTTTTCTTAATTTTTTCATTGGTGGGGGATTTTTGCCAGACAAAGACAATGATGTTCATTTCCATGCAAAGAGATTACCGCTGCCCTACCCAATGATATTTCTCTATTAGCTACCACTGACTTACCAATACGTACAGTACTTGTTTAATCTAATTCATGATTTGG
The DNA here is from genome assembly GCA_033782935.1 of Petrolisthes cinctipes. NCBI lineage: Eukaryota > Metazoa > Arthropoda > Malacostraca > Decapoda > Porcellanidae > Petrolisthes > Petrolisthes cinctipes. The sequence goes on along the minus strand of JAWQEG010002102.1, from coordinate 93,988 downwards.
CTAAACAGGTTCAGCTAGCACATGCAGCAAAGAGACCTTCTTTGGAGAGACAACATACTTCAACTGCCCTGGGTATAATGATGACCCAGAAGACAGATTCTGTTGTGGGTTTGGTGATGACAAGAAATGCTGCTCCTTCCCATTTGGGATAGATGAAGACGTTCTGGATGATATAGGAGAGAAGTAAGGAATATACAGTATACCTTGTGTGTGAGTGGGCCTTTATATAAGTATAGTAGCCTATAGTAGTTTTGTTCAGTGTTGTCCAATATCCACATACATATACTGTATGGACATGGATTGCTGTAAGATTGATGGCCACACGCACACTTCCTTGGTCACGTAATGCCATGATAGTGAGGTGAGACTCCTGAGGTAAAATTTAATGGTATGAGTCCCATTTCTTTGTCATGGCATTGTCACCCTGGAAGTGTGTCCAACTATATAAAAAATCTTACTAAGAGCCCACACTGACTAGAGAAACTATTTTACCACAGGATAATTGTTTATTTCATTACCTTTTCAGTGATGCAAGTATCACTGCTGTTTTAATCCCTAGTTTAGTTACATGTATTGTACTGGGTAAATATGAGGGGCAATATATGTCCAGTTCAACATAGGGGTGAGAGCCCCCTCCCCTACACTGTTTATCGGATACAAAGAGAGACAAGGTCCCTGGGTATTATGCCCTACAATGAGGGGGTCTTCTGCTGCTCCTTCTCTCTGGGCCGGGGCATCCACAGGATTTTTTGTACGGAGGCAGAATAAAAGAAATTATACATATGTGTGTGGTTTTGTAATATACAGTATCAAAATACACATACATTAATTAGGCATTGACTGGAAAATTACAAGGGGGGGGGGGCATGTCCATGGGACAAGTCGCCGCCTTTGTGATTCAGTGGAATAAGGGAGAGGGGGCAGCATCTCCCTTAAGGCCAATACAGTAATTGCAAAATTCAGAACTTGGTTCATATTCATAATGCTGAGTAAAATCCAACAAAAAATAGTTTGCAGAGCTCTCGGAATATATACCATCAGTTTACTTCCATGATGACATAATGTCATGAAACTGAGATGAGGCTTCTAGGATAGAATGTATTCAGAGTACTCTTGATAACTCTTAAAAAGTTGGGATACAGTGCATCATATAAAATGCCGTGGCACAAATTAACTCATATTATAAAGGATGTGAGCGCTTACTTTCTGGTAGTCCTCTATATAAATTGTTTGAACCTTTGATTGTCAATACAGTACAATATGGGTAATCTGTAATGGTATTTTTCATGGAGGTACCAGTCTATTTGCACGGATATATGATAGCAGTAATTAATATTGTTTTATTCCTTTTGTTTGGCAGGTCAGGACCTTTTTACAATGTAACAGTATCTCGTCTTATGAGCAAATCCAGTTTTCTTGGATTTTTAAAGTCGTAAGTTATGACAAATTGCAAAGTATTTGGTAAAATTTCAGTTTTGGCCTGTGATATTTTTAAATGTTGCTTCGGTCATGAATTGCCTCTTATTGTATCACTGTGGATCCCTCTTTAGGTAGTGTGTTCAGTGCTACTCGGTAAGATTTCTCCCCTTTCCACTCCTTATTTTTATCCCTTAATTTTTGCACGAAAGTGAATGTTAGGACTAGTATCCTTATAAGTTTTGGCTGTTGTGATATTTATTTTGTTATTTAGGTACTGTATTAGATTACTGGCTCTATTGAACTTTTTAATTGAATAGATTTCTTTTTTGAAAGTCCTGTTTCATCCTTATTGGTATATCTTTTATGTATCGTGTTCAATAAACTCACTGCAGGAAATTTTACTGTGCATATGTTATGAAAGATCAGTAAAGAGAAGTAAATGTACGGTACTACCAGCAACACCACTGAGAGTGCTGCAGGTCTCATAGGGAGGAAAATTGAGGAGATTGCAACCACTGCCAGGGACCGCATCAAGCACGGCATAGAAAGGATGGTAAACAAGACCAAGCACAAATTGAAAGAGAAAGCAAAAGCATCAATGTAAGTGTAAGCCATCTAGTCTGAAATAATGACAGGACAGTGCACTGATAATGATAAATATTCTGGAATGTACAATACAGTAGAGCCTCGATTATCCGGCTTCCACGGGAATTTTAAAAGTCCAGAAAACCAAAATTTCTGGATAGTTTAATAACATCCGTTTTCTATTGTCGTGCGCCATACATAAGTATAGAAGTATGTAGCTAATGTAGCGTGACTTGCACACTCAGTTAAAATACATTATACATAATGGTTAATGCAGTGTAGCCTACAATGTACAATAATTCACCATTGTAATGTGTACCGTACGCACCATTGACTCGATGATTCAGTTGGATGCAATAATCCACATCCCAACATACCCATAAGCCACTCAACCTTTACTGTATAGCTTAATGCACTGTATCTTACTGCAAATAAACTTCTGTTGATATGAATGATAAACTTAGGTTTACTGAACTGTAAAACTTAAATGTTAACCACTACTAAAATTGTTGTATCCATAAACTAATGTTACGTTCAGTACAGTGGTACCTGGGTTCTTGAATGCCCCCCTTCTCAAACAATTCGGTTCTCGAACATATTTTTTTAGTATAAAATGTCTCTGGGTATTTTAACATAAACTCTGTTCTAGAACCAAGCTGACAAAGCTGTAGCAAACCACAGCATAAACCTATTCAGTGATTTTGAGAGAAGATCTATCTATAGCTCCGACGCCTCGTTCCCTCCGGGAACTGCCTAGGGGGTGGCCATGGCAGAAGAGTCTCCAGTTTTCCCTGTTCCAGCACTCCCTCTTCACTTGCTCCATTCCCCCTCCCCCCCTCACACTTCTCTCTCTCACATACTCTTCCACTGTTCTGCCATCTAACTGGTGGTCTGCCTCTCACACCAGGTCCCACAACTTCACTATCATACACCTTCTTTACAAACTCCACACCTTGCATTCTCTCCATGTCCAAACCACCTCAGTGTATTATGCTTCACTCTCTCAACCACTCAACTCTCTCACTCATACCACGTCTCTCATACACACTCTCATTACTTGCTCTATCCTACCTGGTAAGTCCACATGCTCCTCTCAGATAACTCATTTCCACAGCACCTATTCTAGACTGATGACCCCTACTCCATGTCCATGTCTCCGACGCATATGTCAGCGTTGGCAGGATTATACTATTTCTCGGTCCCTTTTTCACTTCCATACACACACTTCTATCCTTCATTATCCTCCCCAGTGATCCTATGACCTACCTGCCCCTCACTGCTCTCTCCCTGATTTCTCCTTCCATGCTTCCATGTTTACACAAAACTGTTCCTAGATACTTGAATTCCCTCACCACCTCCATCCTGTCACCCCCTAAAGTTATCTCACATTCCGTCCCAGTTGGCACAGCCACTCTATAGGGTGTTGCAAAGTCAATTACTTCTGTTTTGGTCCTCTCAAATACCATCACCTTACTCTTACCAACATTCACCTTCAGTTTTCTTCGCTTACACAAGGACTGAAACTTATCCACCACCCTCTGTAACTCCCTTTCACTCTCGGCCAGAAACACAGTGTCATCCTCAAATAAGCTTGCAACCAAGGTCCAATCTACTCCATTCAACCTCAGTTTTGCACCTAGGCCCTCCACCTTTGCCTTCATCTCTCTCATGCAACCATCCATAAAGATATTGAACAACCATAGTGACATGACACACCCCTGCCTCAATCCTACTGTACACTGATATCAAAGTTCTCACTCAAATCACCCTCGATCCTCACGCAAGCTTTTGCCTCTCTGTAGAAAGCCTCAATTCCCTCCAGCAAGCACCCACCAATTACCAAACAAATATTAAAACAAACTCAAATTCATTTAGTTTTGGTGATAACTGAACCCCCCCCCCCTTGTATCACTCTCACGCTCCCTTGTTACACTCGTGATAAGCCTAACCCCGTTATAGTGAACAACTTTTCAAAACAGGCATGTTTCATACTTTTAGCACATATCCCAGTACAGACATTAGATACAGTGAAAAGTGCAAGTGATTGTATGAGAAAGTGACAAAGAATAATTAATACAAACTAAGGAAATGTGTTTGTATGAGTAGAAACTCATGGATTATTGGTGATAACTGAACTTGTCAACCATCACCTTCACTCACTACACTTGCACTTTTAGGCCTACCCTTGTAGAATGAACAGCCTTTCAAAACATACATTTTCCATACTTTTGGCTCAAGTTTAGAATTATTCTTAGTCACTAGAGATAGAATCCATGAAATCGAGGGTTGAGTGTAGTCTTATACTTGCAAATGAGTCACGATAGCACCGCTTGGGATTCATATTAGTCATTTAAGTATCTTTATTATGTTCGCGCGATTCGAACAGGCCGGATGGGGGAGACTGGTGGAAAAGCCGAATTTGCTGGTGTAGATGTTGATGATTCACTGTCTGGGAATCCTACGAATAAATAGGAAGATACAAGTGAAATGTCTGTTGCTTTTGCATGTTTATCCTTATTGAAAAAGTTCCTAATGTCTCCTCCATGTGGAGCAGAGCGGGAATTAAATTAATCATGCATGATGGTTGCGCGGTAAATTTGAAATTCCGGTTAGATCCTGGATTTTCCTTGGTTGATTGATTTTAGAATTTTTCTTTAAATTGTCTGGTTAAGCGCCAATTCTGGTTGCTTGGCTCCCGGATAATCGATGCTCTAATGTATAATGATTGTCAACTTGAGAACATGTGAATTGATTGCTTAAGATCATAGCATCATTCAGAATCTAGTCCTTAATCTGTAATGCTTCCGTGAAATGCATTCTTGCTTGATTTGAAAAAAAAAAAAAAAAAAAATTTAAACGAGTAATGTGTTTTGGATGCAAGGGATTCATCCATACTATGTCATAAAACAAGGCTCCTTAATAAGTACTGTTCTTTGGCTTAGTATGGAGGAATTACTATAGTAGTGTCCAATTTACCTACCGAATAATGTACAGTCCCAAGCTTATGGAAGGGAAACGCCACCATCGTCCAAACAAGCACATCCAAGGTTGTTTCTACTCGGCGAGTTATTGGGGAGAGGGTGAGAGTAAGGAAGAGGGGGGAGGTTCGAATCGTATTGAACCATCTAGTTGCCACCATTCGGTTCAGTTTGAACTGCTTAGGATTCCCTTCTATTCATGTTTACCTGTTTACGAGCATTAGCTCATCTTCTATTTTTTTTTTTTCTTTCTTTTTAGTTATGTAAAATCCTGGTCTCCTATTATGTTGATATTTATAATATAATCTCTCCTTTCAACTCTATTGTTACCAAGTTGTATAATAAGGGATGTGAGGTCAGTAAACTTAGTTTATCTTTCTTCTTATAGTTGCCTCTTATCTAAAATGACCCTAGTAGTAGTCGGTTGCTGTTAATCACCGTATTAAACAACTGTGTAACTAAATTACAAACATCTTTAGACAGTGAGATATTTGAATAAATGTTATCTCTCAAGTAAATTTGCAGGCAAATAACAATCTTCATTATATTTCTGTTACAATACTTTATTAACTGAATTCATCACGCTGTAGACCCATGTGGCAGGAACGAGATGATGATGACATCCGCTTCACATATGCATGTTAACTATGTCATGCAATACAATACTTTTAAAACCTAAGGCAATTATTCAATCACTAAGTTTATTCGTAAACTACAGAGTGGTTATGTATACTTGAGCATTACAAATTTTTTATGATCATATTGACACATCTCATAAATGTACAAAATGCCTCACCTCCGACATTCTTTTGTTTTTCATTATTGCCGTTATTGAATTACAGTGTTACTGATGTTAAAGTAAGCATCTATGATATTTTTAATGATATATAGATATTTTAATTATAATGCTATATACAAATTCACAATACAGTATTCTATCAAAGTCTTTGTAGCTTATTATAAAATACTGTATACTACTTAAAAAATGGACAATGATATTGTATATATATTATTTATACCTCAACCTCAGGACTGAAAGTTGTCAGCATTGGCTTGAGACTCTTACAAGGTCCCGAGATTATTAAGTGATGAAGCTTCAAGATGTTGGTTGGTTCACATGTTTGTTTATACTCGTCATAATAATCATATGGATCTATATAGCCGCACAATATTCTATCAGTTACTTCACAGTCTATTCTAAATTACCATGGTATATATAAAATAGATTATGATTTATGATGAATCACATTTTACCCAAAAGTTAAGGCATTTTATCAATACATATTGATGTTGACTTGGTAAACGTCCACTATCAGCCAGCCAGGTGGTTTCTCATTTCAGTCTGGCAGCTGTACTCCCCTCCCCTCCCCTTTCTCTCTCCATCAGTCCCACCTAACGCCTCCCACCTCTCCCCAATAACTCGCCGTGGAGAAACAACCGTGGATGTGCTTGTCTGGGCTATGGTGGTGTTTCCCTTCCATTAGCTCGGGACTGAATTTCCTGGTACAGTCAGCATTGCCAATGCCTGTTTATCTAGGGTTGACAGTTCAAGTATGTTGACTCACTTGTCTGAAGCACTTGACCCTCTCTCTCCTCCTCTCCTCGACCCTCGCCCTTTCTTTACAGAAAATTCAATCCAGAGCTGTACCACAAAACAGGGCAGTGGAACACACAAAAGAAGCCCATTAAACCAAACCGCATTCCTACTTTACCTTTTTCACCAGCAAAACAAATGTCGTGATAGTCTAGTGGGTAGAGAGCTTGGCTGGAGTCTCACTTAGGCAATGTGTCCGAGGTTCAAGGCTCAGTTTTGAAGTCAGAAAGTTCTTCACTCATGCCATATCACCTCTGGGAATGGGATGGCCTCCCTCCTTTAACTCTTATGCCCGGTTCACACTAGTCCGTTTGACCAGAAGTTCCTGCAATAATGCCTGGTAATTTTACATGACACAAGCAAATATCCTGTCATGAAGAGTTAAAATTAGTAACCTAGCTAAGGTGGTCCAGCCTCAGGCACATAAATCCCTGAGCAGGATAAAGTGAGTCATGAATGTTGTTGTGTGATGCATTTCTAAAAATATCAAACAAAAGTAAAGTGGAGAGAGAACTATCACAACTGAAAATGATATGTATCTGGTTTAGATTAGAGCCTTTTTTGTTTAACTAAGTTCTGGCTAGCACAGTGGTAGAGTCTGCGGCCGCAATTCTGTGGTCCAGCGATCGATCCTTGCTCGGGACACGATAAAAATCTTTCACTGATGCCAGAGGTTACCACCCCTGTGAGCAGGGGGTGGGGGGTTTGAGTCGGCTGTCTGAGGTCTTCCTGCTTACGCAGCCACAGCCGAAGCTGACTCGGGTCTCACGTGGGTGGAGAGGTCTCTGGGCCCTTCATTATCCTTGTGATGCATGCTATAGTTGTGTTTCATACACACAGTGTGTGCTACACTTGACATACTTGATTAGGCTCACAACAGAGGGTGTGTGTGCATAGAAGGGTCCCACGAGTCCATACCAGCCTTGCCCAGTCAGTGTACCAATATTTATCAGTGTGTTAGGATGTATTTTCAGTGCTCCGCTTTGGCGATTATTACCATATACTGTATATACGTAAAAACGACAGTGACTTTATATTTCGTATTGGTGTGTTGAAAAATGTGATTCTTACACGTTTTATGATGAACTCAGAGCCTGAAAACGTACTTAGAATTGTCAGGAGTGTAAAAGTGAATTTTGAGTTGTGGCTATTCTGAGCTGGCTAACCATCCTATAGATGTCCATTTAGTCTTCACAAGTATGTATATCATGAGACAGCTAAAGGTTGTACTTCAATATCATGTATAATTTTTTCATGTAGGTTTAGTGGTTTACTTGCTATTAGCCGCCAAATGTTTGTTTACATTTTGCAAAAATACGCCCACAGTGCAGAGTTGACGGGCTCAAATATGCCCTAGGTTAGAGGGTTAAGAGCAGAAGCAGAAGTACAATATACTGTATATAACACATGAACACTAAAAAGAGGCTAGTAAAAGGGCATAAAATTGGGTCAGAGTGGGGTCAAAAGCACAATTGTTCTTAGATTCTGCCCACACCACCATGGTAATGAAGTTCAGTCATTGTCAGGAAGGTAATGGGAATCACAGGAATTTTCCTTCATAAAAGCATGCGGCACATGAAAAAAAAAAAAAAAAGCGTTGGGCACCAGAGACCCCAGGTTACCTGTCTAGGGTGAAGAGGTTAAGGAACAGGGTACTGTACTGTATTGTCAAAATTTTGATTAAGATTTTTTTTTTTCTTAATGTACAGTATAGCTATGTGACTAATATATGCTTTTCTTATTTTAATTATATTCTTTTATTATTTCATGATATTTTAGGTAATACTGTAGTTTGATGTATCTTGTGTGTACTTTTTTTTTCAGTTGCACATCATGGAGCAATGTTTTACGTTAAAGATTGTAGTACAGTAGTATCCTGGGTTTTTTTTTCCATCAGTGCCATAGTAAGCAAAATGCAGAAAGAAATCTGCAGAATTCCACTAAAGATAACCAATAGCACCAGGCACAGAACATTAAAACTCATCTTTATTACATTGAAAAAGGCAGGGTGCACAGGGTCCAAGACTACCTGATACACCACTACTCAGCCATTATGCAAAAAAAGTGACATCAAAATATATTCACAATGAGAGACCTTTGGAGCGTGAAGAGACACCATAGACTTAGAGGGTTTCTGTGGCACAACTAAGTGAACCTCACTACCTTATTGCCTTGATACCCAGTTGTGCTTCTACTGAACAAAACTTCATCTTTGGCATTGACAACCTCTGTGCCAGTAGTATAGGAAAGTACCGAAACTTTATGACTATGCAACACGCATGTAAAGCTGAGTGTCAAATATTCATTATTAAGCTCTGGATTTTTAAATACTCTACTTGAAAGCACAGCCATTCTGTATATGAATAAGAAGTGTAGTTGATATGTGAAACATACAAGTACTGTACAGGCAGCATCCTTTCCCAGCAGGCCACTTCCCCATCCCTGGGACCCAGTACAACCTGTGGCCTTAGCTCAGGTGCAGCCCAAACCAGTGGTGCCTGTGGCTGTTGGGGAGCGTGAGGGTGTGCGCTCCACACTTGACAAAGCCAAGGGCAAGCTCAACACTACAGTCACAGGTGTAAAGGATAAAGTGAAGGCCAAAATTGACACAAAAGTAAAAGACAAAGTAAAGGATAAGATCAAAGAAAAGGCTACTAAAAAGCTTGACCCCACCGGCGGCCACATAAAGTCGTAAGTGGCAGAAGAATTGTTGCTTGATCATTTTTGACGTGCAGAATGCCATTGACTATTCATGACTTTGACCTCAAATAGGCTGTATCTATCTAAAAGACACCACATCAGACAACATAACAAAGCATTAACCAGTACAGTAGCTCATCATAATCATCTTTTCCGTCCTTTCTCCCATTTTACAGTACTGTGGTTGGAGGAGTGATCAATCCCTTTTTTCTCTTTTTTTCTTTTTATCCATTTTTAAAACCCAATTTGACACGAACCTCTATACATAGTAGGATACAACTATCTAGCCCATAACTTGGGGTGGATGGCCATTGGCTTCCAAAAGTACAAGGGTACAATCGTTTCTTTCCTCTAGTCCTCTGGAAAATTTTGTTTCCTGTGCTAATCTACATAACCTATACAATGTGCCTACAGCATCTTCACTCCTATATCAGTATTTCACTGGAAATGTTGTCTATGCAATCAGCCTTGTCCATTTGAAGTCTGTTAATAGCTTCATATATTTCTTTTCTGATATTTAGTTTTTTGTCTACTTTGTTTATTCTACTTCTTCATTACCATTGTCAGAATCTTTACCTTTTCCTTACTTTTTGCAACTACAGTAAACTATTGAAATAATCTATCCACACATCCACCACACCGACACCCTCTCCCACCTCCCCGATCATATCCCTCATTCTACCACTTGAGATATTCTCAGCCATCTCCCTCCAGTTACTAGGAAAGCTTAGAGTGGGATATTATTGCACCAGTAATATAAGTATAGTACAGTGCTTGTGTTCTGCCTCACCTAACAAAAATCATGTGGAATTGTCCTAAGTAAAAATGACATTGGCACACAAAGAGGTAAAAAGTAAAGATCTTTTGCTATCATTGATATCCCTCCCTCTTAACAATCCATGCTTATCATCCAGGACAAAACGGACTTGCTTCACTTCTGATAGGAGATTGTACTGTACTGTATATGCATTCTTAAGAAGAACACATGACAAACAGTCATTATTCCAGGAATGTACAGTAGCTCCCAAAACTATCGTTAAAGTGGGTTAGAAGGATGGCGAAATGAACAGAATGAAGCCTTGCCCCCGCCCACCTGTCGTCTCGGTACATGTCAGATACAGTACATCGTCCATTGTGTCAGAATTTATAGCACTTAATTTTAACGATAGTTTTGGGAGCTACTGTACAGTATCCTTAACTCCATGCTATCTTAAGCCATTCAGTATGGTGACATTTGAAGTCACTGATTGTAAATGACAAAAAGTGTCTTGAACAGTGCCTGTGCATGTCTGAGAAAAAATACCTGAACTTTATTAGCTTCCTACTTCAGTAAACACATTGGTCACTACAGTAATTACAGTGCAGTACAGCCAAGAGTGATCTGGTGACAAATAGCTTTGAAATTGCCAGGCCTAACTGTAATTTACATATTCAGAAGTAAAAAGGCTTCCCAGCAGATACTGTGCCAGGGATGGAGTCTTTTTTCCAGAATGCAGCTAGTAAACTTGTAAACTATATCTGCGTAATCCTCTTGCACATGTTATACTGTACCTTAGTCCTGGGGTGTGCTCTTTTAGATCCCATGGGTGGTGGTGCTTTAACTCGCCTATGCACATAAATAGATAGAATAATTCTCTTTTCACTTAAGATGTGCATTTATATAACTATATGTATACTGAAATTTATGTTTCAGATTGAATTTTATTACAGAATGGGTATTATTTAGCAAACGAAAAACATGCTTTTTCTTGTCCTTCTCGTTTTTCTTTCCTTGGCCACTACCCTCTGTGACAGACCTCTTTAGTGAGTCCTCTATGTTCTCTCTACCACACCTCGTGCATTTCTTGACCATTACGTGCCTTATACCCCATATATAACCCAATACAGTATGTAGTTTGCCTCGCTTCTTTCCCTCTACCTATTTCCCCTCTACTACCCCCATGTGTACCCTTGTGCCAAAAAATCCTTTTGGGTTTGGTGCTAGTTCCCATTGTAATTAAAAATTAATATAGGGTATTAAAGTTCAGTATAGGTACTGAAAACCTTGGTCATATTTTATGAAGAGAAAAGCATAGCATACTATAGTTAAAGAATGCCTTGAAAGTTGCAAATTGGGAGTACTGTAATATGATATGTATGGTATGATGAAAGAGGCAAAGTTAAGGATGCAATGAAGTAGAAAAATATTGGTGTTTATCAACTGATACCAGAAGCTTCCATGTGTTAGGTAAACTTGTCTGGAGTTAGACACCATATAGTTCTCCAAACTGCAGGGATTACTGGAAATAGATTTTAAGTAGATAACATAGAGAGCACTATTATTCCTTAGCAGTCCTGAAGGAGTACAATATGTAAGGTTATTGAATCACCACATCACTCAGACAGCATCCTAAGGCAGCTCATGTTCCATAGATGGGCACACATTCAGCATAATGTCACGATAAAGAGTGATGAGTGTGAGGGAATGTTATTGGCTTGTTATGATGAACATCTAAACAATAGGAAGCAATAACAGCTTGGTTAATTTGGAAAAATATTTAGTCATCATCATCAATACTCCATTTCCCTTTCTTCAAGGGGTGGGGAGGCTCTAGTGCCAGGGGTAGAAATGGAAAGCAGAAATACAGAAAGTAAGGAGAGGGTACCCAGTGAAATGGGTCACACACAAATCACTCTCCTTCACTTAGTCTTGGTGAAAGGAGCCATTCCGTTGACTTCAAGTTAAAACCGGGTTGCCAGCCCTAACGTCCACATTTCCTTGTGAAACTTTTCCACTTTTGTCTATCATGTACCAGTTCTATTGCTTCATTCATATTTATTTCACGCTTTCTTACACAATCACTCGCTATGTCATGCCAGTATTGTATAAGTCACTGTAGGGAGAGCATTGTCTACAGCAATAAGGGCAGTGCTTTAAAGGTTCTGGTGCCCCTTTGCCCTAGCCACTCCCTTTCCATTCTTCAACTGTTTCACCTCACTGTTACCCTCTTCCCCATCCTGCAGGGTCTTCCAGGCCCCAGGCAGTCTTCTTTCGTCCAAAAATCAATCATTGTATTGTATAAAGATAAATTACTCAAGCCTAAAGATTTAAAGAATGGTTTAACGGGTCATGATAATACAACTTTGATGGTATAACTAATGGCTCAACTATTTTCCTAATGTTGGGATTAGTTATAGCTTATACAGATAATTACATACTGTACTCCCTTCATTCTTGATATCCTTCCATGTTGTTATTACAAATTAACTGTGGCTTTTTCATAACTGATGTTTTCACTGTGTATAGTATGGATTACCAGTACTTTGTTATACCATAAAATTTTCATAGGGAAGTACAGTACAGTACTGCACTGTACTTTATGCCCTCTTTTGAGATAATGTGTATGTATACAATGTTTATTGAAGCATTTTTGCAGCTCCTCTCCATTTCTTTTTTCAAGAAATATATAGAATCTTAAATCCATTGATCAACAATCCATACTATGGCAGAACTAGGTATTTATGATACATGTTGAATATAGAACTTTTCTTGGATAATATAATGTAATGACATGATAGAAATGTTTTGTACTGAATTGTAACCAAAATCATAATTATTGCAGCAATAATAATTAAGTTCTAGAGGTTCTTAGTGCATGCACAGTGGATGTCATAGATATAAATATTCTTAAATCAACATTATTTTATGCTGTTCATAATACTGTAGTAGATAAGGTGCTTGACTATTTGCTAACTGCTGATAGCAGAATTTTGCATTTTGTTTTGCATTTTGAATACCCTGGACTTATTTTTATGGTGTTTGTGTTGAATGATTTATGATATTATCATACTTACTGGTACCACTGATGATACTGAAGCAGTTCCTGTACTCACAATGCTCAACGTTACCAAGATCCCCTCCTTTGGTAAGAAAAACTCACATAAAGCATGAAAAACATGTATTGAGGGAAACTAGCGTAACTTAAAATATTTATATTTGACTTTGGGCTTCATCTGGTATGACAATGTCCTGACCTTGTCCCACCTGTAGAGGGTCCAAGCTTGGCCAAAGTATTGTAGGCCTCCTCAGTACATATTTTTGTGTTGTATATAGGTTTTTCTTATCGTTTTAAATTTATGGTAATACTGTACTGTTATACCATCCATCCCTTCCTTTCCTACCCCAACTTTACTGACGCACTTTGGTTTTACTGATGTATGATGGTGGATGGCAGATCAGCAATATATTCACCTTTTCAAATCTCCGTGTTTGGAACCTGACTTTTTACGCATGAAGCTAAAAAGGTCACATGCAGGAAAAGTTATGGAGCAGGTGGTGATGTTGGGTTTGCTGACCATGCCCTTTCCCTGAATGACATTCTTCATTAATCTTATAATTTTTCCTTTGTTTGGTTTATTACTTTTTCTTTGATCTATTGGTCTCCTTTCACAAAATTAAGTACCCTTGTACAGTATTTATAAATGTGCAGTACTGTAAAAAAATTTGTGTACTATACAAGTAGTTTGCTCATATGATGATGTATTTTGCTGTGCAGTAGTACAGGTACTGTATTATAAAATGTACTACTGCAATATGTAACCTGTGAAATTTTGCCTTGTCCAGAGCTTCAGGTCCTACTGGTTGTAATTTTGGGGGTATTTAAATGTACCAGGTGCATGTCTAAATCCCCCACCCCTTAAATACTGTGATAGAAAATACGGTATTGATGATGAACAGTCAACACCACTCCAAATGCTAAATGAGTTACTGTAGTCATGTAAAGGAATTTTGATCTGATAAAATTGATGTGAGGTGTGGATTATCATGATTCATTTGGTGGATTTGAAGGATAGAAACCTTGTGTTATATGATATGAAAAAAAAAAAAATTTAATAGCAGTAATTATGAACAGTATACTGTACAGTACTGTAATACATACTTACATAGACTCTACCAATTAAATACAACACTTGTTTATAAAACTTTTCCCACACAAAATATTGTGAGATTATATCTGCAAGATACAGTAAGTTAATCAGCAACTCTTGTTCTCGCCAGGGCTGCATATCTTTGAAATTTATAATAAGGGAAAGATCTGTCTTTTGCATAATTCATTTAGTTTTGATTTTTAGAGGCATTTACCAAGCAAGCATGTACAGTATAAGGTTTCCCTTGCTTGCTCATAGCCTTCATCCAGAATCCAAAAAGTTTTACAGCTGTATGCCCATACTTTTTTTTTTTTTTTGCATTTTTTCAGTTAGAGAAAACTTCCTATTCATTATTCTGAGTATTGGTCTTTTCATTACAGTGTAGATTTTTTTTTTTTTTTTTTTTTCCAGTTAGAGAAAACTTATTCTAAGTGCAGTATTCTTTGCATTACTGTCCAGTATTATTTTAAACCATTAGTAGCAATTGTCTACTATATAATTGATCAGGGTAAGGTACAATCATGATGATAATTTAAAGCAATTATTAGGCTATTTATACAATTACAAGTTATAATAATTTTTATTGAAATTTTTCTTGCAAAATAACAAAGTTTACACGGTTTTACAATATTCAATGAACCAATGACACTCATACGTAATCACTCGTACCACACCTCGGTGGGCAATATATCTCATCATAACATTCCTGTGCCACCGGTTCACCAATGTACAATGTCTTTCATGCATTTCGGGTGAGGCGTATGAGCTGGGAATGTTTGGGGCACTGGGTTGTCCTGGTTCAGAGGATATGATGTTCCGAAGGCGGATGAGTCCACCTTTTTGGTGGACCAACGGCATCCCTGGTTTAGAGTTGAAGCCATAGTCGCAAAAGCCCGATCTTCCTCCAACTCTCTCCCCTCCTTTCCATCTTTCTTCCAGATGAGGGCTGGTTCTATCCAGAAATGAGGAATTTGACATCTCTACCACACCCTGGCCTGTTCTAATAGTCTCTCTTCATCATCATCATCATCATCTTCGTTTAACGTCCTCCTCTTCCCGTTGCTGAGGATGGACGTGCTATGAGTCGTCTCCATTCCTCTCTAGCATCCGCATCTTTCTCTGTTATCTCAAAGTGTCTCATGTCCTCTGCAACTACCCTCCTCCACGTTGTCCTTGGTCTTCCGACTGATCTTCTTCCCTCTACTTCCAACTCCATGGCCCTTCTCAATATGTTTTCCTGTTCTCCTCTGCGCACATGACCGAACCATCTTAATCTTGCTCTCTGGATCCTGTCCTTTATGCCCTCCGCTCCGCATATTCTTCTCACCTCTTCATTTGATATTCTGTCCCTCCCCCTTACTCCTGCTATATACCTCAGCATCCTGTGATCACAAGTTGACAGAAGCTTCTCCAGCCTTGCTGTCAGTGCCCACGTCTCTGAGGCATACGTCAGTACAGGTCTAATGCAGGCGCAGTAGATCCTTGCACGCAGGACCAGTGGTATTCCTTTGTTCACTAACAGACTGGCCAACTCTCTCCATTTTCTCCAGGTACTTGTAACCCTTGCTCTCACTGCCGCTTCTGCTCCACCCTCACACCTCATGGTGTCTCCCAAATAGCAGAACTGGTCCACCACCTCCAACCCTCCCCCCTCCACTTCCACCTCCTGTGGTCTCTCTATTGGCCCTCTCACACATGCTGGGCACCTAAAGTTCTCTCCGGCTCTCCTCACATTTCTAACTAACTGAGCATCTTCCATGGCACCACTTTGAGCAGCCCGCGCACCACTTCTTACTACTTCTCATTCCTTCCGGGTAGCTGGCAAGATCGTCCAGTTGGGTGGCACAACAGGGGAGGCAACTGTTGATGGGTTCATTGGTTCGGGGGTATCATTGAGTGGCACACCTTCATTGGCTCAGGGTACATGACCGTGAGCCAGTTGCGTTTGATGAAACAGATCTCACTATCTCCCTGACTCCCTTTTGGTGGTCCGAGCATCTGCGTGGCTTTGGTCAACCAGACTCGGGACTGCTCGGACAGACAGTCTGGAGAACTACAACAACAACAACAACTCTTATCAGATTTTATTTAATTATGAAAATGGTATCTTTCCAAGCAGACAAATTCTTTGGCATTGTGAGTGTCCTTGACTGTTCATATTCCAACCAAATCATTATAGAATGGAGATGACTTACAAATTCCATGTGCACTGGAAGATTATGAGAAAAGAGTGCTATTGTGATTTAGTTAGTAGAACATTGAGGCACTATGTTGTGTATCAACTGTTTCTGGTAGATTTGTAGATGACCATTATGCAATAAATTTGGCTATAATATAGCCAAATTTATTGCATATAATATTATAACCTCAGGCTTAATTTTTCTGTTTTTAAGAATCACTCTTCTCTTCTATCATTTTTTTCCTTTCTCTTGATGAGAGGTAAATTGGTTCTTGATGTTTAAGATGACTTACAAATTTAAGTTGACAGTAATATACTTCTGTAAATACAACACAACATTAGTAAACTGTATTGCATCATGTCCTGGTACTGCAAGTGTTGAGATCAGTGATAGGGATCAATCTCTCTAGCATATTGTGCCTTTATAACATACAGTATACTGTAAATATTGCACATCTTTACACATACTTGTAAAAACTTTTACTTGATTACCACCATAATAGAAGTTAGTAAATTTAAATGTCTTCATTTCAGACTTCCAGTTATCCTGACTGTGGTGTTTTGCATCATCATTGCCTTGATAGTGCTGTGTGTTGTCTGCTGCTGCTGTTGCCCCTTCTGCTTCCTTTACAAGAGACGTAGCCGGCAGGGAGTCGTACACAATCGTAAGTCATCATTCTCCCACTCCAATCTTAATTTTTATTTATAAAATGCAATTGGTGCTGTGTATGTTTAGCAAATTCTGATATATACTCTCTTGTCTACCTGCATTTTCTCTGAAATCTGAGGTACAGTATATCAAGATTCTCAAGTTGATATATACAGCACAAACATTTCCTGAAGTGTACATCTATATTTTATTTTCCATACACATATATGTGCAAGTCGTAACCTGGGCCAGTGGTGAGGGTAAGGAAGGAAATTGTACATGAAGATGGCCCTAATCGGGCAGAGACATTTTGTACCTCTTCTAGACTTATCAAGTTGTGGTTGTTTTTCTTAGCCATATTCAGTTCACAAGATTGTGAATTCAACTTCAAGATGAATTGACTCAACTAATAGTTGTTTTTCTGCTTTAGCTACTCCCGATGCTTCAGCCATGCAGCCACTACAGAACCAACCCCAAGGATATGTAGCTCAGCCTGTATATCCACCCCAACCTGGATATGCACCCCAACCTGGATACCCACCCCAGCCTGGTTATCCAGCTCAGCCAGGATATGCTCCTCAGCCTGGTTACCCACCTCAGGCTGGATACCCACCTCAGGCTGGATACCCACCTCAACCTTACCCACCTCCTGGTTACCCAAGTAAGTCTAGGAGATATGAAGGTTTCAACCAACAGTACTATGGTGGCTACAAAACTGTCACAAAGCAGACCATACTTCCTGAAGTAGTCTCTTGCTTGGCATAGATAACCTTACTTTAAAATACCAATAGTGATGATTTTCAGCAGAGATTTATTCTTCTTTTGTTTTTACAGCTGACCAGCCACCATCATATTCAGAGAAGCAGCCAGCCTACAATCCAAACTACTAAGGAGTTTATTACAACTTATGAATTGACATTAAAGGGCAATATGCTTTTTTCCATATCTGTGTTACACAGTGCTGTGTGTGTAATGAAGCAAGCTTCAAAGGACTTAAATGAAAAATGTTTATAGGTGTTAAAGAGAGTAGTGAGACACAAGTAAATCAAATAATCTAATCTTATAATCATGTGGTGATGAAACAGAGATTGAAGCAATGGGCAACTATTCATATAATCAAACTGCCATGACTTTCATGAATGTTTTATTATGAATTACTCTCTGATAAGCATAAAGTGTATAATGTACAAGTCTTGATGGTATTCTTGAGCATGTATTGTATCCTTTGTAGATTCTCAATACAATATTGTCCTTATATGACAATATAAAGCAGGCTGAAAATCTGATGTATGATATTTTATATACATGGTTGGGGTATTGGTCTGTGATCAAGTTATGAGGGTCGTGTCAGAAATAAGATATGTCAATGTCAGAATCTCATCTGTCTATTTGTTGTTGTGTTTAAGATCATCTAATGTTAAGGAACTAGAATATCCTTGGTCAGTTGTTAAATGTTAATAATATGCTTGGAACTGTACTTGAATGTAGGTTCAGCATTTCTGGATGTAAAATACTCGTACATAAGTGAGTGAATTTAGATTTTATCAAAACAAAATAATTAAGGGTATGTGTTGGGTATAAGATTCATCATACAGGTATTCATATTTCAAGATAAAGAGTATATTTGAAATATCAAAGATGCAAATACAAGTTCAGGGGCTGGGCTCGAATGGTGATTTTGGGGGGCACAGGGTATGGAAATTGAACTGGTCACCCCAGGTGCCACCCAAATATTCTTGTCTGTGATTGGCCATCAACCTGGTTGAAGGCACAACTTGTCTTGATGGACTTGGTAGTTCAAGTTAGTGTTGGAGTCTTCCCATTCAGAAGTGATTATAGTCTGGCAAATCTAAACTGGCATCCGTGACATATCCAGCAGCGTGTACACACTTGACACTGCTCCAATTGACCTCGCATACCACACCACTTTACACCTGGGTGTAAGGTTGACTTTGTGTGACCTTAACTTTTTTTAATACATATACTGTATATACACACAATACCTCAACCTCAGAACTGTAGGCTGTCAGTAGCCCATGACTCATGCGAGGCCCCGAGATTATTGAGTTTTGTATTAGATGAGACAACGGAGTTTTAAGGTGTTGGTAGCTTCTCTTTTGTACCACTAGAATACTACAACTTATTTATACACGTCACTATTAGGAGAGGGCAGCTACATCGTCACTCACAGCGTCTTGGAATATGGTGGGTCATCTTCAATGTTATGAGTTGACAACGATATAGGGGGTATTTTCTTGACGTGTCTGCGTAGCCAGGATACTTGACAGACAGCAGTAACCATCAGATCACCTCGAAAAAACCCCAGACTTTTCTCGTGGACTCGAACCTGGCTAGATGATATTTGCAGTCCATCACTGTATCCACTCTGCCACCACCTCCCCCTGCACTGGTAATGCTGCCGAGGCCCCTATGCCACATGTTGTCCATAATTCTTTGTAGTTGCCATCAAAGAGCGAATCATTCATAAAAACAAATTTAAAATTTTTGTACATGTAAAAGTATACCGAATATTTACAGCTGATTAAAAGAGACTAAGAGAGGGAGCCAGGTTGTAAAGGGAGTTGAACAGAAGTGGCAGAAGTTAGAAATTTGCATGCTGCTGGAAATGTCACACCCGCCAGTAAAGAGTAGACGGACTATAGTGTTGCCAGTTATGAAATAAAATTCACTAATGTCAGACAATCATCTCTGCCTCAGCCATTGAACAGGACTCATGAGTTTGCTTTATGAACTATTTCATCCTCTATATGTGGTGTTCTTATGGTTAGTTTATGGTTTACTCCTGTATTTTTATATATGTATTAAATTTTGCATCTTGCAGTACTTTCATTTATATAAATATTCGTTCTGCATCTATTTCTGTTATATCGTCAATTTTGCGTCATCCAGTTATCCTTATGCTACTGTTGAATGAATCAGCGCACCAATTGGGCCGCCCCTTTCCAAAAAGACTATAATTGTCTCTGAATACAACTGCTTCATTTACCAGTGTTATATAGTTAAGAATGCAATAATGTCAAAAGTTATTACACCAATAGCTACTAGAAGGATTTTGTGATGAGCATTTCTTACCTACTTTTCACTGAAGTAGAGGGAGATGTACAGTAAATTGCAATCTTTATATCAACCTGAAGTCAATGCATTTTTAGGTCCTGGTTTTGTGGATATGGTTGATCTATATTTCTAACTCAGTTGAATTAGTTTAGATGCCGGTTACAGTCTTTGCAAATTAAATTGAAAGCTTTGAATATCATCATCATCATTGACGATATTCAACGCTTTCATTTGACTGTTATATGAACAGACAGAATATTGCCAGCTTTAAATATGACAATATTATGTCTTTTAATATGATTTAATATTGGAATTACAATACTGGGTCTACATTTTGAATTACTTCTTTATTCAGGTATTAACTTGATTTCTTTAAAAATTGCCTTATTAACACACTCGGGAATGGCCTGGGGGGGTTTAAATTGCACATACTGTAGTGGGTTAAGGCCTGTCTACACAAATGGGGATGTCCAGCGGGCAGCGCAGTCGAAGGGCAAATTCTACCAGTCCTGCCTGTGAATGTTGTCCTCACAGCAGAGTCGATGAAGGGACGGACCTGCCCGATGCTGCCAGTAGGTGGTTGAGTGCGGTACGATAAAACTGTATCAATTTAATTGTTAGTGGTTTAGACCAGCAGATGCTAGGTGGCTCACTGTACGAGTCTTGGGTAAACATCACAAGATATTGATGTTAACCGTGCTACAACAAACTGAGAAGTGCGAGGCAAGCCAAATGTGGTTCCCCGATGTTAACTTGCATCTGACAGCTTTGTAGCTCCTCAATCCACCGGGCACAGGATGGTGATTTCGCTCAACACATGTTCGAACCTTTCGCTGATTTGCCCGTTAAACGTGCCCGATGACTGGCATGCCCGCCGATCAGCCCTGCTCGTGTAGACGGGCCTTTAGTCAGGACTCATAACAAAGGGAGGGTCTGCAGGTATTATTGGAGCATGACTGCACCCTGTGAAAGCGGGTGGACATCTTGGCCCTTGCATCAATACTTTATATTGTTGTAGCTTATGGTGTGTGGTGTCCAAATTTGAACTAAAAAAGTATTTGTCTCTTATTAATAAATGCATGGTGCATGTCCCCCATTCCTGAGAGTGTTAACAATGTCAATAGTGTATTGCCATGTGCTTTAATTGTGCACTTGTTTTGGTAAACAGAATTATTAATGATTAATTATACTGTATAAGTAGAGGTATTGATAGTACTGTACAGATATTAGCAACTTTCACAAAAAATTTGTATAGTATATTCATTCTTATATTGGTGCATAAAATTGTAGTTTAAGAGATCTTTGGGCATAGGAGTAATTAAATGATTTACAAATAGCAGGAATAATTGCAAAAAGGTAAATGTTAACCCATACCTGATTGTGTCATCTTTTAGGTGGACCTCAGCACTTTGTATTTTTTCCATAAGTTATTCTTTGAGTCCTTAACAAATTTATGGCACCACCCTGCTAGCACCACCTGTGACCTTGAGGTAAAAATCAATGCAGCCATTTAAAATACTGTAAGTAAAAAAAAAATTCTATTCAATTTTAGTAGCCTGGAGTGATATGTACTTGCTTAAATAAATTTAAAAAAATTATATACCCAGGAGGGATATTCTATAAGTACAGTAATATGTAATGCCTACTTTGGTGTGGGGGCCCCTTTCGCCGCAGCCATTTCCCTTCAGTTCTTAATCTGTCCATCCTTTCCTTATCAATCTTCCTCGATCTTGCTGTCCCACCTGTTTATTCACTTTTCCCTCGTCCTACAGGCTTCAAGAAGCCCATTACCGAAGCAAGATCATCTATTTATACCTACTTACTCGTATATACTTCCACACACCTTAACTGTCTACCTACTTGCATACCAAACTACTTACATATCCACTTTCTGCTCGGGGCCAGACTCCTTCCCTTTTTGATCTCCTCAGTGAGTTCCCCTTGTTCTCTATAACATGTCTTACGAGCTTCCTGCCCATAGTCACTGTTTGACCAGGATCTAACTCTGTGCATATCAGACTTCCTTTCCTCACCCCCATCCATACTTACCCCATCATTTTCATGGCTTTTTTTGAATGACATAAGGTCCTCAGGAATTGATGGGCTAGTCCTCTTAAAACTTATTATATGTAACACATTATAACCAGGTATTGGTTAATTAATGTGATAGATTTTAATAATATACAGTATGCTTCAGTGATAGAGATGATGATTGCTGGATTGATTTTCATCTTAACACATTGTCACTACTCTACCCAGAGTTGTATTCACCCTGTATAATGCTCTGTACTAGAATGACATGTTGTCACCCTCAGTACTCAAAATTAATATAGATTCTTATGAATATATTTTTAATTTTTGTTATTCAGATCTAGGTTCACAATAATGTCACTTGAGCATGTTTGGTTTTGTAATGCTTACAGTGATGATAGGAAACAGCTTCCAGTATCAAGGCACCTTCACACTGGGCAATTCATGGCTATTTTTGCAGCTGGCTAGCTCACCGGCTGCAGAAAGATTGCCAGCCGGGATGGGAAGACCGAGCTGTCGGTGTTTTCTTGCTGGGGGTAGCAATACGCCGTGGGAAGTGCCTTTGAAAGAGTGAAATAGAGCCATTGCCAGAGTGGTTGTGGAGGTGTAGATGTATGAGAGTGACTATAGATGTAGATGAGTGAGAGTGGTTGTGTTTAGGTGTAGATGTGTGTCTGTCTGTGTGTCTGTCTGTCTCCAATACAACATCAGATGAACAACTCTTTACAATATGTTCTCTGCAACTGATATTAAAATTGCACAGCCAGTATTTAAACATTACCTGTGGTTGGCTGAAAATGGACAAATTTGTGCTCTTTTACACTGAGTGGAGTCACAAGATGTAGTAATGGCTGATACTGTTCGTCACTGAGGTGGGTCCACAGCCTCATTGTTTTAAGGTCTTCCTAATTATCTCAATATTCTGCAGTGAATAATTAAATTACCCCTCCTTGCCAGCCAGTGACGTGTATACTGTACAAACGTTTTTTTTTTTTGCATTTTTCTTCAAAATAGCCAAAATAACAGTGTTGGCAACTTTGCTAACTGGATCGCGCTCTCCCGCCTCTATGTAGACATTTTTTTGAAATTTACCAGCAGCTCCTCCCGGCTAGCACTTGCTGGGAGCAAAACCAGTCGTGAATTCCCCCATGTGAAGGCGCCTTCTGTGTAGGCATAGCTTGAATAGAGAATAGCTGCTGAAATCCTGTCAGGTTATTTCAAAGGTAAAGCAGTTAGGCAGTTTACTATATGCTAGAAAAGTTATGAGTTGAGGGATAAAATAGATCATCTTACAAGTTGACAGCAATCTCTTTGCCCATGACTTGACAATCATTCAGTCTTGTCAGCTCTCATTATTTTGCATTTACCTACGGATTATGCAGCCATTATTCCTTGTTGACAGTTAATCTTTTGGTGTGTAAAAAGTTGGTTGATATACTGCCTTCCTGTTTATGGATTACTGTACTCTATGTGCCATTTTTGTATAAAATCATCATCAATACTCAAATTCACTTTTTCGAAGGGTAGAGGGCTCCAGTGCCAGGGGTAGAAAATGAAGCAGAATACAGCAGGAAAAGACAAATTACCCAGTGAAATTGGTGATACTCACATCCATGCCTCCTTTCAAGACCACAAAATTAACCCTTAGATAATTTTAATTTCCACATGACTTTTTACATTATTAAATGACTTCAGTCGCAGCATATCATTAAACACATAAACTGTAATGTTTGGGTTAAATTATAGTTATTTAACCGTAGGATTGCTTTGTAGTACTCGTCAAAAAATAGGGAAATTGTCAGCTTCTTAACTTGATAAGCAAATTTGCTTTTCTAATTAGCTTCATATAATAACATTTAAGGCAGCTGACTCCTGGTGTACCACCACTGGTATAAAAAATGTTTCTTAGTAAAATGTGACAAAATGTTGACCATGTTTGCAGCAAATTAATTATATCTCGGGCAATAACTTTTCACTCCATTCTCAGATTGCAATATTATGTTGTTGACTGCACAGTAAATAGTACCGGTATGTAATCTTGTGAAGGTTAGTCTTATTTTATTCACTTTATTGTACATGATATAATTGATTGTGCAATCTGATCAAAATGTTTGATATTCTGTATATAACAATGTACAACTGTACTCATATTTTTAAGATAAAATAATGTAAGCCTTGTTGAGATTCAACTCCTTTAATGGATTTTGAGATTATTTTTGATCTTGCAGAATGCATCTTGTGTAATCTTATCCACAATATTCATTCAACTTTTTAGAGCTATATCTCTCGAGCACAAATTAGAAAATAGTACTAGTGAAAACTTCTTATGCTGATAATTTCTACTGTATTTGGGCAAGATTTTTCAAAGAAGGATTATGGTATCGTACTCTCTATGGGAGTACAATACAGTATATGTTGTATCTTTAGACATAATGAAATTGTATAGATTCAATACATTTTTCTGTTGACAAGTGATTAAGAACAGTATTTAGTTTGTTTTCTACTGTATCTGTCTATCCTCTCTCCTGGGAACACGTTCCAAGGGGTGGCCGTGGCTGAAGTGTCTCCAGTTCTCCCTGTTCCAGTACTTCCTCCTCTTTCAGTCAAGCCTTCCCCTTCGACTCACAATTGTATCACTTGTGTACTCTTCCTTCCGTTCACTCATCTGACTGGTGAGCAGACTCTCACACCAGACTTCTCAGTCTCACTCCTGTACACCTTCTTTGTAAAATCGTTGCATTATCTCCATTTGGCCAAATAAGGACAAAAATAACTTGAGATGCAAGGTAGATAAATATTTGTAAGAAATGAAACAAGATGATATCAAACATGGAAGTACCAAATGTTTTATGTTGGATATATTTTTTCTTGCTGTATTAACCAATCGGTTGGGGATTTTCATAATGTTCACTGCACATGAGACAACCCATTCGTGAAAGGGAAAAGAACCAAGATCTGACTCAGTCATTGAATTAGCTGTTTAAACTTTGCAATGAAAGGACAATGCCCCAAATTGAAATTGAGCTATTGCATGAACAAATGATAGAACAATTTTGAAAAAAAAAAATTTGGTAACGTTATATCCACCTTCTGACTACTGTATCATATGAACAGAGATATTAAACCATTATTGTGTAGGTGCAAATACTCCAAAACAAACCTATTGTATTACTTACTAAACAGTAGGTAACCTTATTGATACCTGATGTGTGTGTGTTTATTATGCTTTTTATCATGCTTTTGTTTAATTCCATGTGCCTGTTTCCTTTTATTTGTCCATTTTCTTGCACCATTTTAGTATCAAATGCCCTATATAGCCAAGGAAAAAAAAATTCTTTCTCATTACTGTATTTTATGTCGGGTCAAATTTATATTGGGGTACAGTCTTTGTTCCTAAGTTTACCTTTTCAGTTCAGCATATGAAGCAGTTCTTGATCTATTCCATTTTTATGTATGGGGCATGTCATATCTCAATCAGTTGAAGGTTGTGAAAATTTTTAAATTATGTACATTATTTTCAAGGAATTAAAAAAGCACAAAGACATTTAACAATAGGATACACAAAATTTAGAGGAATAATAATATCAGGTAATAATGTAACTATAACAGGGAAAATAAACAACATTCTTGTGCCTTTCCAATTTATTACTTCGACTTTTCTCGCCAAGTAATCATATTTGTACACAACCTGGAACAGGCTTCAAATCACAAAACAAATCTCTTCACTACTTCCTCACTTATCCTTTACAGTAACATTTTCTCTACATTGGGTCTACCTCCGCTAGATTCTTTCGGGCACACGACTCCTTGCCATCTGTCCACTTCCAGGCTGCCATTTGGGAATCAGTTACAAGGTTACAAGTTGCGTTGAGATTATCCTTGTCATCAGCTGCAGATTGTCGACTCTTCAGCACAACACACTCTGCAGTCACACAGAACTTCGCACTACTCTGCTCTGATGAGCTGAAGGGGCTGTTAACTATGATAACTGCCCTTGCCCGCTCAAGAATCTGATCCAATGCAAGATCTTCCACACGAGATCCGGCCCTCAGCAACTGACGGACGTTCTAGCCACGAATGCACAGGCAAGCACATTCTCAGTCAATCTTTCAAACATGGACGCAAGACACCGTAGCTCTGCTAAGTACACATCTGGTGACTCTCCAGTCCGTAACAAACTGCTCATAAGCCTCGTAGGGATCCGGGGCAAACGTGGCCACCAACGCCTTCACTTTCTCGGCTGTCTTTCTCTCCGACTCAGGCAGCTGCAAATACACGGCGAAGGCACCCCCAGAGAGGCAGAAAGGAATCACGCTGGCCACATCTTTGGTCCAGTGGAATTCACATCCCAACTCCAACTTCTGGAGCCACTCTACCACTGACTGTGGGCCACTGCCGTCATACTCCGGAATCAACTTTACATCAAATTCACGCTTAGCTTTCCCCATGACGCCTAGATAGCTTGTAGGTTGAAATGAAATGAGGCCGTTGAGATCTTCTAACTCTTTAAGTTAGAAGATCTACAAAAAAGGAAGGGAATAAGAAGGTGAAATAGAGGATCCAAGACCAAGTATATTTACAACCTAGTGCTCATTTACAGTTATTTTACAGCCTGAGAGCTGATACATATATGTATTTCTTCCAGTGGCTCATACTGTTATCATTGTGTACTGTACAGCCAAGAGCTGATTTATTACAATAAATACTAGTGAGAAAACAGAGATTATTACTCTTGTGCACCCATTAGTTGTAATACCCTATTTAATAAAATGTTGAGGTTAACAGGTATATCACCAGTTCCTCACACACATCTTCACTTCTATTGCACGCTACAGTAACTTAGAAGTTGCTTATATTTTCCTATATGTGTGCCACAAAATGTTATTGAGCCATGTAATGTATATTACTGTTTTAAATACCTATTAACCATATTTTGATAAAAGAATTGAAGTACTATATAGAAATATATACTGTATCTTGAAAATAGATTTTATATCATGAAATTGGTGCTGCATTTATATAGAAATTGTACCTGGGTAATTGTTATACAGATGAAATTATGCAGCTTCCTTTTTTTTTTTTTTTTTTTTTTTTTTTTTTTTTTTTTTTTTTTTTTTTTTTTTTTTTTTTTTTTTTTTACTATAATGTATACACCTGTAGTATACACAGGTGATATTATTAAATGAACTTATGTAAGTACTGTATAAACATTATCTCATACAGACCTCTTGGACTGCCCACTGGTTTTGGTTAGTTTCTTGGAATCTATATAGTAGTCACATACAGTAAATGGCCTCCCAGGGTGGTAGCCAAGCATTATGATTGTAAGTAAAGAGAGATGGTCAAAAGATTGTTTTATACTAGTAATGGGATTTAGTTATGTGTATACTATCAGTATGCCTCATTTCTAACTGTTCTCCAAGTCAATAATATTGATTGCTCTTTGTATGGTACTTTATTTCAAATGTTTTCCTTGTACAAAAAATAACTGGACAGACTAATAGCAGACAGGTGCTGGTGACTGAAAATTTCATGTATCTGAAAAAAATATAATGCTGAGATATCTGTGAACTGTTTCCTCATGAGTCTGTTGCAAATTCCTTGTTAAATAGCATTATAAGAGATTTTTGTGTTTCTTTTATCACTGAATTTATTTAATATAAACTGGTTGGAGCCTGAGTTGTTTAAAATTGAGAAATATGTAAGGACAAGAATACTGTACCTTATCTATGTGTACTGTACATGTGTGTTCAATAAGTTTTGTAATTGCTCATCTGAAATACAGTATAACTAAAAATCGGTAATTTGTGTTATTGTGTCAAAAATAAATTGTACAGCATATATAATTCCATCTAATTTGGTATAATATATGAGGTGTCTATAACCGTAGTAACGCAACAACAGTCTGCAGGAAAAACAGAAAAAGAATGTACTCTACCAAGAAAAGTAATTATAAAGACCACATAATTCGAAACGCGATACTAGAGACAGTGAAAGCCACGAGCCGTTACCGTACTGAAATTAATAGGTTACACTTACTTACACATTGTTATCCAGAAGGGGATGACAACGATGGGACCAGCAGACTCGTTGTACATGTACACAAGATGAATGATCCAAACCATGAGCATTGTCCCAAATTTATTTACAGTATTTTTACACAGTAGCAAATCTGGAAATGCAAATACTATAATTATTATGAACTTTCTCTCTTGGGTTGTTCTCGTACGTGTCTCTATAAATTAGTTAATCCTCTTAAGTTTTCTCTCCCCCCCACGCCTCATGAGTTTTTTGTCCCATATCTGCCTAAGAAGTTTAATCCATCCCCATAGACAAATAATAAAACCATCGTACCAGTACCACACCATCGTATACACTACGGATGTTCTTGAATACAGCCCATTAATAATTCATTCTTGTCCCCTGGGATGCAACAATAAATTAAAACGTTTAGCTGGATTAGTCATAATAATTATCAGTGACAGACATACTTTTTCTATATAAAATACACTCATGATTTATGAGTATTTTACAGCTACAGCACTTATCATAAGCGACATACTCAAAATGGGTAAAGACATATATAGGACTAGGACATTAAACGAGTATAATATAGAAGAGGCGGGACTTTTAACGTGGAATAATATGAATGCGAGAGAGATTACTTTTTTGTTAAAGGAATACGTCATGTAAGGCTGAGGCCGTTGTCACACTATGCGGCGTCGCCGCACCGCCGCATCGTGCCGCATATCATGCCGCACAGTGTGACACGGTCCAGGATTTGCGGCTCTGACGCTACGGCGAGGATGCAGCGGTGGAGCCGTATAGTGTGACAACGGCCTAACTCGGACAATGGTCAGAGAATTTTGTTATTAGATTTATTGATGATGATGAGATTCTTAATTTTGATTTAATTAAAAGGAGTGCCTGATGGTGTGTATGGAAGCGTCCTATATATAAAAATAATAATAAATGAATTAGGATATATTCAAAAATATTTTCTCAGACAAAATGAAAATGAATGTTTACACTTACTAGCATGATTTAGTATTTTAGGAACAATTAATAGTTACCGGTATGAGTTTATATTGATGAGCACTGAACTATTTTTTGGCAACAAGCAGTGTTGCCAGGTGCAAGAAAATGTCTCTTTTAGGGGGAATTTTGAAGTCCACAGCCTCCACACACACACAGGGAAATTATTATATAAAGATCGTTCAAGAGTAAACAGGGAAATTTCTACCAGAGGAAATACCAAAAAGAAAGACCGTCAATGTTCAAAATTAAACAGGGAATTATTGAGACAAATGGGAAAATTCGTCAAGCAGATCTGGCACCACTGTAAATTGGTCATCATCAAGTGTCACTGTGTCAGCCATATTGCCGAGTCGTGTGTGCATTTAATCCTAACGAATTTATCCACATTTTAGGCAAGATATATCACATCTTGTAAGTAAATCGTAATCAGGAATGCATTTAAGGGAGGGCTGTGAATTTCTGTGCCACTTATAGTCTGCAAAAAAAAGTCTTAGAACCACCCTTGCATTGAAATTAACTATAACTATCCATAGGGCAGTTCCAGAACTTTTTTTGCCGATTATTGTAACTTACATAGGTAATACCACGGTCTAGAATCTAGATAGTACAAGTCGGCCAGAGACCACAGCTGAATACACTTCGCGCTGGGCCCACTATATAATGAAAACCGGGGATGTGGGTTTGGTACTGTCGTACTGAATTGTTTTGGGGTGGTATAGATTAAATCTGGGTAAAATAAACTTTGGGCCGTATGCAAGAACATTCATGGTGACGAACAATACTGATTAAATGAGCCAAGGAGCAATCTGACAATGGGTTTCAGAGCGTTTGAACCCCGTACGAGGGTATTGACTGCATTAGTGATGTGGACAATACTTTAAGGGTTTTGGCGCCCCTTCGGCCCCAGCTGAAGTCAGCAGGGTATTAGTCAAGCCTTTGTCCATAATCACTCCCGTTAATTCTTTTCTGTCCAATATATTTCTTAATAGCCTACATGTATTAATGATTTAGGCAGATAGTACTTGTGAGCAGAGCCAGGGAGATTGTGTCAACAGTAATTATTTTTTTGACGTTGACTCTAGTCTCGTTAGCCCACATTAGTTTTGATACTCGAAGAGGATTATGAGTTGGTTGAAAACCACTAAACTGGTAAGGGTATTGAAGACTGAGTGTGGAAATATTCCCTCTCAAATATTTTGGCAGTCCTGTGATGACTTGAAGATATGTAAGGTGGTGCAGTCACTCAGTTCACGAGGCAAGGTGTATACGGAGAATCACACTAATTTCAACCTTGTAGCAGAAGACAGTAAAGACCAATACGGCATTGGGAAGTGGGAAGTAGTGGGAAGGCGTTGTATGATGAGAAACACAGGATTTTAGACCTTAACTCGCCTTCCATAAAGTTTGAAATTAAAAAATGCCGAAAATGGTTGCCAGCTTCTTTATTATCATGTCAGATGAAACCACAACTGTGCATCCCATGTATTACTTGATGGAGCTATTACAATGTTTAAATAATTATGAACATAGTTCTCTCTAACTCATAACCAATAGAACCTCCGTCACCAACATTATTATGTTATGTGTGTGTGTGTGTACTGGCTTATATATAAGTATATATTATATGCACACAGAGAATAGAGATACAGAACAGAAATAAATAATTTTGCTACCAAGAGACAAATGACATATCAAGGGATTCATAGTCAAATTCCAATCATTCAATACAACAGGCTATTATTAAAACTATTCAGAATATTGCAAACAATGCGAGCCTTGATATTTGACACTACGCTTATAAACTGTTAGGTAACGCTAGATATGGGGGAAATGGAAGTGTGTTAGTGGTATCAAAACTTGCAACATGTAATATGAGGGTATTCACATTTGCTTCATTTAATAAAGTGCATTCTGGTTCATGATTCTTATTCATTTATTGTGTAAGTATTTTTCAGCGTTTAGTGCTTTTTGATAATCATTGAATACAATACGAATTAAGTCTACAATAATGTTACTTCGGTTGTTTTTGTGTTTCATCAAAATATTAAAAAGTTTATCTTACCTTTAATGATGTTAATAATTGACACGAATGTCAGTATATAAATAATTGATAACTGGGTGTATTTTCGTACTTTTATTATAGATTCCATTCATCTTTCACCTCCCAAAGAACAATTTCCAACCTCTCTTGTACTGGCACCTCCAATACCCTCCTCAAATCCCTCCTTACTTCTCCCTCCCACCATGAATGGTTCGAGCAAGCGGAGCTCACTACTAGTGTTTCGGGGTTAATATCTCGGTCAACGTTGACAACGCTGGGTGGGCCTCGCGGGAGTGTGGTCTTCGTCCAGCGGTGGACAGTCCTTATTAGTGCTATACCAATGTGTTGTTTACATAGTGACCGTGAGTGCGGGAGAGAGAGTTGCTACGATAGATAACACTGGTCTGCTTAATTTTCAAGGTCAAGAACCTGGTAACTGTTTTGGGGTCAGTTTTTAACGCTGAATCTGAAAATCACATCCATTTTTCTCAATCAGGTAAACTTTTCAAAATAAAGGCACATTTGTTATCTTCTTTTTATTCTGTTTTATTATAGTTAAGTGAAACACGTAATAGGATATATTGTCAGGTTAATTCATATTGAGTTTACAGGCTGTTTGTATAGAGACCAAAAGGGGTAAAGAACACTATTATAGTTTACTCAGGGATGAATGGCCTCTTCACGGACTTCCGATTGTGCCAGGCAGATACCACATCTCTCTTCAGGCACCAGCAGTACTCAGCCAAAAAGTTGACGTCCCATCAGCCTTGATAGCGTTCTTCCATCACTCGGATGAGCTCCCTTATCTGAGGAATTCTCTCTCACGGTCTCGATACCAATAAAACGTTGTTTCTGGGACCAACAGACATTTTTCACGGATGCGTGAACCCAACAGTTGAGCTGACTCTTTGGAAAGGTTCAGATCTCGTGTCAGGTCATTGAGCTAGGCTTGGATTAGCGGCATTGGTTGGTCATCATCAACTGGCTTGTATGCTCCAGATTCGTCTGAATTGGCTGCGTCACTGGACTCAGGGTTGGACGACGATTCCATAATGACATCAGGTTCTGGAATAAGAACCTCTGGGCCATGTGGTACTGGTTTTATTGCAGATGGAACTTCAGGATATTGGACATGATGTTTGTTTTTGCGATTGATGCCTTGTAGATTT
This sequence comes from Petrolisthes cinctipes, assembly GCA_033782935.1. Taxonomy (NCBI): domain Eukaryota; kingdom Metazoa; phylum Arthropoda; class Malacostraca; order Decapoda; family Porcellanidae; genus Petrolisthes; species Petrolisthes cinctipes. The sequence continues at coordinate 61,622 of JAWQEG010002102.1, read as the reverse complement.
ATCATGCAGAATTAGCAGTCTATGATGTGATCCTTCCCTATACCCTCCAGACCATTGGGATTCCAAACGGCATACTTTTCCTTTTCTTGTTTCTCCAATCTCGTAGGTTCTCAACACATGTCTTAACAACAGATATGAGGAGCAAACGGTTTCTCTTGGTCACCTAGCTTGACTCCAAAATAAGCATGATACGACTTTTTCACAAAATCTGTGATTTTTGCTCGACGATCTGGAAGAACCAGTACATGTCCGCAGATATAGCAGAACCTGTCAGGGTAGTTTATGCACTTGCGATACATTGATATATTAGTCTAAATCTGAAATTACAAAGAAGAAGGAAATTAAGGGCAACGGTGACCAGTTAGGACAAGAATATAGTATGAAAAAGCCCGGTAAGTGACATGATTTTATGCATATTTGTAGAGCATATCTCAAAAACCTGACCTGACTGAAAAGAATGGATTATATTTCTGAATTCGGCATGCAAAGCTGACCATATTTCAGTTGAAAAACCTCCGACCTTTGAAAAAAAAAAACTTATGAAACGCAGGCCAGTGTAATGCCCGCGGCTAAGGGGTTAAATAAGCCACCATGGGGCCAAAGAAGGAAAATGAAAGATCTCATAGCGAAGTACGAGAGTGGTGTTCGCGTGTCTGACCCCCCTTCCAAACGATAACAACAACGCCGCACCTCCACGTTCCTCACCAGCTTTCACTTACTCCATCAGCTCTCCTCAGTACAGGTAAAGTGCAGTTAAATTTTCATTTTTTTTTTTATTGTGTTTATAATTTTTGTGGTTGACTTTATGCATGTGTACGGTAAGTATTATTATACAGGTGTAAATAAGAAATATTTTTACTTAAAATGCTTCATAATGCGTAATTTTTGGAGGTCTATAACGGATTAATCCAATTTACAGTATTTCTGTATTCCATGTTTCAGGGGTATAAGCCAGAGTAGGAAAGCTGTATGGGAAAGTGCTGATAAAGAGAGTCAGTGAGGGTACGGAGGTTGTGATTGGTGAAGAACAAGGTGGCTTTAGGAGAGGAAGAGGTTGTGTGGATAAGATATTTGCAGTAAAGCAGGTGTGTGAGAAGGATTTAGAGAAAAGTAAAGTAGTATGGGCATTTATGGATCTCGAGAAAACATATGACATAATTGATAGAGATGGATTGTGGAAGGTTTTGCAGTTGTACGGGCTGGGGGAGAAATTGTTGAGAGGGGTGTAAAGTTTCTACGTGAACAGTAGAACGTGTGTTAGAGGGGGAAGTAATGTGCGTGAATGGTTCCCAGTTAAGGTGGGACTCAGTCAAGGTTGTGTGATTTATATGGACAGTGTGGTAAGAGAGGTAAATGCTAGGGTGATGGAGAGAGGCCTGAGTCTGGTGGACAGTGGAGGTAGAGAGATGGGTCTAAACCAATTACTGTTTGCTGATGATACGGCATTAGTGGCAGAGTCAGAAAAAACAACTGTATATATTCTTGTGCAGTGGCATTATCGTAACCAATGAGGTTGAGGTGAATGCTGCTGCGTTATAGCTAGGCTATCTATCAGTAATGGGAAGAGCAGCACCTCGGTGACCTACTCCTCCTCAGGAAGGGTAGGTAAGCCTTACCCCGCCTCCACGTGGCAACCTCGGGTAACACCTACTGTTTTTACCATTTTTTTATAAACTAGGAGGTGAAGCTAATGGGGGGGGGCGGTGTGGGGGTTAGATTTAGCTTCCCCCACATATACCGTAGGTTTTGGAAGTTGTATATATCCATTTTAGATAAAAAAAAAAAAAAAGTTAACATCATTGGTGAACCTTTTTTTAATGCTGATGGCTGTGGGTTTCCCTGTAGGGGGAGGGGGGAAAGGTGGGTATATGAGAGTGGAGACGGTGAATGTAAATGGTATAGTGGATAGGACAAACAAGCGAGAGATAGTAGAATGTTTTTTTTAAGAATGGAGGAGTGGATGTGATGGGAGTGACATAGACACACATGAAAGGATGGGGAGTGGAGGAGTGTGAGGCTGCTGTGATGTGGGAGGGAATGGATGGAGGTGTAAGTTGGGCAGGAATGGATGCGAAGTGTAAAGGAAGAGGGGGGGAAGGGTGTGCAGTGCCAGTATCACCAAGGGTGTGGAAGGGAGTAGATGCACATGAATGGTTAAAGTTGCAGGGTTTTAGTGGTGTGGGACAAGAGTGGTGTGGATGACAGGGAAGATTGGATTGGTGAAGTACGGTATGCGTGGGTGTGTGCATATGTACCAGTGAATGAGAGGAACAAGACGGGAAGAGAGAGATGAGAGATTTCTGGTAGTAGCGAAATAGGTGTTTGAGGAAGTTTGAGAGTGGGAGGAGGATTGTAATGATGGGCAACATGAACGGGAAAGTGGGAAATGAGAAAGTAGGAAGCATTGTTGGTAAATTGGGTGTGGAAGGAGTGAATGAGAATGGGGAGTATCTGATGGACATCTGTGCTGAGAGGGGGTTGTTCTTAGCCAACACCTTCTTTGAGCACGAGATGATACACCGGTATACATGGAGGAGAAGGGATGATAGAGGAAAACAAAAGAGTTTAAATGATTATGTACAGCTGGCCGCACTCCCGCGAGAGCCACCACAGCGTTGTCAGCTCTGGCCGAGATAGTAACCGCGAATCATCAGAAGTGAGCTCTGATCGAAGCATTTACAGGTAGTTGGGGGTGGTAAAGAGGGGCGTGGCTTGAGAGAGGACTGAGGTTTGGGGAATGTGGGTGGGTGCCTGTACACGAGAGGTGAGAGATAACGATTGAGGAGGTGAGAGAAGAGTGGAATATTGTATAAAAAAACAAAAAAACCTGGTTTTTCATCATTGTATACTTTAATCGTATTGTATTCACTTGTTGTTTTCAAACAATAGACGCTGTAAAGTACAGACAATAACTACCTGAAAATCATGAATCAGAATGCTCTTTATTAATTATATGTAACAAATGTAAATAACTTCATACGGCATGTGGCAACTGCTGACACCACTGTTTGTTAAGGTTACCTAACAAACAGTTTAAATCGCATCGTGGAATTATCTGGCCTCACGTTATCCTTCACATGATAGCAGTATATATATATATATATAATATTATATATATATATATATATATATATATATATATATATATATATATATATATATATATATATATATATATATATATATATATATATATATATATAAAGCCTAATTGGTTATGACACTCATAATTTCTTGAGCCAAGTAATAACAGAAAAATATCATTATCACTAGTACCCCCTTGGGTGTGTTGCCTGCAGAGATTGGATCCCAAATATCAGCAGAATAACGTAGAAACTGTCGTATTATGGCAACAAATATTTTGTGTATTTCATTCTGGAATAACTATAACCTGCTGGTTGCAAACAAACGTAAGTAAAACAATACGAGACATAACACATTAATATAAGAAGAGAGAAAACTGCTTATATTCTGAAACACTGTAGCAGAAAAGGAAAGGCAATAGAGATGAGGGGTAGCAAACATGGGAAAATTGGAGCAAGGATTGACAAACGAGCCAGAGGCGAGTGAGCGAGCGGTGGATGGGCAAAACCCAAGGCCTCGCTTTTTAGTCCTTGTCTGTGACATGCAGGCGGGGCTAAGGACAGCCCAAATCTCGGCAGGCAATGTTTCTCCTTCAATACATGACCTACAGAAACCTTCAGTTATATACTCTACTCACTATATATCAGACACACCTTGATTTTGGTATATATTCACAACTGAACTACAAGTGATGCTATATCTACACTCAACTCACCTTCTCTGTATAGTAGCCTAAGTGTCAGTCCTAAAAGAATCGTCAGCAGATTGAGATGAAAAAATAAAAACTACTTATTTTATTTAAGGCGATTTAGGTAGCAAAATCATATAATCCAGCCAGTATGTCTCCCCATATGGGATCGAACCTGCGACCGCTCAAATAGGAGTCAGCTGCAGACGCCTTACGCATTCAGGCACCAAGGGAACATTGAGATGACAAGAAAAGCAGAAAAGAAGGGGAATAAGAATGACAAACTGTTAAGCTCAAATAAATAATTATTTTGTTAAGCTCAAATGGATTGATTCGCGACCGAATGGGGAGTCAAAATCCATTAAGTTTCATCTTATACTCTACAGACAATACTCTCGCGTACGGTGTCTTAGCTATAAACAATTTATTGTATTGTATGAAAATTAACACATTCGGATACAATATCTTCACTTAGGTGCTAAAGAAATAGTAATAAGTTGTTTCTGGTTATCTTGAATGAAATAGGCTACTGTACGGTATCTAGAATATGACACTACTGTTATCATGCGAGATACACGAGCCAACGGTAGAGAAGTAGGATATGAAGGAGTGTGCAAGTGGTGTCAGCAGTTACCGCAAGCAATATTAAGGTTTCACATTTGCTATATTTAATAGCGATAAGCTTCATGATTTCCAAGCAGTAATTGTGCCACTGTTTCACAGCGTCAAAGTATAAAAATAAATATGATTGGTTACCAGGTACTATATAGTCTTTTATTATAGCTTCCACTCATATCTCCTAGGTTCTCGTGTATAGGTATCCCCCCATTCTCCTCAAATCCCCTTCCATCCTTAAAAAACCCCTCCGTACCACTCCCTCTTACCGGCTGTTAATGATTTGAGCGGTTCTCTCCACTAGTGTTTCTGGGTTACTATCTCGGCCAGCGTTGACACTCGCGGGAGTGCGGCCAGCTATGAAAGATTACGGAGGGATGTGATGGATGTTAATTAAACTATTAAGGAGAATGGTTCAATGCTCTGACCAATGAAGTGACCATTTTGTAGTCTTGGTAAGGATTAAAGTCAGGATTAAGTGTGAGTACTGTAGGATGAAGTTAGGAACAAGAGGGAAGTGGCAAGTGGAAGATTGAATGACAGTGAATATAACATTTAAAACATTTATTCATAGCTAATAAATATATAGTATACATACTTATTTTTAGGTTTACAGCTAGCCTTTAAGAAGCCGGAGCTTTTTAGACAATAGAAAAAAGAAAAAAAGAAATCTATATATAGTTGACATACATTGGTACAATTACAACTATTAGTCAGTTACATAGTTACATAAATATAATTATGGAGCGGCGCGAAAGTAAAGTGTGTTAATAGGTAGCTAAGATGTGTTTTTTCAGTCTGTTTTTGAAGACAGTTGGTGATGGTGCGTTTTGAATTTGGGGGGGAATATCATTCCAAATAACAGGTCCAAGATATGCTGTCGAGTGACGGTATTTTGTAAGCCGGTGAGGAGGGGGACGTAGGTAGTCACGTTGTCGAGCCTCATAGTTATGAATGGGAAGGAGAGATGGCAGATTTCTTTTATTTAGTTACAGTCACGGTCAAAAGTCCTGCAACGGGTGTATGAAAGTGAGCTGTGTGAGTGAATCTTATGAACCAATATTACAGAGACCAAGCTATATATATATAGTTTCACACCATTTTTCAAGGCTGTTTCATTCGTAGTTGTTGCAGGACTATTGACCATGACTGTACACTCTCCCAAAAAAGTATCGGCATTGCTGGCTAGATCCTGCTGAGAAAAGTCGAAGCTACATGTATGATTGTACTGTGGGGTTGGTATTCCTGCTGGCAATTAGTTGACTCTCATTTCTGTACTAACGTGAAATCCTCTAGCATACATAATTCATGCATTAGGCAAGTCGTGGAGTAAGAGTTGTGACTTCATTTTTACAGATATATGTTATGTGATTTTAATGATTAATGGTTTTGGGGGAGGGGGAATTTACTGAATTATTGAATATAATTAGAATGATAACCCAGAGAATAAAGTTACCTAAAAGGAATCTTTGAGTAGATTCGCTGTAACTGTAGTATTTTGTCTTAAATATATTGCAGTTATAGCATAGGGTAGGATTAAGTAGGCTTATGCTTTTTCTTCTCATACTTCTAAATAAGGTTTTGTAAAGTAACACAACAGACATTGCCCTCTCCAGAAAGTGTCGTGTATAAACAAACATGTGAAGAAACCAACACCTCAAAGCTTAACTCGATAATTTCGGGGCCTCAGTCTCAGGCCACGACTGACGGCCTCCTGACCCGAGGTAGAGGTATATATATAAAAAAAAAAGTAAAAATAAAATAAAATAGATAAAAAGAAAGATAACGTTATATACCATTCGGCAACTACGGTGTGGATTAGCTGAGTTTTCAGCATTAGAAAGGGGCAAATCTTACGATAGTATTTTAAATTTCTCTAATAGGTAAAGAAATGCGAATATGTTTCGATTTGCATCCACTATAGTTTCTCTGACTCATGAAGCAATACGAATATGCATAATTGGCAACTGATCGGCAGGAATACCACTATCTATAAGATTTCAAAGCATATCTCTTGGCCTTGGTATGTACCATAATGCTACGTTTATTGTCGTTTTCGTTCATTCGTTTTAATGCCGATACTTTTTTGGGAGAGTGTACATAAATGTGGCTAAAGAGGTCTCCAATATGTCCTCTAATTTTAATATTTCTGTTTGTTTAAATATAGGTTTTGTGTGGTCCCAGCAGGTAGTTGCTATTGGTGATAATTCTAAAAAAAATTTAAGTTGGAGTTTTAGTGGTATTAATTAAGTTTGTCGGGTGGGTTGTGCACCAAATTGGGTTACAATAAGTTAGCAGGGGATGAATATGAGCATAATACATTAATTTTAATACATAAAGAGGCATTAGGCCTTTTATTTGGTGGAGTAGGGCGACGTGTCTGGATATTCGTAAAGTGAGATTATCGATATGGTGTTTAAATGTCATTGTCTCATCATAAATTATGCCAAGGAATTTGGTGTGTTTTGTTCTGGAAATTATACAGTTGTTGATCATAATAGGTGGTAGGTGATGTGTTTTTTTAGGTGTAAACAACATGAAGTATGTCTTGTCTGTATTGATGGTAAGTCTGTTACATATACACCATTTGTACAACTCATGGAGATCATTATTTGTTGTTGTTGTTGAAGTTCCTCAAGCTGTCTGACCGAGCAGCCCCGAGCTCTTGAGGAAGGCTATGGCTTGAACCGGGCTTTCCCACAGTGCCCTCAGTGAGTGTATCTTGTGTTGTTGGCGAGTGTCGTTGTGTGCGTTGCAGTCTTCCATAATGTGTTTAATAGAATGGGGTGCTGTGTTGCATCCTGGGCAGGTCTCTGCGATGGCTCCATCTAGTTTCTTTTGATATGTCAGAAGAGCCTGATGATGGCCGCTTCTCAACCTGGCCAGGTGGACTCTGTCCTCACGTGGGAGGGATGATTCTGATGGGTGGATGTCAGGGGATCGTGCATGTAGCAGGGTGTTGTTCTTAAGTTTTTTGATGGATTGGTGGGTGATTTGAGTATGGATGTGTTTTTGGAGACTGGTTTGGGGTGGGCAGGGTGTAAGAGATGATAATATTTGTGTATGGTATCGAGTACTGGGTGTTGTTTTGATGTTTCTCGGCATTCCTGGGTGTTTTGCCATGTAGTGTAGGATTCTGGAGGCTGCAGCAAGTGTTTGTGTGCCTCTCATGTCAAGGTGGTCCTTAATATTGAGGATTTTGGTTTCGTGGTATAAGTGATCTGTAGGTGTGGTAGCAGTGCAGCCTGTGATTGTTCTTAGGGCTCTGTTTTGTATGGCTGTATGGTGTTGAGATTAGTCTCAGTGAGGTTTGAAGCCCAGGCGGGGCTTGCATAATCCATCACTGATCAGATGTATTGTTTGTACACTGTGGTTGTGGCTTCTTTGTTGTGTCCAAATGTTGTGCTGGTAAGTGATCTGAGGGCCTTAAGTCTTTGCATGCATTTGTTTTTGATGGTTGTGATGTGTTGTTTGAATGTCATGGATGTGTTGTATGTTATGCCAAGTATCTTGGGTGTGTGTGTGTGTGGTATACGTGTGTTGTTTATTGTGAGGTGTGGTGTGTAGCGGTGTTCGGTGTTGTGGTTGGTGAGAAGGGTGACTGTTGTTGTAGTGATTAGTTGTTCTGGGAGTGTATTTGATACATGGTCATATTGTCTACAAATAATATGGTTTTGGAGTTCTTAAAGATTTTATAAATGTCATTAATATAGATTAAGAAAAGGATTGGTCCTAGGACACTGCCTTGTGGAACTCCGAGGGATACAGTATTGCGTGTCGATAAGAGACCTTGATGTACAGTTCATTGGACTCTGTTAAATAATCTCTGAACCAGGAGTGAATGGGACCGCGGATGCCGTAATGATAGAATTTGTCAAGAAGAATATTGTGGTTGACAGTGTCGAACGCTTTAGCGAAGTCTATAAATACAGACAGAACTGAGAGGCTATTGTCAAGGGCAGAGTATATGTCAGTGGAGAAGAGGTTTAGGGCTTGAAAGGTATATAATTTCGTCTGAAGCCAAATTGCGCGAAAATGAGATTTTTATTTTTCCAGGAATCTCATCAGTGGTGGCGGTGGGAGTGATAGTGTGGGTGATGGAGATTTTGGTGTTGGTAGAGGTATGGGGCGTGCAGGACAGGTCTATGTGTTTGTGTAGTGTTTTCTGGAGGCAAGTGTTGTACATGTGAAATGGGTCCAGTTTTTGCAAGGGTTGCATTGAACTGAGCCCATTGTCTGTTTGTTGGGTTTTGGGCATGTTGGACGTGTGTGTTTGTTGGTGGGTCCTGGGTTGCTTTCAATTTCTCCGGCTATGGCGGCTAGAAGGAGGAGCCGAGAAATGACAGCTGGAGAATCATTTCTCGGTGATGAAAAAATGTGTAGCTGTGTGTGTTGTGTGAGGGGTGTGGTAATTGCCCGGATGACCGAAGCCCTTCCCAGGAACTCGCACCCCCTTGATGGGGGCGGGGGGATTTTGTGGCGGTTTGGTTCCCATAGCTTCCTTCCTTGGTAGCCCTGGGATTTGGTCCCACGATGTAGACGCCGCCACTCCAGGACCTGATATGTTGGTTGACTTCCATACTGTTATGTTTAGTGCTGGTCTTACTGTAGTGTAAGCAATGACACCCAGGCAAGTGGTGAATCACGGACCAAGTAGGGTAAATGTCCAGCAATGGTCAGTGTGCCCGGACATTTACGATTCACGAACTGGTGTTCTACCCTAATTATCCGGGAAATGGTGGGTCGAGTGTCGTTTTTACCGTCTCTCCACTATTCCTTGTTTTTTTAAAGGGGTAGAATAATTAGTTTTTAATTGCCTCCTGCTACCAAGCCATCCGTCATATCCTCCTCAACCACTCAAGGGCATAGTATCTCTGATGTGCTGCAACATCTCAGAAGTCTCTTCATCCACTCCTGCAGCTTTACCATTCAATAAATCCTTGACCACTTTGTTTATCTTTGCTATAGAAATCTCGTTACTCTAGGTCTTGCCCTCCAAGTTCATTTCAAACGGATCATGTTAACATATGCCACATTTCCTTCACGGCCATTCATTAATCTTAAAAATATACCTTCTATCATGCTCTGTTATCCACAACGTCTGTGAGTAGTCGACCATATCTTTCTTTCATATCGCCCAATTCCCTTTTATTCCCGTCCTATTTCAAAAAAAAAATCTTTTTTCTTTTTTCAGTAAAGTTTTCACACATATTTCTTCCCAATTCATTTGATTCTCTCTTCCTTTCCCTCTTAACATATTCTCTTCTCTTTTTCTCCGAATTTTTTTAAATCTACCAAGGCAGATACTTCTGTCAGTTTACCTTCACAGCCCCTTTTAACCTCAGCAGTTCCCACCATGCTGTCCCCTTTCGGAACTCTGAACTTTGGCCACTCCACACACTTCTTAACCAAGCTATTGTAGTACTCTTTACATAAGCCATCATTTTCCCTTTCCTCAATCTCTTTTAACCAAAAGCAATTCTCCATTTTACATACATATTCTTCCGCCACTGTACTACTGTTTTGTAATTTCACCTTAAATCTCATTCTCCCTTGCTCCTAGTGTGTTTCTTATACCACCCAAATGGAATAATAAACCACATAAAATAGCCTTTGAAATCATTTATTTGATAACATTCATACCTAATAGTAAAAGTTTGTATGTTACAGTACATATAAACAGTGCTTCTTCGTCTCGGGCTCAGTGGGCAACCCCCACCTCCGGCCACGCGGGAAGGGGAGGAGGGAAGTCCACCCTGCTACCTGCCTTCAACCATACTTTTTATCAACAAAAATTTTAGTGCATTCTTGAGTTACTAAATCCAAACCTCCATGTAGGCGCCTTGTGGAAATGCTAACTGATCTTAATGTCCATTTTCTCCAACTGGTTTTGCTATAATTTGGATATACCCTAGATTAATATTTTCTATTTGTGGAGTACATGGAACAAATACCAAGTACAGTACATTATGTGCAATAATTCTAATATCTCCGCTCTTCAATTCCGATTGACATAACATGTCATACTTATTAATGTATACAATATTGCTACTCAGTGGCACACCAAGATCTGACAAATTTTCCACACACAATGGGGTAGTGCAATGTGCAGTACTGTTGCTCCTGATGAAGTTTACTGTTAATTCTTGTGCAAACAAAATGCAGTTTAGTTCTGTGACCCTATTACTTGTATTTTTATCATAGAGTTCTTCCAAATAATTTTCTCAGACTGATTAGAGCTGTCATTTAAGATGGTTTGCATTACTATGACCAAGTAAAATTAGCTGGATTGCTATACCTTGATGTTAATACTGTAACTTAGTTTACTAAATAAGGTTGTATTAATATATAAAATCTGCGATCGATGTGAGAAAGAATATAAAGAAATAACCTTGGGATATTATAAAAACAGTTATGCATTGTAAACTCCCAAAGATACAATATCTAAATCTACCCACGAGAAATAAGTGGTGTGTTACCATTCTCAAACAAAGATACCAAATGGCATATACATAAATGTATTCAGATAAATGAGCAATAAAAATTTTATTTTTACTAAAATTATTAAAATTATATCTGCCATATATCACATACCTGTAATCATAGTTGTTGATTGCATTTGAGGCTATTGTAATTATTAATAAAGCTGCATGCAACAAGAACAAGGTGTGTCAGATCAACATAATTCAATCCAAACACTACCTTTGAAATTCTTACTGTAGCTTTAAATTTAACTGATACTGTACACATGACATGAAATACAATATTGTATAAAACTGAAAGTAATCTTCATTACTACAGGTATTAATTAGCTTGGCTAGGTAATTTATGTGCTGCCCAAAATTTCACATCCAGTACATGGCTATAATAAACTAAAACTCTTTGACAGTATTGAAATATGGAAGGCACATGTGGCAGCAAAATTCCAGTAAAAAGGCATGTGACCATACCACCAAGCTAAGTAGTGTTATTGCAGCTATATTAATAATTCAGCAACAAAGATGCTACTGGACAATGCATGGATATTTGAAATTCATATCTACGTATAAGTACTTATTTGAGATTAGTATGCACACATTTTCATCCGATGAACTGTACCGGTAAATATAGCAAGTGGAATACTGCATAATCCAAACATATGTTATGACAACACAAAGGTACATCTTCAGTTTGCTTGATTTGTGTTCTTCAAAGTAAAATCAGAAGATAACTACAGTTAAAAGTATTTTCCTGCATACAACAATAGTACTGGTATGGTGTGAGCTTTCAAAATCTTGCCTAAGCAAGTGAATCTTGTCTGAAAACAACTACAGTACTGGGTTGAAGCTGCTGTATTTATTGACCCATGGTGTGCTGACCACTCATTAATTACTTCCATCCTACCAGAGGATTTGTGATAGTTAGCAGGATAACACAATATCTTTTTAAAGAAATATTTTAACAAAAAGTGACTCTTGCCTGGTAACATAGATTTAGGAAGAGACCTTCATCTTTTATTATTATTGTGTGCATTTGTTTTTAGTTTTGTTTTTTTATAAAAATGAGGGTGAAATATTGTTAATTTCCATTTAGACTCACACCAATTTCTGGTTGATCCTTAGCTCAGACCTGGCAGAGGTTTTAAAACTCACAAAGCTCTTCTCCGTGATGTTGTTGGGAACACCAAATCAAGGCAGTTGTTTTACAAAGACTTATTTATATATCAATACTATAATTGTATTTTTTAAAAGATACAACTAACCATTACTTGTATTATGACAATAAATATCACGTCTATCTTTAGTATACTATAGTCTTAATGCTATCATAGGTTTTGGTAGCCACTTTGGCTGAGACAATATATTTCCAAAAGTTTAGATAAGCAAATGGCATATAGCCTTAATCAGTATTTTTACTTTGTTCAAAGGATTCCATCGTACAGTTTTGGCACATTTCTAAGCCTTACTTCAGCCTTGGCCATGATTTAAACAGAAATGAATTATTAATGCCTTGAAATGTGACTGTAGATGTATATATATTCCCCCTGTCACTTTGTTACTAAATGAACATAATGTAATGCATATATTTATTTATATTACTGTTAATTTGTACATAAATTCTACAACTGAACAGACTGATGTGATTTCATAATATAGAATGTTTTAGGAGTTGCCATAACATAGTATGAAGTAGGGCCTAACTCTACTCTTCCATGCTTTCATACAGTGCAAAAATTTACTAGTCTTATCAAGGAACTACTATTCAGAAATAACTTTGTTAAACATTTTTCATTCCAAGTCAATATTACTGCCGTCAATACCAGTTCTCGTAAAAACATGATTTACATTCACTGAGACTATAATTGATATTACAATATCTTAACTGGAAAAGTGGTGGTTGTTAGAAAGTGTATATTTTACATACATTGTGGTTACTGAAGACTAGATTACAATTATGCTTCATGGGACATCATTCACTGAATTACATGGCTGAACAACTTCTTTGCAAAGACTTGCAACCCTGCAAACAGCACTGCACAGTTGTAAATATTATTGGATCTTATGTACCACTGAAATTATGGCAACACAGTAAATCTCATAGCGTCCTTATTAGCGAGATATGGTTAACATCATTTTATAAAATGAACTTTACCCAAGCAAGACCAGTACTGTTATTTAAAAAAGTTTTTACATTGGTCGTGGCAGGGGCAGTGTGAACGACCCTGTACCTCACTGGCCGGCATGGTATACTGAGAGAACCGTGACACTAGACAATCACCAAGTCATTGCCAGTCAGTGTCACGGGTAGCGGCTACAGCATTTTTTTACTCATTTTTTTTAGTAAACGCAACCAAGAATATCCTGTACCTGACACTAAAATAATCTAGTTTGAGCTTTTTTTCCATTGAACCTTAGAAACACAATGAGGGTCTGTGGCTCGCTCGATACAACGGCCGCAGAGGCTAACAAAAACAATCATGGTAGTTAATATCATCATGAGGATTTGGCTCGTCCTTGCGGCCAAAATTACTTACATTGCAACTTATGCATGACAATACAAAAGACAGTAATGTACATGTACTTCACACTCACAGAGCAAAGAGAGAGGTTAGAACGGTTAAGTTAACATAAGTGGAAAAATGAGTGAATGCTTCCAGGCTGGGGATAAACTGGGCAAAGGGTTATACAAAATGGCCTTTATAGAAAATTGGGCTGTAGTTGTGAGAGCAGAGTATACTATGGCATAGACCTCATGGGTTGGTTCAAGAAGCTGTTAGGTGTAGGCTGAATAGCTGGTTAGTTTCCTGGCTGGGTGTTCTGTTGTTTGGATATGGTGGTCTGGATGAAGGATAGGTTGGTTAGGTAGCTGGGTATGAGGTCCCATGCATTCAAAGTTTTACTTGCCCAGTTTGTCGCGCTTGGAAACATAAGTAGCACTTCTCTCTCGCCTTCCGCAAATAGATTCTAATGTACAAGCACACAACTCTTGCTCAAAAAAATAAAATAAAAAGTGAAAATGTTACCTTAAGAAATGAACACAGGTCCCTCAAAAATGGTGACCCTTTTCCTACATAAATAAGTGTAGCTAAAACAATGAAAAACAATAACTAGTTTACAAGAAAAATATCCCTTAATATGTGTAAGTAAGAATGCATCAATTTTGGCGACTTTCCTATACCGTCCTTGGAGGGGGAGATAAAGTAGCAAGATTGTACTACATATACTATTACAAAAACTGGAACAAATACACAGCAAAAATACACAGTATCCTCTACCAGACTTGTGAGAAATGTTACGTATTTTGTTACAGGACGGTATTGGAGAGTCCAGCGTTCTGTTGTGGTACATTTACAAGTTTATCTTGTATGCATTCAAAGTCAGGAGGAGGAGAAAGAGGAGGTGGGAGTGGTGGAGGAGGAGGAAGGAGTTTTTTTTTTATCCTTAATTACTCTTGCGTCATTCACTACAGCGAACAGCGAGGAAGAGACAGAAAGAGAGAGCAGCATCTTCTGGTAAAGTTAAACATGGAGACGAACTACGGCACACCTCAGCAGCTCAGGAGGGGAAAAATCAAGAAGATGGCCCTTTGTTTTTCTTAGCTGGCTACAGGAGTCAAAAATAACGCTACCGGTTCATCGAAAAGTGTATGGATGTGGGTGGGGGGAGAAAGAGTGAGTGAGTGAGTGGGGGTTGGGGGCATAGAGGGGGAGGCTACTCTGGCTTAGTCTTTGTAGTTATACTTTTTTGTCAATGAAGAAGAGACATTGTATTTTTCGTATACTGCAGTATTATCACTGTATACTTGTGGTCTAGCTACCTGGCACAACTACTTCTCCTGCACTAGCCATACAAACATGCGCGCGCTCGCCAAGTTGGGAATCCTACGTGGCAGAAAAATGAGCCAGCTGAGGACTCCCTGGGATGCCCTTACGCTATCGTACAAACCGTATGGAAAAAGGACTTAACAGTACCAAAATGTTCAAACAGATTGCAGAGAGTATTATGTAGAATTTTCTATCTGTACTAATAATATACATCCACATAAAGACCAACTAGCATTTTTCTTACATTATACAGTATATTTTTTTCCACAATCAACTCCCCCCTAAAATTTTTCATCCACATCTTTATCTATTTCACATATAAAAATAGACCTAACATCAGTTCCAGGTCCGTGGTTGTTCAGAGGGCTGTGTGCAAGAGATGTCAGACTGGATGATGGTGAGGATTGGTACAATGGTTCCATATAAAGTTTATGGAGCAATAATACCAGTCATCGTCATAACCTATCCCAAGACTTTTCTTGCATATGGCCCAGACTCCCGTGTATCACAACTTGTGTGTGTGGTGTCGTCTCCTGCTAATACCCTGCATCACCGAGGTGGCAGAAAACACACTGCCACCTCTCTTCTACTATGCCTGCTTGCCTGTGTTGAGCTGGAGGAGATGTCTGCTTGCTCTGTCCTCACTGCTCCAGTCATGAAAAGGCAGCAGGGGAAGTGAGTGGGCATCATTATCTTCCAACCAACCAAGCAATGTGGTAACCAAGAGAAACAGAGTAAGGATGAGGGTTCAGGTGTGAGGGCTGATGATTCTGATATCCACCTGCACAAATTATCCTGTTCTCACCCCAAGCTCTTTTCTCCAAAGTCTCTCACGCCTTGCCAAGACACAGGACCGAGGACATAGTAACTCTGGCCGGTCTGAAACCGGCCCTTCGCGACACAACCCATCAAAACACAACATAACACAAAAACAACTAAGAACCAGGTAAAGATCCAATGGTATGTGCGTAGAACTAAGAGACATCTGGGAGCCAGTTGAGGTGCGTGGCTGGCATCCGGTACGTATACTGGGTTGGATGGTGCTCCCTGGCAGTGTGGGCGGGGCGGGGCGGGGGGCCAGCCTCGCTGCCCACACTCTCCTACGCTACATGGATACAGAGGCTTGTACGGGTGGCCGCGGACCACCCGGGCGGGGCGGCCGAGGATGCCGTGGGATGGGGCGGCCAGGGGTGCCGCGGGGCGGGGCATGGGCAGGGCCCAGCCTCGCCGGGGGTGACGCAAGGTACAGTGGCTCCAGCGCCGATGAGGAACATGTGGGTGTATTTTTGTAGAGAATGTTAAAACAGCAGAAACTTTGTTAAAAGCCTACACATATAAGCAACACGAGTGTGACTATCACATACCGACCGTATACATGGTTCTGGAACTCCCTGGTAGCGGGAGGGTCTGCCCCATCCTGCCTGCCCCACCCCTCCTACCCCTCACCCACCAGGCCTGGACACACTGGCTGCCTGCAGGTTGTCTTAGTCCTTCATATTTACATGTTTCTTATATAGTATATGACAAGAGTAATGCATCACTGCTCTCTTGAGCCAGGTCTTGTTGCTCACCAACAGTTAGTGAAGTAATACAGATATGACCTGGAAGGTGGGGGTGTGAGAGGGAGGGCAGGGAAGGCAGAGACAGAGGTCAAGTAGCACTATGGGACATGGGGCGTCACCCTGGGCGAGGCGGGGCTGGGCCGGCGGTGTGGTGTGTGTGGCGGCCGTGGTAGTGCCGACCCGGCTCTCGTATACTGTGGGCTGGGGGACCCCGGTGCTCCCGCTTAGCTGCCAGTGCATGGTGGCAATGGCGGCTGCGGTTGCAACTGCAGTGGTGGCTGCAGAAGCAGGGCTGGGCCACACCGCCACCCGGCCACCAGGGGCCGTGAGGCCCAGCGCTGGCAGGGGTTGGGTGGGCCGCGGGAGGTAGTGTGGGGTGGGGGGCAACCCGGGGCCTGCCACCCCACAGTCTGGGAAGATTGGACTCCCCCGGGCCACCCGCCACACCCACACCCACCACACCCACTTCCACCCATGCGTCTTATTGCTGCTGGAACACAGAAAACAATATGTTAGTGGAGAAACATTACTAGCAAAACAGGTTGCAGGCTAGCTGCTATCCTGCACCTTCTCATACACCTACAAAGTACTGTACCTGATTATCTCTTCTCATGCAGTACCTGATGATGTAGTAGCTATAACCAGTACTGGGAATGTTAGTACAAAATTCCAAGAGTAACTACAACAGAAACAAACATAAACAGATCCTTTATATATTATATGTATTTATACAGTATCTTTTAGAACATGCTGGAAAGGCAAGTTTATAAGAGAGGTGAAGGTGCAGTTTATCTTTACAATAAGTTAAAGGGAAAAAGAGATAGACAAAAAGGTCACAGGAACACCAGTCAAAGACATGACTGCCAAGCGACGGTACAGGCTACAGATATACAACGCTTCACTGGGGTCTGCTTATCTCACACACACACACACACACACACACACATATACAAATACAAATATACCTTGAGGATCATGCACCAGGCAAATGATGATATGCTAGCTCATACAAATGCACAAAATAAGCACAGGCATTATTGAGAGCTGCCAATTCATTTGCCAATGACATTAGAGGCAAGTTTCAATGTGGCCTCAGTCTACATGAAGGATTTAAAACAATGGGGACAATGAATACTGCATGTATATGTTGTGGAGCCTCAGGACCAGAATTTAACAACATCAACAGCATAAAGTGCTTAGACCAATGGCAAAACAATGGTCTAAACAGCAAACTGAAGAGCTTACTTGTCACATTAACTTACTAAAGAGTGTAGACCAATTGGAGGAAATTAGTCACACTGGCATAATGACAAGTTACTGTCATAATAGCATACTTGAGCTACCAACAGGAGGAAATTGTGGTCACACTAGCATACAGCTGAAGTGAGCTCGTAAAAAAACTGGTCCCACTAAAACACAAGTGCGCTTCAGTTGCTTCTAGGAAACGGACTGTCTATAATGAAAAGAGCTACGCATATCTAATTTCTTGCTGGAGAATGTACTGTACTATAAAAAGTAACACATTAATGTACAGGATCTACACATTTTATACTTGGAACTACAGAAGATTATAATCCACATTATATTAACTACTAAAATCTACTTGTACTGTACTACAAAAACACACTACAGTGAAATGCAGACTACGCTCAAAAAGGGGGGGTTGCCATAGAATACGCAGCAGAGGGGCCACAACATCAACTAACTTTAGGTGTGGGTGGAGGGCGGGGCTGGGCGGGCGGAGTGAGTGCCGCCCTACACGTCAGGCGACTCTGGGTGGAGGTCGTAGCCCATCCCCTGGCAAGGAACACCCAGTCTTTTTTTAAATCCATAGAGACTTAATTGGGTTGAATAATGTGGAGGAAGAGGATTGTTCTACTGTAGATGCTAATGCTTTTTTTATTCTCTCTATGCTGCTACATACAAATTATTGGTACCATACTGTGGCCAATATTCACGCAACCGCTGAGTTTACCAATGTTACACATGAAGTAGCGTATAATTGGTTTATAACGTATTAATTTCCATGGGTTTCTGTATTCTCATCCATAATACAGTACTTGTACCGTACAGATGCTAGTTAATGGACATAAGTTTCAAAAATTCCTTGGCAAATACTCAAAGAAATATAAACCAAGTACATGTCAAATACCTATCAACATTTTCCATAACTACTCCTGAATGAACACAAGCAGGGTGCCCCCCTGTTCGTTGCTAACAAACTCTGCTGATCTTTTTCACGCCTTCTCAATAACCATTCTATTATGCTTAATAGACTCATACTTCTATAGTAACTCTGCTCTCCCTTATTACAGTGTATTGTATTTGTAAATGATTATTTATTGGTAAAAAACATACAGTGGGGGAGCTAATCCGACTCGCCTTGACTTGAAGAAGGTAAAGCTTTGAATTACTTTTAAATATGGTTTTGAATTCCATCACAAAGTAAAAATTATATATAGTAAAACCTGTATACCTCAGGATTTGATATAACTCTGCAAGGCAAAGAAATATTAATAAGAAAAAAATACAAAAAAAAATAATGGAGAAAATAAGTCTTGAAAAATTAAAACAAATCGGCATGTTAACAAGTGGTTCCCATATTTCTTGGCAAATCTTAGCATGAAATGCCCATGCAGCCTCTTTCCCTTCACTGTTCTGAGTCTGTTTGAAAAAAATTTATCTCTGAATGTAATTGAGTTTGAGGAAGGGTAGTGAATGGTGGTGTGAGGAAGTTAAGGCAGCTATAGAGGAAAAAAGGCGAGCGTTTGAAGTATGGTTACAGAGAAAAGATCAGGAATCGTATGAGTGTTACCAGAAGAGAAATAGAACAAGGAGAGCTGTACGGGATGCTAAAGTAAGGGCAGATGATAGGTGGGGGGGAAAGTTAACTGAAAATTTCTAGGAAAATAAGAAAATGTTCTAGAAGGAAGTCGAGGATAAGGAAAGGGACATCAGGGAAAGAGGAAAGTGTAAAAACAGAGGATGGTACCATGCTGGTTGAGAAGAAGGCAGTTGAGAGGAGATTGGCCGAGGAATTTGAGGGATTGCTGAATGTTGATAAGGATAGAGAAGCTGAGATTGTTGTATTTGAAAGGGGAAATGGAGTAAACAGGTTGGAGGGATTAAATGAGGAGCCGATAAGAAAGAAAGAGGTGGAGGAGGCAGTGAGAGAGATGAAAACAGGGAAAGCTTCAGGTTTGGATGGATGTGCTGTAGAATGTCTGAAATATGGTGGAACAAGTATGATGAAGTGGTTGTTAAGGTTGTTGATGGTGTGTTTTGACAGTTGTAAGGTCCCAATAGATTGGGTGAGTGCTTGTGTAGTACCTCTATATAAGGGAAAAGGGGATAGATACCAATGTACGAGTTTCAGGGGTATAAACCTGTTAAGTGTAGTAGGAAAGGTGTATGGGAAGGTGCTGATAAGGAGAGGGTACAGATGCTGTGATTGGTGAAGAGCAAGGTGGCTTTAGGAGAGGAAGAGGTTGTGTAGACCAGATATTTGCAGTAAGGCAGATGTGTGAAAAGTATTTTGAGAAAAGTAAAGTAGTATGGGCATTTATGGATCTCGAGAAAGCATATGACAGAATTGATAGAAATGGATTGTGGAAGGTTTTGCAGTTGTACGGGCTGGGGGGGGAAATTATTGAGAGGTGAAAAGTTTCTATGTGAACAGTAGAGGGGGAAGTAACGTGAGTGAATGGTTCCCAATAAAGGTGGGACTCCATGGCTGTGTGATGTCACCATGGTTGTTTAATATTTATATGGTCAGTGTGGTAAGAGAGGTAAATGCTAGGGTGATGGAGAGAGGACTGAGCTTGGTGGACAGCAGAGGTAGAGAGTTAGGCCTAAACCAATTACTGTTTGCTGATGATACGGCATTAGTGGCAGAGTCAGAAAAGGAACTAAGTATGTTAGTGCAGGAGGAGGAAACCAAGAGTGAATGTGGCAAAGAGCAAAGTAATGAGATGTAGGAGGGGAGAAGAGGGTAGAAGGATGAATATAATGCTAGATGGTGAAATATTGGAGGAGGTGGAGTGCTTTAAGTATTTAGGGTCAAAGGTGACAGTGGATAACAAAATAGAGACAGGTAAAATCTAGAGTAATTGAGGTAGGAAAGGTGCTAGGAGGAATGAATAGGATGTTTGGCTGTAAGTCACTTAGAATGGATGTAAAGAGGAAGTTGTACGAAGGGATAGCAGTGCCTACTGCACTGTATGGAGCGGAAACATGGAATATGGGAGAAAGTGAGAAGAGAAGGTTGAATGTAGTAGAGATGAGATGTCTGCAAGGTTAGCCAAGCCCTTGAAGGCTAGTGCTAGGTGGCTCTAAAACTTCCACAAGTAACACTAGCCACACCTAGCCAGAGGGAAGTGGTAATGCCGACGAAGCAATAGTGATTAGATTATTATATAGTCTGGTATCCTCCTCTCCAAACTTTTACACTGCTGATGAGACAGGGCTTTTCTGTAAGTCCATGACCTCTAACATCCAGGAGACCAGACAAGAACAACACATCCCTGGGAGATAGACAGTGAAGGATCAGGCCTCCATCATGTGTTGTGCTACAGCTGATGGCTCCCACAGGCCAAGTCACCGACAAGAATACTATGAAG
The DNA here is from genome assembly GCA_033782935.1 of Petrolisthes cinctipes. NCBI lineage: Eukaryota > Metazoa > Arthropoda > Malacostraca > Decapoda > Porcellanidae > Petrolisthes > Petrolisthes cinctipes. The sequence continues at coordinate 40,751 of JAWQEG010002102.1, read as the reverse complement.
TGGCTTGAGAGAGACTCAGACCCAGAGCTACCACTATCTGTCTGAGAAAGACTTTGCAGCTAGTGTTTTGGAGTAGGCTGGTGCTGCTGCTTCTCCTGAGAGGGATTATAGTGAGGAGGAAAGTTACTAGCCACCCAAAATAAAGTTGTCTCAGCATTGTTTTCACCTAGACAAGGTTTTGGAGGAGTTTGTGGACCACCATTTTAACATCTACTATTCAAGCTTGAGAGACACAAGATGTGCTGACAGCACAATGACCAAAAGCATACCAAGATTTCATCAACCTTCTTCAAGTCAAAGCCACAAGCCAGAGAATCCCAACCCTCCACAACTGGTGAGCCTGGGTGCAGCTCCCTCATAACTAGGCCATCTCCACATCTCTGCCAGCCCAAAATTTGGCAACAGTGATTCCCCGTGATAAACCAAACAATATTTTCCCCTAAAGTAGGCCTTTTTTAAGCATAATTATGTGTTCAAGTGTAGAACTTTAATGTTACATGTATAGTACTTCTCAGTTTGTAATTTTGATTTGTACAGGACCAGGACATTACTGTACATGTAAGTGACAGTGTGACACTGTAATGTGTCTGTCCCCCTCTGCTTGGAATCCAAGCCTGCTTTTGTCTGAACAAGTGGCAAGTGTTTTATTTTTATTTACTCATTTATTTATTTTCACAATGCAGTATATACAATTTTGAAAATTTACCCATATCAAGGGGGTATTTGCAAAATCTGGCAAGGTTTTTTGCAGTTATTCAGTTTTACTGTACTGTACAGTAATTGAAAAGACGGCAGACAGCATATGTTATATGAAAAACACTAAAAGAAACTGATACATATCTGTAATCTGCTGCCCAGAGTGGGAGTGTCCAATCATTATCTTTCGTTCTGACTTTGACACTATATTAATTATAATTCATGTGGTATCACACATGAGGAAAGAGAGCATATAATTATTTTAATAGTTTTGATTTTAGTATTACAAAACCAACACATTTGTTTCTATGTCCCAATTCATACATACATACAAACACCTGAACATATAGCTCAAGGGAGGAGATAGGACCTGGCAGCAGTACACCAGACATTGTTTTGTAGAGCCAATGTTGCGAGTGTCCATGTCATTCCTAAAAAATGCCTAGTGTATTTCCTAAGTTTGATTTTGGGGATACTATTACATAATGAACTGGAAGCTTTATGAACCGTCACATGTTATAAAATCCACTTGCTGGTGCCATCACAGTTGAAGTGCTGTAATCTAGTTAGTTACTCTTTTTCCTTTCTGTACCAATTAATAAGTAATGTGTGAATGATAACCCGGACATTGGTATGGTTATGAAGCCAAAGTCAGAACAGAAAAATAAAAGTATACTGTATCTATTATTGAACAGTATTAAATAAATAAGAAAAACAAAGCCTCTGTTAAGACTTTCCACTGGGGATGGAGGAGGATCTGATTTAGGGCCCAAAACTTTATTCTTTGAGGTTCTATTCAAGGCTTTTATCTGGGTTAAAGAAGATAAAATAAAAACCTATTGGAAATAAAATAACACTTTTGGCTGTTGAGTCATTCAGGTCTGACAAGGAACAAGAGATTATTGTCACCTCAACTTACCCCAACACCGGAGTAGCCTGAGCCGTTCATACCCGGGATGCCATAACCCATGCTGTCCTCACCAGGCGGGGGAGACATCATGGGTCCGGGGGTTCCACTCATGCTGTACGGCGACGCTCCTGTTGAAGCAAAGTAACAAGAACACGATTAAGACAGAAAAAAATTATGGGGGCCTTTGATGTTGGAGAATTGCTGCAAACTAATTCCTCCAAACTAAACTGTGAATCAAACAAACACCATGGTACAGGTGGTGTTTGCATGACAGCTCAGAGAAAATGGTTGCATCTGATTCACCAACAAAAATCATAGCCTCCTTTAGTGTGGTTATGGTGTGGTTCTTCCTGAGGCCTACAGTATATGTACACTTGACTAAAACAGTATCTGCCAGGAGGGGTCTGGGTCATTTCAAATTGAATAATATGACTCATTATTTTGGGTGGTGAAGCAGGACCTAGGTTACTTTCATCCGAAAAGCCAAAATATATCTTGCAGTGAATGGCATGATACTTTTTTCACCAGCTGTACATACTGTGCTTGTGAGGGCATGCGACAAAAATCAATGCTGAATGTGACAAATCTATCATATATGGAATGCAGTGTATATAATATTAGGGGACTATGTTGGATTACTATTCTAAATATTATAAAGTTTATATAACAAATATTACATTCCTTTTTCCAATAACTGGCAATTATTGAATAAAATCTGATACCCTGAGAGTATCAGACCCCTTTCCTCCCACTCTCTTATCTTCCCGCTTATTCTGTTTTGCCTCCCTTTACTTTCGACATTCCTATTCTACTTTGTTTCCCACTAATATACCCTTTTCTCCCCTTCACCAGCTCCCTAGCCATCCAATCTCCTAGTTCTCACCCTTACCCACTCCTCCTTCCCTCTTCTATCATGTCCTCCCTCTTACTACCCACCCTACCCCTCCCCTCCCCTTTATATGCTCACTCCCACCTTCTCTCCTCCATCTACACTCTCGACCCTCTCTCTCCCTCCCAAACTCACCCCCTCACTTGTCAATCATTCCTTTCTCCTCCCCCCACCACACAACTGTTTTAGCCACGTGCAAAGGGAGGGTGTGAGAGGGAGAGAATGGCAGAAGAGGGTGAGTGAGAAAAAGATGGGAATATATGAGAAACATACTATTAGAGAGGGTGGAGAATAGGGAATGAGAGCAAGAATAGGTTAGAGAATAGGGAATGAAAGAAAGTGGAGGGGAAGGAATACACCAAATGAGATAGTTAATTATATGAAAATCAATTGAAGTGGGTGAAAGAATAATATGTAGACGATATCTTCAATGTTTGGCAAGAGGGTCCGTAGAAAGTGAGCAAGAATAATAGCAGGGAAGTGAAGGAAATTAACTGGAGTAAGCTTCAGAACAGGGTAAGAGAGAAAAAAAAGCAACACCGTGGATATGAAACGAAATAACGTGGGATGTAAAATGGAGAGATTAAAATTTAGTATGATACAGGGCTAGAGAAAGATGTATATAAGTACTGTACTGTAGTAGGCGGAGGGTGGGAGAGGAACAACGAGAGGGGGATGAGGGACGAAGGACAAGGGAGGATGAAAGAACGTGAGGGAGGGAGGCCCACTAGCACAAAGAAATTGTATGAAAAGAATGAGAGACGGGGTAAGAATGAAAAAGGGAGTGAAATTTGAGAAGGAAATATGGCGGAGGAGAAAGACGGGAAAAGAGGGAGGGAGAGGGTACTACAACTGAGAAGTGGATGGAGAACAAAAACATGGGATGAAAATGGAAAGGGACAAATAAATGTGAGAAAGAGAATGGATGAAAGAAGTTAATATAAAAGGGGATATGATAAAAGGAATTGAAAGTGTTAAAGAATGAAAGGGGAGAGCAGGAATGAAGTAGAGGAAGAGGAATGAAGTAGAGTTCTAATTTATAGAAACAAGGAAGGAGATGGTGATAGGGAGAAATATGGAAGATGAATGGGAAAGGAAGACGGAGAAAGAAGGAAAGGGAAGAAAATAAAGAACTAAGAGAGAATGGCAGAAAAAGAAGGAAAGGCAATTTGAAGATAAAAGAATACATAAGAAGGAGAAAAGAGAAGGAAATGGAAGGGACGAGGAGGAGGGGTGGACAGAGAAAGGACAGGACCGCTTCCCTCCCTCTCTCTCTCTCCTCCCCGTTACGGCTGTCAGTCATCTTCCGGGCACTTTAATATTTCATCGCCTGCCCTCCCACCAACCCACCCACCCTCTCTCCTTCCATTCCTCTTCCTCTCCCTCCCTTCCTCCATCCATTCCTCTCCGCAAACCCTCTCTCCCTCCCTTCCTCTACTCCTCCACCATCTTCCCCTACTCCTCTCCCCTCTTCCTCAACTCCTCTCCCGCACATCCTCCCTCCCTCGATTCTTCCACCTCCCTTCCCCCATTCCTCTCCCGCATATACACCTTCTCTCTCCTCCTCACATCTTCTCTACCCCCTATCTCCATTCCACTCCCTTTCCCTCCACCCCTCTCCTTCATATCATCCCTTCCTTTTCCTCTCAAATTCCCTTCTTTCCATCACACCTCAGATCCCTCTCCCTTATACCGTCCCTCCCTCCCTCCCTCATACACCCCTCTCACCTCACATCTACTTCATACTGTTCCACTCTCTTTCCTCACTCCCATTCACATCCACCCGTTTCTCTCTCTCTCTCTCTCTCTCTCTCTCTCTCTCTCTCTCTCTCTCTCTCTCTCTCTCTCTCTCTCTCTCATAACATTCCCATTTCTTGCACATCACCAGAGAAAAGAGAGTATGCCAATATACCTCGTTTCTCTTTCCACTTTTGTTTTCTCATTCCACTCAATTTATTTACTCACTATCTCCTATCGCTCACTGCTTCATCCATCCCATTCACTAACGACCCTCAACACACTTATTCTCCCATCCACTCACTCACTGACCCCCATTCCCCCGTCTCCTGCCACCCATCTGTATATGGTTTCTCATCCCAATCATAACATTATTATTCCACACATCAACACCACACTTATACTCCCCTTTGTTCCATTCACTCATTCACTGTATTATCTCACTGCATGTCTCTTATACCATTTCCTTGTCGCTTATCACACTCACTGACCATTAACTCCCTCTAGAAACAAAGGGATGGGGAAAGGTGACAAGGGAAGGGGATACAAAAAGAAAAGGAAGGTGGGAGGGGGGGGAAGACCAAAGGGAGGGGGAGGGAGGAATTCTAGAGAAAGGGATGGGAGGAATTTTAGAGAAAGGGAGGGAAGAACACTAGGGAGGGGGAGGGAAGAAACACTAGGGAAGGGGAGGGAGGAATACAAGGGAGGGTGAGGGAGAAACACTAGGGAGGGTGAGGGAGAAATACTAGGGAGGGTGAGGGAGAAATACTAGGGAGGGTGAGGGAGAAATACTAGGGAGGGTGAGGGAGAAATACTAGGGAGGGTGAGGGAGAAATACTAGGGAGGGTGAGGGAGAAATACTAGGGAGGGTGAGGGAGAAATACTAGGGAGGGTGAGGGAGAAACACTAAGGATGGGGAGAGGGTTTGTTTGGCTGGGTGCCATTGTGTGCACTTGTCATACCACCCACCTCTTCCTCTTCCTCTCTTTTTCTTGCTTCCTACTTTTCCTTTTCCCTTTCCTCTCCTTCATCCTCCTTTCCACCCCCTATCATTCCCTCTCTCCCTTCCATCTTGAAACTCATAAGGCAAAGGGAAAATGGTTATCACATACTTTCTTAATTTTTATATTCACTTTTTTTCCTTGTCTTTCTTCCATTTCTTTCTCCTTCCATTTAATCTAAACCATCTCTTTTTTATTTCATCTGCCTCTCCCCACTTACACTTCCTTATGTTAACTTTCTCACTTCTTTTTCCCAAAACATCTCCCTCTCATCTCATATTTACTCTTTTCTCGTGTCTCTCTCTGTCTCTTCTTACCTCTTCCAACATTTAACCTTCATTCTTGTTTACCTCCTCTTTCTCTTATTTTCATTTCTACTTTATCTTCCTCTCTTCTCTTTACTTATCTTCTCATCCCTCTCGTTAATCCACTTATCTCTAATCTCTCTCCTTTGCATTCCTTTCTCCGTTCCTCTCCTCTTTCTCACCCTAAATCTTCCCATCCCCCTTCAATCACCTCTTTGTTTCTCTCTTATCATTCCTTTTCTCAGCCGCCATTCTCTTCTTTGGTACTCCTTCCCTCCATTCCACCCTTTCCTCTTATATTCCTTACTTCTCATCCATTCATTTTGTTCTCCTTCCTTACTTGTCCATCTTTCCTCTTCCCTTCATAATTTTTCTTTCCTTACTTCTCTTCCTTGTTGCTAAATCAATTCTTTCTTCTCTGATTCTTACTGTAATTTCCTTCCTTCTGTCTCCTTTCTTCATATTACCTCTCCCTCCCATTCCTTTTCTCTCCTTTCCTCTCCTTCACTCTCCACCTCATCCTTCTCATCGTAAACAGTAGTAGTAGTAGTAGTAGTATAGGTAGAGAAAGACTAAAAGAACTAGAGTAATGTGAAAAGAAGAAAATTAAGAAAGGTAAGGAAAGGCATGTGTGGTGTGTGTGTGTGTGTGTGTGTGTGAGGGAGGAACACGTAGAGTAGAGGAAGAAAAAGGAAAGAAACGGCAGATAAGTATAAGTATGTTAAGGTACATGTGTGAGGGAATAAGGGGGGAGGAAGAGAGAACACAGAGAGAGGAGAAGTAACGCGGGAGGGTAGGAAGAGAACATAGAAAAAGGAGAGCAAAGTAAGTAGGAATAAGTGGGGTGGGGTAGAAAGAGAACACAGATAGAGAGAAGAGAGCAAAGTAAGGAGTAAAGACAAGGGGTGGGGGGAGGAAAAGAACTCATAAGAGAGCAATGTGGGGGGAAGGAAGAGAACAAAAAGAGAGGAAAGCAAAGTGGTGAAGTGAAAAGCAGAGAGAAAGATACATAAATCCTAATAATATCAACGAGTTACGAAGAGACGCACGCACAGACCTTTTCGGGCCCGCAGGGTGCTCGGCCCGTCATCATAGGAAAAGTCTGTTCCATGTTGACGAGACACGGGAGATGGCATAAGTACATACAATTCAACACGAACAAAAACTTCAACTATATAATATACATTTACACATCATCAATGATTATTCTAGAACACAGTAAAAAATAAATAATAATAATAATAATAATAATAATGACACTTTTTTTATAAACCAGCAATAAAATCATTTGTTTTGGTATGGGAAAATAATGGGAGGAATAAAGATTCATTTGACAATGAATGATAACGAACCTGCAGCTTTCTTGGCGGCGTAGAGATTGGCTTCCTCCTGAGCTTTCCCGATGTTCTTCTTATACCTGATGCGCTTGTTGCCGAACCAGTTGGAGACCTGCCGGGGTTAAGGCGTTATGGGATGTGTGAGACAGAGAGTAAACGAGAAAAAAAAATAGTATGAGAGAGAGAGAGAGAGAGAGAGAGAGAGGGAGGAGGTAAAGGAGAGAGAAACATGGAAAATGAGAAAAGGGAGAGGGCGAGTCAGTTGGGAAGGGGTCAAATTGGCTGCATGATGTATATGTACTTTCCCAATCAATTACCACCAATATTTTGAGAGAATTACTATGTATCAGGCTCGGCTCACGTACATATGACGTCAGTAACATTTTTTTTTTTTTTTTTAATATCTCTCCCCTTCATATTTAAATTTAAAAAAATGGATTAATAGACATGAATTCCATCAGAGTTAGTCCACACAGGGAGTGAAGCTCATTCTTTTGTAACAGGAGGGCGCTGCCTAGTCTTCAGTCATACCGCCTTATGGAAACCGTACACATATCCAAATTCTGACGTGACGAGGCTTGGGATAGTGTGGGAAGTTGGATGAATTGGATGCTAACTGACTCCTCCAGCCTGTGCCCAGCAACAATATTACCCAAGTTTATGGTGTCTGCTTTCTAACACGGCTTGAAGGAATCCGTAGCCTCCAAACCGATGTCAAAGTCACAACCCCTCCTCTTCTCCCCGTTGCTCCTCACTTTCCACGCGGGAATAAAAAATATTCATCTCAATTTTACGGCTTTCATAACAGTTTAATTCAAGCTGGAAAAAGTCGGTTTCAAATTTTAAAAGTTGCGTCGGATTTTTATGCAGCTCGTACGTTACTCTGGCTTAGGGCGAGGTGATGGTGAGTAACCTTGGACGACTGGCATTGACTACTGGTTGCTTACATCGTCTAATGTTAGTCCAACTATATCTATTGTAAGTACTTATGATGGCTCAATTCAAGATTGTTGAAGGACTTTGTGTTCACAACTTGTAAACTCCGTACGAAATAATCTGACACCAAAAATAATAATCACAATAATATGACTTATCTCATTGCTTAAAATAAATTCTCAGCACAAAGTTAGAAACAAGATACAATCGCTGATAAAAATAATAACTTAACAGTCCTGTATCATGGATGCGCAGTCAACCGACATAGATTTAGTAAAAAAATCGGTGTGAATCATATTCATACACCAGCATACACCTACAATTACTTTAATGGTGCTTGGATGTATATAGCTGCATTCCATCCATGTTTCACGTATCCCCCTCCCTCCCCATATTCACACATCCCTTTTTGCAATACTTAATTAAAGAGGTTGAAGTTTAATTGGCAAGTAGGATGCCATAGGTTCCTCCATACTTTGCCATAAAACAAACACCCTCATATATGTACTGTCTTGTTGCACAGTCTGAAGGAACCTGTAGCTTTTAAGTTGCCAATATCAAAGGGTCCTTCCTTACCTTTACCAATTTCCTAACACAAACGAGTTGGCAACATAATTGAGCTTCAATCTAAAATGGCCAATACGAACTGGTATTTTCTTTTACAGTTTATTTTGAGTTGGTTATTTGGCAATTGTAGTAATTATGTTCATCAAATAGCATTAACCCCATCGAAAATAAATTAGGTTGTTTGCACTGAAAGTCACTGGGAGTTACGATTATTGACTTGGCTATGGGGACAACTGATGTGGCAACTCAATGGAGTGTCTATGAAGCCAATGTACCAATCACCGTCTTCACTTGTTCTCTGAGTTTTCTTGCATATTACTCGTAGCATTTTCTTACCTTCTCCATAAATAAAATGTCATAATTGATTGGGAGCAGATACAGCCAATTTGCTCTTGTCTAACCACAAGACACACTCATTGCATTTTTATGGTTATGGTTTGGATACTTTCACCAAGTTTGTAATCCCACACCTTAATGATACTCAAGTCAATAAGTAATCTTTGTCAAGTATTATTAGCATATTTTGTAAATTAAAGATCAATAGGCAATAACATATTTTGAAATATGTTTGTAAATAAAATTATTGGTGAAGATGCTTCTACAGTATACTACAGGGCTGTTAGTAGACATTGAGTGGTTAGTCACAGGAGCAGGAAGAGCTCCATACAAATAAACGATGATGAGGTTAGTCATGCGATAATTGTACTAAACTACGCGTTAATGAGAGAGTAAGTGTTAAAGGAGGCGTGAAGGGAGAGGCATTAGACATGCAGGCAGCAACAACAACAAAATACAGGAGGAAGACGAGCTACGAGCAGCACACGAGCAGGAGAATGGCTGGTCTTCCCAACCTACAGAGATTTTTACAGCATATTGTTGTTCTTTTGTAGTTTGTTTGTTGGTGTGAGGCGGTGAGTGGTTGGGGCCAGGAGCTAGGGAGCGAGACGCACGCCAGGAGGGCAGGGGCCCGGCACCGGCTGGGTCAGCCGGAAAGCAGGCAGTCGGCACAAGCATGACAGCCTGACACAATGTTGTGGCAAGGCCACCAGGACACACACACTGACAGCATCACGGTGACATAGCAACACACACCACCACACTGCCCACACCCACCCATAATAAACTCAGGCTGGGTGGGGGCAGAGGGGTGGAAGGGTGGCACTGGACAGCGGCCCCGGGAGCGGCAGGCGGCGCCGCAGGTTAGTGGGTTAGTGAAGGCGGGGCGCCACCGGGGCAGCATCACGAAGCAGCAGGGAGGGTGTCCGGCTGAGGGCAGGCCACTACCACTTGCCTCCCTCCCCTACTCACTCAGGGCAATCGCGGCCCTACATAAACAAGGCCCTACGTGACCACGGCAGTTATTAACCCTGCTGCTACACAAGGGCAACTGGTGCCCTACATACCCAGGGCAGCCATACACCATACACAGCCGTGAGCCCAAAACAGCCAGGGCAGCCAATACCCTACATAACAAGGACAGGTAGTGTCCTACTTAGCCAGGGTTGGCATAATTCTATACATCTAGGTAATGACCTAGACACAGCCATGAAGCCCAGTGCCCGAGATAGTGAGGGCAGTGGGTGCCCTAGAAAACCCTACTGAGAGGGAGGCGGCCACCACCACCCAGCCACCGGGGCCCCAGGCGTGCATCAGGTAGACAACACTGAGGTCAAACAAAAACAACTGAACTTTGTGCAGCTGGGTAGAGGCTGACTAAAAGATGGTTTGAACATGACTGGCTAGTGAGAGTAGTGGAGGGAACACTGGTGGCTGGCTGCCCCGGGTCACCCATACCTGCTGCACCGTGATGTTGCACGCTCGGGCCAGCTCCTCCTTGGCTTCCTCGCTCGGATAGGGATTCGACAAGTGGGAATAGAAGTAATCATTCAGGAGCTCACTGGCTTGTTTACTAAAGTTTCGTCTTCGTTTCCTGCAAGAAAGTGAACGAAACGTTACGTTCTTTACCTGAGCCACTGTAATATTGGACCTGCGGGCCAACTCCTCCTTGGCCTCCTCACTAGGGTACGGGTTACTGAGGTGCGAGTAAAAATACTCGTTCAAAATCTCTGTAGCTTGTTTGGAAAAGTTGCGTCTTTTGCGCCTGAAAAAGAACAGCCATAAAAAACACCTGAACCAAAAAAAAAGCTAAGGGAAGGGTGACAACGAACTACCAAAGCACAACACCGTCCACCAAGCGTTACTGTGACCCCACCTCGCCCCCGACCAACTCCGTCTCCCTTCAGCCCCACCACCCAGCTGAATGGTGGGCAGGCCAGGTGGTTAGGGAGGAGAGGCCGGGAAGTGAGGGTAGGCCAGCTCAAGCTCTACACCCAGCGAGTCTGTTGTGCACAAGTCAGGTCTCCTTGTGTGAGGGGCGGGGCAGGTGGCAGGGTCGCATGCCAGAGACCACCTGCCCTGCCCCATCTCACCTTGCCCCAGGCCCAATTCAGTAACCTCTCCACCAATTACAGCTGTTTTGCAATATCTACTCATAATTGTCTTAGGGATCCATACACGTTTAGCTCCCTGCGTTCATAAAGAAGTAAGTGACATGATGAGGAAAGGATCCATGAGGGCTGACTCAGGCTGTATAACAAGTCCATGAATATAACCATGTTCTCCCTGCTCCAACCTTGTTCTCGACCAGTCCCAATCTCTAAAGTAGGTGTCATAATTAGCATACTTTTCCTCCATCCTCATATTCACTTAAGATTCTTTCTTTCCTTCTCTTACTCGTTTCTAGGTTAGACCATTAGAAGGGCACCAGTTAATATGCATAGAACATTTCTAACTTGAGAAAAGTGAATGACAAATGACAGACAGCTTCAGCCCACCCCAAGCCAAGCCCAGCCCAGTTCAAGGTTTGAGCTCAATAAGGAGTTTGCACATGGCGGTTTGTTAGGCACCTCGAGTCAGCAACTCACGTCTACTTTTGAGACAAGAGATTACATAGAAAGTCCTGTATATCTATTTCAAGTATTTCTGAACAACATGTTGTTGACACATAATAATCTTTTCAATTAGTATTGGAGTCACTTCTTCCTCTCTGGTCACATTGGAGAATATTGGTGGAGTGGTGTTACGAGGCCTGGTGTATAAGGGTGGGGAAAGGCGTGGAGGGGCTGGGAAGAGGAGGCTACTGAGGCTGTGGCAGGAAAAGGTGGTGAAAGAGTGAGTGGGTCAAAGTGGGCTACAAAATTATACATAAAATAAAACATCATTACAGCCCACCACTAACCCCCTTTACCCTCCTCCCCTTCCCTATCTGCCCCTTCACTAGGTCATGTGAGTGGCAATAAATACCGCAAAATCCCATCAAATAAAATAAAACAAGATAAGTCAAGTAGCAAAAACACTATCAGGAAAGTTTGGTAGTTCGTTGTCTGTGATGGTGGGTAGTGAGTGATGATGGTGATAGTGGAGGCTCCAATCATTGGGGTGGAGGATGTGGATGTGGAGGTGGTGGTGATGATGGGGATGTGGAGGGCAAGTGTACCTGGTTGATCGTAATGCCACACCGTCGAGCGAGCGCCTCCTTCTCCTCCTCAGAGGGGTAGGGGTTTGACAGGTTGGAGTAGAAATATTCATTCAGAATTTCAGAGGCCTGCTTGCTGAAATTTCGACGACGTCTCCTGCAATATAACATGAAGGGGATAGAAGGAGGTGTGATCATAAGAGATAGAAACCTGGGTAATTTAGTTTTAAAACTCGTTGTTATTTTTAAACTCCTCCAACTGCTCTTCTGAACTCCACTCCTCCTCCTTCCTGTTGGTCTGGAGTGAGCAGGGAGGGGCTGTGATGTGGCAGAGGTTAGTAGTTGGTGGTGCTGTGATGGTATCACAGCGAGGCGTGAGGCATTTTACTATCGCACACAAAAGTTCCTCCTTTTCTTACCTGTGATCTAAAAACATCCTGTTTCTTAAACTAAACTAAACTAACCTAACCTCACATTTACCAAAGACTAACTTTACGCAATGGGGTCACATTCATTCTTTCACACCACAATTCCTTACATCATTATATTATGCTTCGGAAGATAAAGCACAGCAGTGATGGAAAACTGCTTTTAAATTCCCCCTATTAAAAGCTATTGTGTATTTTAGGGCCAAATGCAAAGAACGTCTGATTGGGTGGGTAATTGCTATGACTGGTGTGATGGCCCCACTAAGGGTTTATTAAGTCATTTTGCCTATGGAATTTCTTGCATTCAGTTTCATCATCAACCTTCCAAGACCCAGGAGTTCAGAACGAAAGTGGCCTAAGAATGTCGCCCACTTTCTTTATACTGAGGTACGAGTAAGGGAGTAATTAGGAGTAAGCAAGCATGCCAGGGGTTGGTAATGAGCACTGACGTAATGAGGAAGGAATAAGAAATACAGTGATGAAGGGTGTGTGAAGGGGTAATGAGGGAGGGAGAAGACATGCCTGGGGCGTTAATGAGTTAGGTATGAAGGGTGAGTGAGAATATTAAGTTAGTGGACATGGGGAGTGAGAAGACAGGCTGGGAGCAGTAATGAGGAGTGAGGTAATGGGAGAATAATGCGTGAGGAGATGAGCTAAAGGCGGTAATGAGGAGTGAGGAAAGAGGCTGGGTCAGTAATGAGGAGTAAGGTAATGAAGGAGTAATGAGGAGTGAGGAGACAGACTGGGGGGCGGCAACAGGCTGGGAGCGGAGACCTAAAGCCGGGTTATAGCTCGTAACAGGACCGCAACCTCTCGTAAACACTCGCTACAATACGTCCCCACGGTACCCCTCATTCCCCATGGTCCCCCTCACTCCCTACGGTCTCCCTCACATCCCTTGGTACCTCCTCCCTCCCCATAGGCAACCCCCCCTCCCCTCTTCTCTGCCATATATTTCTGTGCTCCAAAACAATGTAACCCATATTCTGTCAAAACTTGTTACCTATTCTGTCTTCATTCAATGTCCCTCTTATCTGTCCTCACTAGCCGTCCCTCACAAACCTTCCGGTCATCTGTCAACGCTCCTCCTATCGCCCATTCTTCACTATGTCCCTCCTGTACACATGGTGCCAATCCTACTGTTTAACTCATTGCATGTCCCTCCAAATGTCCCTCATTTGTCGTGTCTCTACTGCCTATTCACTAGTTCTATCTATACCAATCAGTCAATCCTTCTTCACTAATCCATTTCTTCTGATCACTATTTCTCCCTTTTTACCAGTCCTGTCTCTTCCAGTCAGACTCTCCTCCTTCATCCGTTCTTGTTACTTCCAATCACCCTTTCTCCCTTTTCATCAGTCATTATTCTTACCCACACTCTTTCTATCTCATCATCTGTGCTTCTGCCTCTACTATTTTCACCAGTCCTTTTTATTTACTGTTTCTGTCTCTCGATCCTTGTCTGTCCCTCTTTCCTTCACTCGTCCTGCTTCTTTAACTCACTGTCTCGCCCCCTACAACGGTCCCCAACCCTACCTGTCCACGGCTTGGGAAGAGGACGTGCCAAGAGAGCGTGTAGTAGAGGAAAAAAAAGTGGGTCACGAAGGCCAAAGTGTGGTTGAGGGGCGGGGGGAAGGGAAAGAACCGGTCAGGTCAAGTTAGTGATAGGGAATACAAATTAAGAGAAGATACCACATCAGCCAGCAGTGAGACAATTTTTACACACACTCACTCACTCTCACACACTCTCACACACTCTCTCTCTCTCTCTCTCTCTCTCTCACACACACACACACAATTTTACTAACACTTCAAAATCTTTACTTACTTACTTACACACCTCATACACAGCTCATTTCCGCACATTCTCGCCTCTCTCACTATATATACTACTTCCCACGGCCACTTCTCTTTCGCTGAGCGAGGTGTGTCAGTCACAAATTTGCTCCTGCTGACACGGATGGGAGGGTAGAAGACGAGAAGTTAGGGCTGGAGAGAAAAGAGGAGTGTGTGTGTGAATGAAGGGAAAGGAGGATGGGAGTGAAAAAATAAAGAAAACGGGAGGGAGTGATGAATAAAGGAGGAGGTAAGAAGAAAGGATTGAGAAAAGAAAACAGATGCGAGGGAGTGATGAATAAGGAGAGGAGGGAGTAATGATTAAGAAAGGAGGGAGTAATGAAAAAAGGAGAAGGAAGGGAGGGAGTGATGAAAATAGGTAGAAAGAAAAAAGGGAAAAAAGGAAGGGGGGAGGTGGGCGACGAAAGAAAGGAAAGGAGTTTGGGTGGGAGTGATGAAAGGAGTGAGGGAGGTCGAGAGTGGTTTGTTTACGAGCGGGGTGAGGGCACTGAGCAGGGTGATGGCAGTCAAAAGAGTGTCACCGCTCCCTCTTAATCCAGCACACACCGCAGGATGGCTCGTAAAGTGTTAAGGGAGGGGGGGGGGGTGCCTCTCCTCTCCTTCCCCTCTTAGTCCACTCTCCTTCCTCCCTCCCTCCCTCTCTCTTAGTCCACTTTCCTCTCTCCCTTTAGTTCTCTTTCCTCTCTATTTTCCCTTCAATCCAATCTCCTCCTCTCTTTTCCGTTCTAGTCTACTCTATTCTATCTTTCCCTAGCCTCATTTCCTTGCCCTCTCTCCATCGTGACGTCTTTGTTCAAACTCTCTAACAGATGCTAACATGGTTGATTCTACCACAACACCTGCTGCTCCAAACACCTATCTTCTACATACATATCTCACTCCCTACACTGTCTCTCTGTAGTCCTGCCTCTTTTCAGACCTGTTTCACTACACAACACACCTGCCTATTTACAAACCTGCCTCTGTACACACCTGTCTCCCAAACCATTATCACAGACAGGTTTATATGGGTGTCAGTTGAATAAACGAAGCATATGGAATAATTGGAAGCTGGAAGGATGGAAATTGCTGTAATAATTAGTAAAAAAATCATTATGAAATATCAGGACAGAGTAAAAATTCATGCAATACTATAATTTCAGATTCGTTTCTATCATTCCTAGCTAGCTGCCCGTTTACTGATATAAAAAATTCTCATAACACAGTTCCCAGTCAGCCATATTTCACTATAGTTCGGTCACAGCTTTGGTAGCGAAAAATATCCACTCCCTCATGCTAACTAAACACTTTTGACATATTCTGTGAGCACTCAGAGTCTAGCCTTTTTTTTCACAACAGGGAAAATTTTGTGCGTTCTTGCCTCCACACTGTACCGCAGCTGCTGACTCCTGCCTAACCTTGACTAGCGTAGACAAAGCATCAGAAATTCGTAGCAATACAGTTTCTAGTTACAGATGACAAAGGCTTGGGAGGAAAAAAGATTAAAATGCATTATACTTAAAATATTAAATGTATCCTATTCAAATTATACAGAATTAATTATAACTATCATATCCCTAACTACCAGTGGACATCAGGAACTTGCTGTATTTATCATGCCAGATAAAGGCTTGAGTAGGTTTTCCCTGTATATCTAGAAACATCCCACTTTGCACCCGATCCTAAATTCTGAATAGTGTAATATTATACTATAATTATATGCATGGTAACACTGGACAAAACAATTTCCCATGCACTCCTCAGAAAATATGTACAGGACCATGATATTTAACATAGAGAATACACACAGAAGTCTGCTACACTTTATGATCGATCTGTTCTCCGTGTCCCATCATCTAACCTCGAGGTAACAAAAACTGGTCATTCTTGAAAATATTACTACTATATGTATTCTGTATGCCTGATACTAGTATAGCGGTTTTTCCATGGCCGATGGTGTAAATGCCCTAATGCTTGGATATACATTTTTTGGTAAATGAGAAAGTATAGTTACCTGAAATTATCTTTCTTGTATATAAATTATACATCCCATAACTTAACAGTTCTAAAGCTTTAAAAATTCACACACAAAGACATACAAACACCGGAATCTACAAGGGCCACTGAAAAACAGCTAAACTGGCAACTGCATCGGCCGTGACCTTTAACAATACTTAAATGTATAAGGATTACCAACCCAGTGTCAGGGACCATTATGACACTAAGGTATGATAAGTATAGGAGTGGGTATTGGTAAAGAAGAGCGCACCTAGCATCGAGGAAGCGGGAGCGTAGGATCATGACGGCCTCACACGTGGATTGCTTGAGCTGCATCTGTATGGAGGAGAACTTCTTGTGTATGATCTGCACCATGCGCTCGATTTCCTTCGGGGTGATTGGCCTCGTACGGGACTGCTCACGGAGGAGGTTCATCACGTGCGTGGTGAACTCATTGCACGCCTGCCGGAAAGACACAAAAGTTAGTCATGTCATGGTGTGCAGGAAGAACACAAAAGTTATTCATAGAGTGTAGGAAGAACACAAAATTAAATCATGTCATGGTGTGCAGGTAGAACACAAAATTAAGTACCGGTAAGTCATCGTGTGAAGGAAAAAAAACACGTTATTCATGGTGTGCAAGAAGAACACAAAAGTTAGTCATGAATTAATGGATCTTATGAACCAATATTATAGAGACCAACAACTATAGGTCTAGTTGTGCATTATTTTTCGGGTCGGTTTCATTCGAAGGTGATGCAGGACTTTAAACCATGACTGTACATAAGGATACACAGAGTGTCGGTCTTTCAAGGACAGAAGGTTCACTAGACGGTCTGGGAATATGAAGCAAACAAGAGAGTTAACTACAGCAATAAAAAGAGGTACCCCTCCTTCAGTTTGGCCTTGTTATGTGTACAGTCGTGGTCAATAGTCTTGATCCACTCTCAGGACCTCAAATCGACAGAAACAATGTATACGTTCCTGAATTGTTTACACAACTATGTTTACCTGTGTCTTGAAATGTAATTGATTTAACCAATTGTCTGTCCAACTCACTCACTCTGGTAGTTTCAAAGGGTTACAAAAAAAAAAGAGCTATTGTTTGTACTTATGGGATATCTGCTGTTAGTTAATATGAGGGGCTACTGAACCCTTCAAACAATGACAGGAAACAATGTCTAAGTAAAAGAGTACGAAATCTGATTTTATAAGTAGTAGCCTACAGAGCATCCTTCAATTCATCCACAACAAATAGCCCCTTAAAATTACTTCAGACGATTTAAATTACGGCTGGAAAACTACAGTACAGATCCCATAGTAAAATGGTTAATAAAGGCCCCGTGAAGCTGTCTAGAAACACGTTGTCTCAGTATTGCTAAGGTCCTATTGTGTGGTGGGTGATGTGGATTGGAGGAACAGGTAGTCAACTATTCACTGACAAAAATAACACCCTCCAACCAATACCAAGAAACAGATTATTTCCATAGCATAATACGAGTAGGAATAGATCTGTTTTGTAGCAACGTTTGGAGGAATCGGTAGCCCTCTAATTCATCAGCCGTTGTTAAGTGTTTGAGCAGTGAGGAAGGAGGAGAGGTTGGTGAGGTGTGCGTGATGCGGCGTGAGGCTAAGTGTCTCCTCGCTGCCTCCCTCCCGCACGTGAAAACTCCCAATAATCGATAGTCCTCCTTGCTCACCCTCACTCTCACACCACCTCCTTCTCTCCCTCCTTCCCTCCATCACACCTCCTCCCTCCCTCCCTCACGCCTCTTGCACTCCATCTCACACTCTCCCTCTCGCATGCATCTCTCGTAAACCTCATCACATTCACTTCGTTACACCTCCCAATTATCACCAAACTTGACGTAAATAACAGAACACAGGCGGTAACAGATATACATGAATGAAGGAGTGATGTGATGACTTACGTATTCCCCAGCCTACTGTATTGCGGATCATTATACAAAATCGCCTTCTTTTATGGATTTTTTTTCTGAAACATTTATCACGTATTTGTCAGAGTTGCCAGATATCCTAAGGAAGCAGTTTGGGGGATTATAAATGTTCAAAGGGCCACTGTGGTAATGTATAATCCATTAGTCACTTACTATCATATCTTATAACTTATCAACGTGTAGCTTGGCAGGCGGGTTACAACACATGATTTATTTACCTCTACATTCTTGGCTACAAAAAATCATTAGGTACCCTGGTAATTGCTCCTTGGTTATAATTTACCTGGTATCTATCGTGTGGTGATCTGCCAGGACCATGATGATCAGTTTTTCTATCTAACCTTATAACCTATAATAATTGGAAGAGATCTGGTCTACAGTGGATTGGGAGGGTTGGAATGAGTTGGAGTGAGGTGAGATGAGGTGAAGTTGAGGCTGGGTGGGAAAGGGTATACTATAAGGTAAGATAGTGCCAGGCAAAGAGAGGGAGGGTAGGGGTGTTGTCGAAGTAAGATGTGGTTACATGAGTACAGTAGGTGGGAAAGGTGTGAGCTAGTGAAGTTCAACAAGCAGAAACTAGAGGAGGGAAGGGAAGGGAAGGGAAAGGGAGGGAAGGGAAGGGTAGGGTAGGGAAAGGCAGGGTAAGGAAAGGAGAGACAGTAAGGCAGGACAGAGCAAGGAATTGAGGGATAGAGAAGGATAGGGTAGAGTAGGGAAACGAGGGACTGGATGGGAAGGGAAGGGTAAGTAAGGCTGGACGGGCTACGTTGGGAGGAGCAGGTTGGGTCCATGCAGCAATCAGCACCCACCCACTCACCCAACTACCCACCCACTACCACCATCAACACCTTCTCCACCTCACCTCTCATATCTCTCCCACTAACTGCCTGATGTGGGCGGGAGTGTTCCTTCATTATGGGTGGCCTCTCTTTCATTATTTTCTCCCCACTGCTTCCCGCCCACCACTCACTCATCTCCACCCACCTGCACCCTCTACACTCCCACTCACTCATCTCCACCCACCTGCACCCTCTACACTCCTTCTTAAACTCGACCCATCTTCACTCACTGCCCACCTACCAATACCCACCATTCACCTAGTCTATTACAATTTACCCACAACCTCAACTCTCACACTCAGTCACCTTTCATCCATCCACAAAGCCAATCATCTCCACTGAACTACTCCTGTCAAATAGCTCACAAGGTAATATCCACTAACTTCACTTCCCACTCGCATCGTTCATCTCCACTCACACGTTCTATCCTCATCTCCCTCACGAGTATTCCTCTCATTTCCCACTCACGTATTCGGTGCTTCCTTACTGCTACTCACTGACTAATCATTTAATTCCTCCCTCGTTCACTGTAGATGGGGAAGGAGTAAGTGGGCGAAATATTATATAACAAGAGTTTCATTTTAAATATAAACAGTAGGATAAGATTGTGGGAAAGGAAGGATTTTCGAGTTGGGGAGGGGGGGGGGCATGGTGAAAAACTTATCTTGGAGGGAGAAGCAGAAAATGAACGAGGAAGATAAAGAAGATTAAGGGGACGAGAGAATGAAAAAGGTTAAGGGAGAGGGGGAGGGGAAGCAGCAATAGCAGAAAGGGAAGGTAGATAGGGTAGATGCATACATACTTAGGTACAAGGAGGATGACATTGAGTACAAGGACAAGGAAAAGGAAAAGGCGGCGGCGGCGAAGGAAGCAAGGTGGGGGCGGGGCTGTGGCTGAGGTGATTTGTAATGCCGCCCTCATAAAAAAAAAAAAGACACACAGACACACAATTTTAGGAGCTCACACACATATACGCACACACTCATAACTACACACAGTCTTACAAGCTCACACGCACTCACACAAGACAACACACACACGCACTCACAGTTTTATATGCTCACACGCACTAACACAAACACAAAGAATTTTATATCAGTTCACATACACACATACACACACACACACCCTATCCTCTGTGGTCCAGGGAGAACACGCAAGGACCAGCTGTCACCCTACCATGTTCTGGGCTCGTTGTCTGGCTTGAGAGGAAGCGCATTATTAGTACAAATGAGTTGATGTAGGTCTTCATGCTCTACACACACACACACACACACACACACACACACACACACACACACACACACACACACACACACAGCCACTTCCTTCCTTCCTTACTTACTACACAAGCATGGTTTTTATCTCCTTGTTCATTCTTCCCTACCTCCCTGTTTGCTCTCTCCATATTTGCATACTTCATTCGTTCTCTTCTTTCTACTTGTTCATCTATCATTATAACTTGTTTAAGCAACTTTACTGTAGTGACTTGGTTCTAAAACAGTGGTTAATTAATGGCCAGCTGTTTTTATATGTTCCCACGTGTGTGACTGTACTGCATAGGAGCACCTCTTCTGAATCATGTTATTATTTTCTCTGCTACACATTGGTAATATACAAAGCTAATTTAATTTTATGTAAATTAATATTGTTCTTTATAAAATTTCTTTTCTTTCTTAACTCTAATTATTTATAGCTTTCAGTTCATATATCATTCCTTCCTCCCTTTTTATAGTTATATCTTTCTCTTTGCCATCTTTAGCACCTTTCTCTTCCTTTCTTTCTTCCTATTGTTTTATCATTCCCTCCTTTCTAACTTAGAATTTTTTTTTTCTTCTATCTATCGGTCCTTCATTCCAGGCTTCCTTCCTTTCATTCCATTTTTTATAAAAATTTCATATCCTTTCTTTTTATACTTCCATTTTTCTCTACCTATATAATTATCTCCTCCCTTCTTACCTTCCCAGTGTTTCTCTCTATTATCTTTCCACTTCTCTTTCTCTGCTTGTTTCACCACCCCACGTCCCTCCCTGTGGTTACCCCCCCCCCCCCCGCCCTACCTTGGTCTTGTATTGCCAACCACTCGTCAAGCCACCACGCAGCTACCGCAACAGGTGTGTGTGTGTGTGTGTGTTTGACAAAGCAGGAAAAAAGTGGTGTGCTTCTTCCTTTTGGTCTAATTGCATGCATTACTACCTGGCTACCATTACTACCTTCTACCATCTTTGACTTCCTCTTACTGGATTGTTTGTTTTCCTTCCTTCCTTCCTGTTGTCAGTCTGCATTCACTATACTTCTCTACCTGCCTGCCTGCCTGCTTTCTTTCTTGTTGTCTGCCTATTCGCCCTCCTGCCTGCCTGCCTGCCTCAATCCCATCCTGCTTCATCTCATTACGATAGAGTATAATAACTTACCTCTCTATCACACACACACACACACACACACACACACACACACACACACACACACACACACACACACACACACACACACCAGAATGAGCCACGTGGTTCACAACATCATGAATAGTTTATGCTCGAATGAGGATTACTACTACTACTACTACTACTACTACTACTACTACTACTACTACTACTACTACTACTACACAGCAAATACTTCACTCTCCCTCAAGTTACCACATTATAATGTCAGTGGTCCGGAAACAATATTAGTGATAACTTTAACAAACATACTATAACCAAACACACTCTTGTATCAAACACACCTTGATAAAAAAAACTAACCTCTACTAGCAAACAGCCCCTGGCACCAAACACACTCTGGTACCAAACAGACAATACCTGGGCCACAACAATAGCACAATACTCCTTGGCCATTACGCTAAGCCCAGGATCTCCCCCAGTCCCTCTTCTCTCTCTCGCTCTCTCACTCCTTTTCTCTGTTTCTCTCTCTTCCTCCCCTCCCTTACCTCTCTCTCTCTCTCACTCCTTTTCTCTTTCTCTCCTTAGTGTTGTTGACTACAGTAATAAACTTTCTATAGTTCATCACTATCGTATACAAATTTCCTTTAGTCATTCTCCTTAATTTTACGACGTTTCTGTGTTATGTAAATCTTTATTCCATAAGGACTGGAGAGTGAATGGGGATTTTTTTTATATATATTTTATAGATTAGTGCGCTTGTGTGATATTAGTATTAATTCCAGACAGCCTAGTAGTTTATTATAAAAAGATCTGTGTGTTTTGTTTGTGTGTTTGGACAGTAATATCATGTACATACCTTACCTTTTGTCTAACTATAATTCTCTTTTCCCTTTCCTCACTTACTAATTCCCCTCCTGCTCTCTTTTCCTCATTTCCCTTCAATGTGCTTCACGAGCCTTCTCATCCTATCCCAGTCACTATATAGTTCTCTCTTTGTCTCCCTTGTGAGCCTCCTCTTCATTTCACTTTCTTTCCTCTTTCCATCTCTGTGCTTCTCATTTATCTCTTCACATTCCTTATTTCGTTATTTCTTCCTTTTCTCTTCCTCTTGGCCTTTCATTCGTCTTCTGTCTACTTACTATCTGTCTTTTCTCCATTCCTCCTCATTCTTATTGCGGCTTTCTTATATTTTCTTAAATAATTTTCTCTACTTTTCTACTTCTTTCCCTCCTCCTGCCCCCCCCCCCTCCCTCCCTCTCTCTCTCTTACTAACCCCTCACTAATTTATCAGCCCCCCTCCCCCTACTACTCCCCCCCCCCGAGCGGACACAGACAGCTATAAGGCTTACAGTGAGCACAAGGTTGTATGTAAACACCTCGTCACACTCCTCTCCTGTCGCACCCCTCTCCTGTCACACCCTCTCCTGTCACACACCTCTCCTGTCACACTCCTCTCCTGTCACACCCCTCTCCTGTCACACTCCTCTCCTGTCACATCCCTCTCCTGTCACATCCCTCTCCTGTCACATCCCTCTCCTGTCACATCCCTCTCCTGTCACACTCCTCTCCTGTCACATCCCTCTCCTGTCACACTCCTCTCCTGTCACACTCCTCTCCTGTCACACCCCTCTCCTGTCACACCCCTCTCCTGTCACACTCCTCTCCTGTCACACCCCTCTCCTGTCACACTCCTCTCCTGTCACACCCCTCTCCTGTCACACTCCTCTCCTGTCACACCCCTATACTATGCTGTCCTCTTAGTACCCCTCTCTCATTCCCCTCACCTCGTACTCTCATCCTCACTTACTCTCACTTTGCACTCCCATCCTCACTCACTCTCACCTCGCGATCCCACCCTCACTCACTCACCTATATAGCACACCCTCATACTCATTCACGCTCGTACCCACCTCCTCTCCCACTATTCAACCCCCCCCCCCCCTCTCTCTCTCTCTCTCTCTCTCTCACCTTGTACACTCATGTCCCCTCACCCCCGCAGTAAACATCCCTCTCTCCTATCCTACCCTCCCCTCCCTTTTTGAATCGTAGCACCATAGCTCTCCATCCATATCCCTTTATCTACCCTTTTTATCTACCCTTTTATCTACCCTTTAACTATTACCTCAGTCGCCCTTAAAATACCACTCCCACCCCTTCCATTCCTCGTCCCTTACCAATCCTTATAACATCTCACCCCCTTCCATCTTCAACCCCACCTCTACCTCTTAAACTCAATCCATTACCAACCATTACACCTCACTCTATACAACAACTTAAAACCTCACCTATACCCCTAAAAAAAAAATCTTTACGTCATCCCTACCGTCTTCAACCCCTGCCCCCTTAAATCCTCGTCCCTTTTCTTCTCCCTTCAAAACCTCCCCCCTCCCCTTCCCCTTCCCCGGCCCAACAGAACAAAAACAGGGCCCAGTTCTCCTCCCGTGGCGATGTTTTACAGAATCGATATTGATAACCAATGAGCTAGGAGGCTGGTTGGCTGGCTACGGGAGGGAGGGAGGGAGGGAGGGTATGTGAGGGGGTGGTAGCAGTAGTGGTAGAAATGTTGATAACTATGGTGGTGGTGGTGGTGGTGGAAGTAGAAATTGTGATAGCTGTGGTGGTGGTAGTGGAAGTAGAGTTAATGGTGGTGATTGGTGCGTTGATAGAATTAGTGGCAGGAATGTTGGTAATAATTTTTATGCCCATAATTACGATAAAGTGGTTATGGGGGTAGAAATGCTTATGGCAATAGTGGTGTGTATCAATGGTTGTGTATTCTTAGTTATAGGTATTGACGCAATAATTTGTTTTCAGAAGTAAAGACAAGTTCTCTCTCTCTCTCTCTCTCTCTCTCTCTCTCTCTCTCTCTCTCTCCTCTCTCTCTCTCTCTCTCTCTCTCTCTCTCTCTCTCTTTCCTGCTCACCCACACACACTCCTACCACTATTCTTCTCCCCTCGCCTCCCCTCCTATATTACTACTCTTCCTACAAACCCACACTTGCTTCCATCCTCCTCCTCCCTCTCACTCTCTCCCCCTTCCCAGCCAGAAAGAAATCCCGGGCAGTAATCCGAGCAGATGGGGCGCCTCATTACGTTGGGGGAAGCTGGGATCACTGGATTTGTTAGATTGAGTTCCATGTTTTATTAATCCCTCACCAGGCCTCTTTTCTCTCTCTCTCTCTCTCTCTCTCTCTCTCCTCTCTCTCTCTCTCTCTCTCTCTCTCTCTCTCTCTCTCTCTCTCTCTCTCTCTCTCTCTCTCTCAGACATTCATAACTCTCCCCTTCACTATAGTCCTGAATGAAAGAGAAGAGAGGGTGGGGGTGGGGTGGGTGGGTGGGGAAGTGAAGGTGCAAGAAAAGGAAAATATCATGCGGAAGTAGGAGATGAGGTTGTAGTGAGAAAGAGGAAGGGGAAAGAGAGGATAAAGTTAGGGCCGAGGAGGAGGAGGAGAGAAGACAGTGAGGATAGGATAGGAAAAATAGGGTGGAAAGAAAACTGAAGGACGGAACAGGGTGAAGTAATGGAGAGTATGAAGTAAGCCAGTGTGAGGTAGGATGAGGCAAGTGAAGGTAAGTTGAAATGAGGCAGTATAAGGTAGTGTGATATGGGGTGTTAGGTGAGGTGAGAAGGGTGCTAGTGACGTAATATGATGCAGGGTGAGGATGAGGCAGGGTGATGATGAGGCAGGGTGATGATGAGGCAGGGTGAGGATGAGGCAGGGTGATGATGAGGCAGGGTGAGGTGAGGCAGGGTGAGGATGAGGCAAGGTGAGGATGAGGCAGGGTGAGGATGAGGCAGGGTGAGGATGAGGCAGGGTGAGGTGAGGCAGGGTGATGATGAGGCAGGGTGAGGTGAGGCAGGGTGATGATGAGGCAGGGTGAGGTGAGGCAGGGTGAGGATGAGGCAGGGTGAGGTGAGGCAGGGTGAGGATGAGGCAGGGTGAGGATGAGGCAGGGTGAGGTGAGGCAGGGTGAGGTGAGGCAGGGTGAGGTGAGGCAGGCTGAGGATGAGGCAGGGTGAGGATGAGGCAGGGTGAGGATGAGGCAGGGTGAGGTGAGGCAGGGTGAGGTGAGGCAGGGTGAGGATGAGGCAGGGTGATGATGAGGCAGGGTGAGGTGAGGCTGGGTGAGGATGAGGCAGGGTGATGATGAGGCAGGGTGATGATGAGGCAGGGTGAGGTGAGGCTGGGTGAGGATGAGGCAGGGTGAGGATGAGGCAGGGTGAGGTGAGGCAGGGTGAGGTGAGGCAGGGTGAGGTGAGGCAGGGTGAGGATGAGGCAGGGTGAGGATGAGGCAGGGTGAGGTGAGGCAGGGTGAGGTGAGGAAGGGTGAGGTGAGGAAGGGTGCTAGTGACGTAATATGAGGCAGGGTGAGGATGAGGCAGGGTGAGGATGAGGCAGGGTGATGATGAGGCAGGGTGAGGTGAGGCAGGGTGAGGATGAGGCAGGGTGAGGTGAGGCAGGGTGAGGTGAGGCAGGGTGAGGGCTCCAGGACACATTCCATTATAGCGAAGCAGAGGACTGGCCGCCTGAACAAACAACATTATCTGCCACCTCCAGCACCTCCTTCCCTCCTCACCTCCCTCCTCCTCCTCCTCCCTTTTCCTTCCTTACCTCCCCCTCCTCCTTTCTCTTTACTCCATCCTTACCTCCAGCAACTCCATCCTTCCCTCCCCACCTCCTCTCTCTCTCTCTCTCTCTCTCTCTCTCTCTCTCTCTCTCTCTCTCTCTCTCTCTCTCTCTCTCTCTCTCCACCTCTTCCATCCTTACCCCCAGCACCTCCCTTCTTACTTCCTCCGCTTTCATCCTTACCTCCTTACTAACTTCTACTGCCTCCCTCACTTCCAGCAGACCATGAAAGAGGACACATTCATACATATCCCATTGAGAGACTGTAGGAGGGCAAAAACACCACACAACAGGAGGAGAACGGGAGTCTAGGTAAACATAAACGGTATGAGTAAGGCATGAGTGAGGCAGAGTAAAGAAGAAGTGTGCAGCAAGGAGGAGCAGCAGCATAAGACGGTGGGATGAGACAGAGGGAACAGGTAGGTAGGTTGAGGTAGAGGAATGATACTGAGGGAGGCTGGGAGGGGCAGGGTAGGATAAGATGTGGCCAAAGGGTGAGCGAGGCAGGGTGGTGGTAAGATGGAAGGCAGACATGTAGGGAGTGAGTGAGTGAGGAAGGCAGGCAAGGAGTGAGGCAAAAAGAGACGGAGGGAGGAAGGAAGGAAGAAGAGAGGAAGAGGGAGAGAGTCATGGAGAGGTAAGTGGGTGGAGGGAGTAAGGGGGCTTGGGATGGATGGATGGGGGGAGGGAGGGGGGCGGCATCAACCAGTCAGCCAGGCCGCTCACCTCTCACATTCAATACCAAATAATTTTCAAAGGGTCCCGGGCGGGCACCTCGGGGTATCTGCCATTGAAGCCTTGTGTGAGCCGGGCGTCAAGTGTCCTACCCAACTCGGCCCCCTCCGCAGCCATTTCCACCCCTACACCACCACATCATAAGGCTCAGTGTGGCGAGGGTTGCGGGGGGGCACAGCGAGGCCCTTGACGTGGCCCCTACCCTCGTCAATGGGGCATTTAGTGATATTGAGGCGGAGGGTAGTGTAAGAAGGCCCAGGCGACAGGTCCTTTGGTGTGAGAGGTGCGACGCCTAACACTTGCCCCTCCCCTACCCACTCCCCTTCCTCCCCCCTCCTCTTGCTGTATCCCAAAATATATTAGGGTAAGAGGAATTTTCTTTTCTATCACAGGCGACAGTATAGTGGTCCTTTAGATTAGCTTAGTTTTGGTCGGATTGCGTTTGCTTACACTTCGCTGGATTTTGGTTAGGTTAGCCAGCGTACGTGAAGTAAACACAATCAGGCACGGGAAACACACATGCACGTGTAATCTATTATGAATTGAAGTCTATTGATTTCTACAAATTGTGCCCCAATACAACACCTATAATGAGGAAAGCCTGTTTCTAAGCATAGTCTGGATGAAGCAGTAGGCTCAAAATCCCTATCAACACAGGTAGGCTTAAGGAAAAAGTTGAATGAAGTCTTAAATAATAATTATAACCAAGTATGAACATATTATAGAGAAGCTGACTGAAAAGAAAATATCTGTACCATAAGAGACTTGGTAATGATGATCCCTACCCTACCCCCTCCGTCCTCACCCCATTTCTTAGCCCCACCCAACCAACCTTGACATCCATCACAGCTTTTATATATATACAGTATATATGTACACACACACACACACACACATTTAGGATAAATTTTATGTACAGCTGCAGACAAGAGTTCTTTTTTTTACCTTTAAATGGATTATGGGCCTGTAGATGGCTGTTGAATGGTAATCTCTGGTTTGGCCAGAATTGGAGAGCTTATGATTTATCCAAATTATGCCAAGAAACTGACTATAAGTACCTCAGTATAAATGTGTTTTATAGCATAGTTATGGGGAATAAGTGGCCCTTCGAAATCACCCACAAGAGATGACCCCCTAAATGGAGCCATCGTACCAGTCATCGTCAATGGGACTTTTCTTGTACATGTCCTTTTGAACTGACACTCCCTTTGCACATTTAACACTATTCTATATCCAGCCACCCTTCCTTCCACTACTCTACAGCCCCTGTCACTAAGCTCGTACAACCCTGCTCACATTACCACTACTCTGTTCATTCTACGTTTGTTACTACCATGTCACCTTTACCGTACCCTACCACTATCTCTCAGTACCCTGTTATTTTTACTACTATACCCTGCTCACTTTACCACTACTCAGCCACCTAACACTACCACTACCCTCCATATCAAGCTGGTTTCTACCCTTCCAACTTTTTACCACTACCCTGCCACTCGTTCCCCCTGTCACTAACCAGCTAACTCTATCACTACCCTACCACCATTTTATAACTGTCATACTCCCTCTACCACTACCCAGCCACCCCTGCCACTGACCGCTGTTATCATACCAGTGATCCGCATTCACCAACCTGTCCCTGTCATTTCTGTGTGTGTGTGTGTGTGTGTGTGTGTGTGTGTGTGTGTGTGTGTGAAATCTGATTTGTGTGCATCTGTGTTCCGAGTGTGTTTGTGTGTGTGTATGTACAAGCCGACTTATATGTTTGTGTGTTTACTTGTATGTCCATTTGTTAGAAGCGTGTTGTTTGCATTCAGGTTTGCATGTGTGTTAGCTTACTGTTGTACTTGTTTATGTGTTTGAAGCTAAGGTCGAAAAAGTGCATGGGTGTACGTATATAATGTGTGCGTACATATGTATTTAATGTATGTGTGTGCGCGTGTATGTATTTAATTAACAGACCATCCTAGATACCATACACCCCCATCCCCAAATTATACTTGATAAATAGAGATAGACAGAGACAGGAGGAGTTAGAGGGAGAAGGTAGAAAAGGAGGAATTTTTTTTTTTTTTATATATGTGGGATGTACGAGGAGAGTGGAATGCCAAGGATGAAAGCAATTTGGAAAGAAGGGAGGAAATAGTGAAGAGCAGAAAGAAAGGGTGGAAGCCTGAAGAAAAGAGCAGGTAGAGGAAGAGGGAGCGAATGGAGGAGATAGAGAGAATGGAGGAAGAAAGAGAAGGGAAGCGAGGGTGGTGTTACAATACAGAATATAGGAAGGAAGTGAAGGAAGGAAGGAAGGAAGGAGATAGTAAGCATGAGAGAGAGGGAAGGAAGAAGGAATATGGAAGTAAAAAAGGGGTAGAATTCTAAAGAGGAAAAGAGAAAGAATGAAAAACGAAGGGAAAAGGTTTTACGGAGAAAATGAAAAGAAAAAAAGGAGGAAAGAAGTAAGAGAAAAGGGAGAAAAAAAAAGACGAAAAAGTAGAAATAAACCAAAAGAGAAGGGGAAAAATAAAAGTAGAGGTGAAATGGAGGAGTTTATGAATGAAGGAAGGAAGGAAAAGAATGAATGAATGAATGAAGGAAGGAAGGAAGGAAGGCAGGCGAGGCGAGGAGGATCTGCCAGCTTCCCGGACATATCTCACCCACCGTCCTATTACGCTGCCGCCTCCTCCTTCCTCTTCCTCCTCCTTCCTCTTTCCTCTTCCTCTTCCTCCTCCTTCCTCTTTCTTATTCCTCCTCCTCCTTCCTCTTCCTCCTCCTTCCTCTTTCCTCTTTATTCTTCCTCCTCCTCCTTCCTCTTTCCTCTTCCTCTTTCTTCTTCCTCTTCTTTCTTCTTCCTCCTCTTTCCTCTTCCTCTTTCTTCTTCCTCCTCCTCCTCTTTCCTTTTTTTATCTTCTTTTACTTCCTCCTCCTTCCTCTTTCTTCTTCCTCTTTCTTCTTCCTCCTCCTCCTTCCTCTTTCTTCTTCTTACTCCTCTTTCTTTCTTTATCGTTTTTCTTCCCTTTATCTCTTTCTTACTCTTCCATCAACTACTTTTTTACTCCTATTTCTTCCCCCTTTCTCTTCATTCTTCCTCTACTTTCCTTCTTTTTAGCTCTTCCTTTTATCTTCCTTCTTTAATTTCATTCCTCTTTCATTACTTTCGTCCTCCATCCTAATCTCACTCCTTTCTTTTATCTAATTCCACTTTCTGTACCTGCTTCATTCTTCCTCCTTTTCCTTAGTCTCATTTCTTTACTTTTTTCGACCTTCCTACTTTCTCGATCCGATTGCTCTGTCTCTTGTTCTCCTCTTCACAATTTCTTTCTTTCTACCTTTAAATTCTTGCTCTTTATATTTCTTGCATTTTACTTCTCTTTCTTCACCTTCTTCCTACTGTCCCTTTCCCCTTTTGTATTCTTTCATCCTCATTTTCCTTTTGCCATTTCATATTGATATTCCCACACTTTCAACATACAATTATATTTCCTTCCTTCCTTTTATTCTTTCCCCACACTTCCTTCCTTGTACATCTTCCCTCCTCCTCCTCCTCCAGTTTCCTTCTTTCATCTTCCCCCTTCCTTCTTAAGTTTTTTTCCTTTGACCTACTTCGTTAATTCCTCCTCTTCCTCCTTCTTACCACTTCACTCTCCTCCGTTCTTCCTATCAGCCATTGTCCTTTTGTCTCTCTCTTTATTCTCTTCGTCCACATTATTTCCTTACCCACCTTCTTCCTCTCTCATACCACAGTGTCCACCGTTCTTCTTCATCTATCTCTTCCTATCCTCTGCTCCTCTTTTTTTCCTCAACCACCTCACCTCTTAACACCTCATCCTCCATCCACACTTCATTAACATTTACCACACTACATACAACCCAAACACCAGATCAACACCAAGCCTAGCTATATTTAAATGTACTTTGGGCGAGTGGAGTGTTACTGATTCCTCATAAAAATATACCAACACTTCAGTATCTCGTAACTATACAATAATATACGACTATGTGTGTGTGTGTGTGTGTGTGTGTGTTACCATAAGGTGATCTGTGTGTGTGTGTGTGTGTGTGTGTGTGTGTTTATAAAGGGCTATATCTGGAAAGGTACGGAAAATAAGATTGTGTGTATGGGTGGGTGGGCTGCTTTAAGACTTAGATGTGTGTGTGTGTGTGTGTGTGTGTGTGTGTGTGTGTGTGTGTGTGTGTGTGTGTGTGTGTGTGTGTGTGCTGGTATTAGACATTGATGTGTGTATGTGTGGGTGGGCTGGTATAAGACTTTGACGTATGTGTGTGTGGGTGAGCTGGTATTAGACATTGATGTGTGTGTGTGTGTGTGCTGGTATTAGACATTGATGTGTGTGTGTGTGTGTGTGTGGGTGGGCTGGTATAAGACTTTGGTGTGTGTGTATGTGTGTGTATGTGGTGGTATAAGGTGGTATGAGGGTGGTGTGGGTTCATTATGCAAGGTGAGCGGCGGGCGGGCTGGGTCAACATGCTAAGATAAACACAATGTCACACGCCCCACTGGTCCACACACCCTTACCCAGTCCCTTACCCACCACCCTTACCCAGTCCCTCACCCACCACCCTTACCCTAACCCTTACCCACCACCCTTAGTCCCTCACCCACCACCCTTAGCCTAACCCTTACCAACACCACCCTTACCCTAACTCTTACCAACACCCTTAGTCCCTTACCCACCACCCTTACCCTAACCCTTACCAACACCACCCTCAACTTTACCACCACCCTTACTTATCCTTTTCTACTCCCTTCCCCTTTACCTTAATCACCTTCATACTAAAACAACCTACCTTCATCCATATCACCACTCTCAACCTTTCTCTCTAGTCTCTTTCCCATCCATTACATTTACTAACACCACCCTTATCCTATATCAGCAAAAACCCTTACCAAAACTACCCTTACCACCACCCTCACTCACCCTTCTCTAGTCCCTTATCCCACCCTCACCCTCTTCTAGTCTCTCACCTTTCACCACCCTCATCCTTGCTATCCCCTCATACCCCATCTCAAACCATACCATGAGCTAAAGTAGTGTATTCTAATGGGGTGATAATTATGGACGTTGGTGTTGTTTTGATTTGGGGGGAAACATGATTGGTATAAACAAAAATATGAAACCACTGTTTTCACAAGTACTAGTTTCGGAGACTGTTATAATGGTGAATTCAAAGCTACTTATTCATTCCTCCAAACTGTTTCAAGACCAAGTTTGCAAGGCAAGCAGCACCACTAACATCAATCTATATACGACCTGCCAGTACCCCAATGCACGCACCTCGGTACTCTAAACACACACACACACACACACACACACACGAGAAAGAGCAGCACTTCATGAGGTTGTAAGGAGTCATAATGTGTTAATCAGAAAGTAGTAAGAAGATGCCACTACAATATCAAAGTAATAACAGAAAAACGTACTTTCTCAGATACTACGGGATGTCCACGGCTCAACAAAACCGTCTGCAGTAAGGTAAGTAATACTAGTAGTCAACTATAGTGCTCAGAGAGAGAGAGAGAGAGAGAGAGAGAGAGAGAGAGAGAGAGAGAGAGAGAGAGAGAGAGAGAGAGAGAGGTAAACTCTCAAGTTGACAACCCGTCTCTGAGACTGTGTGTAGGTCTGTCTTCAAACCCGACCCTCTCTCTCTGTAGATCTATGCATATATTCCTTCACCCTGCCGCTTCATTTTCACCCTCTTACTCACCCTTTTTTTTTCCTTCCTTCGTCCTCCCACCTCCCTCTATTTTTTTCTTAGTCCTTTTTTCTTTATATTCCACCACTCTTACCCTTGCCTTTACATCTTCTACTTTCTTTCCTCCACCTAACAGTACTACTAAACCTTCTCTCAGCCACCTAACTTTCCATCCCCTCCTTACCCCTTCCCTCGCCCCACTGCAGAGAACGCTTGAGGCATCCACAAGCAAGGCTGAGCGTAAACCAGACGTCACTTCTCATAACTCTGTGTGTTTTACATTTTTTTTTCCTTTCGTTTAACAAACATCCTATATTTTTCTCTCTTGCCTTCTGTTCCATATTCCCAAGCTTCTGTCTATCTTATAATCCTCCCCATTCCGTCACAATATATATCACCCCATTCCCTTCTTACATATTATCTTCCTGTCAAATTCCCATCTTTCCCGTTTCCATTCCTATGCATCTTCCCACTTCACCCCCTCCCTTTCACTCCCTCTGCATCTCATCGCTTCCCTCCCCCCATTTCTTCCCTATATGTGTTTCCTTTCTCTATATCTAAGCTCCCTCACAGCTCTCCTCCCTCCAACACTTCTGCGTCCCTCCTTGAACACACACTTTCTCCATTATCTTAAGAGAAGCAAAAGGTGGTAAGATACTGCACCACATCCCTTTCACCCCACTTTCCTCAGATCTCTCTCTCTCTCTCTCTCTCTCTCTCTCTCTCTCTCTCTCTCTCTCTCTCTCTCTCTCTCTCTCCACACACAATAGCCAGCCAGGTGTATTAAAACGAATCAGATTACAATGGCAAGCGTCTAAGTGGATACCGGTAGATAAGGATAGAGATAAAAGAGAGGAAGCGAGAAATTGAGATAGGAGGAAGGAGAGGGGTGAGATAGGAGGAAGGAGAGGGGTGAGATAGGGGGGAATATGAAGGGGGCCGAATAGGGAGAGGAAAGTAAGAATAGGAGGAGAGACGAAGGAGGAAAGTAAGGCTAAGGAAGTGAGATTGGAGAGGAAAGGAGAGATCAGGGAGTGGAAGATGGGGGTGAGGAGGACAGACAAGGAGAGAGATACAGCAGTGAAGTGTGTCAGTCAGAAAAGGGAGTGTGGTGCTGGAAGGGAAGTAAGACTGAAGAAGGGAAGTAAGAGTCAGTGAAAAATTGTTAAGAAACACCTCATAAACGGAAAAATAGAGAGAGAGAGAGAGAGAGAGAGAGAGAGAGAGAGAGAGAGAGAGAGAGAGAGACAAATATAAGCCAGGAACGTGAGCGTGGGGAGAAAAAATCCGGTCATTTCTATTCTGCGGGGGGCGCCGTGCCCAGGTGGTGGGGGCGGCAGATGGAAGACGTGGGAGGAGGAGGGAGCAGATGGAAGACTTGGAAGGGAAGAAGGGGGAGATGGAAGTTGAGGGGGCAAGAAGAGGGGACAGATGGAAGTGAGAGGGATGAAGGGGGCAGATGGAAGTGAGAGGGAGGAAGGGGACAGATAGAAGTGAGAGGGAGGAAGGGGACAGATGGAAGTGAGAGGGAGGAAATGGGCAGATGGAAGTGAGAGGGAGGAAGGGGACAGATGGAAGTGAGAGGGAGGAAGGGGACAGATGGAAGTGAGAGGGAGGAAATGGGCAGATGGAAGTGAGAGGGAGGAAGGGGCCAGATGGAAGTGAGAGGGATGAAGGGGACAGATGGAAGTAAGAGGGAGGAAGGGGACAGATGGAAGTGAGAGGGAGGAAGGGGGCAGATGGAAGTGAGAGGGAGGAAGGGGGCAGATGGAAGTGAGAGGGAGGAAGGGGACAGATGGAAGTGAGAGGGAGGAAGGGGACAGATGGAAGTGAGAGGGAGGAAGGGGACAGATGGAAGTTGTGATGGTAAGAGGGTGACAGAGGAAAGATGTGGAAGGCAGGACTAGCTTGACAGAATATGCGATGATACAAGGATAGAAAAATGTGGGAAGACAGGGATAGATAGATAGATGTAAGATGTGGGGAGACAGGAATAAAATAATACAACCACCATCATCACCACGACAATAACAATATTGCCACCACTAAAACAATATTACGACAACCACCACCACAACAACAAAAACTATATCACCACCACTATAACAAATAACCTCACAACAACAACAACAACACCATGGTCACAACACGGCTACAGTACCACCACTACAACAACAACACCACCACCAACCAACCAACCAACCAACAAACACACAGGGCCACACAGCAGGAAGGTGACATTCCACACATAGCAGAGCTCCAATATACTGTTTTGTTCTGACACCTCTTGCATTCCCACACCTCACACCCTGCCTAGCACCTTGCCTCCCTTCCTCACACACTCTGCTTCACACCTAACACAACGTACCTCACATTCAAACCCCTGCCCACATACTACATATCAAACCCTGCCTTACATTTCACACTGCCATACACCTGTCTCACACTTAAACCACGACTCCTCATCTCTCCTCTTTCGCCTCTCATCAAGGGTACATATTCCTTCCCTCTCAACTTGTAACCATTCACCATACCCTTACACATAACCCCCCTCCCACACACACACACTTCTCCCCATAAGCCTTTTCGTTACCCTTCCCATTCTAAATCTTTCTCTTACTTTCCCTCCCATCCCCACCTTTCCCTTATCATGCCCTTACTTCCCAATACACCTTCCCTTTTCCCTTCATCTCTCCTCCATATACCATTTCCCTCAACCTCCCCTCCCCATACCCCTTCCCTCCGCAATAATTTAATAGCAGGGCCACTAGGCAATATTACACGGTCTGAGTGACAGGTGTGGGGGTGTGGGAAGGGGGGAAGGATGGGAGATCTCGGAATGGTAAGAGAAAGTATGAGGGGAGAAGAGAGGAGGGGGATAGATAGGGGAGAAGAGAGGAGGGGGATAGATAGGGGAGAAGAGAGGAGGGGGATAGATAGGGGAGAAGAGAGGAGGGGGATAGATAGGGGGGATGAGTGGAGAGAAAAGAACAAGAGGAAGGAAAGGAAGATAAGAGCTCTAAAGGGAAAGGAGAACAGGGAGGAAATCAGAGGAGAGGAGGAAGGATTGGTGGAGAGAAAAGAACAAAAAGGAATGGAAGATAAGAGCGGGAAAGGAGAACAGGGAGGAGAGGAGGAAGGGAAGGACAAATAATTACCAAGGATTTGTAAACAGAAACTGACCTATCAGTCATTACATGGCTGTAGAAAATCCAGGAGGGACAGAGCAGTGTCAGTAGTCAGGGGAGGAAGGGACAAAGAAATGTAGAGGAAAGGGAAAGAAAGAAAGAAGACTATGGCAAGAGGGGGAAGGACGGCAGGGAGAACAGATATTGGGGTAAAGAAGAAACAAACCAATGAAGACAATACACGGAGAAAAAGAGGTCCATGAAACCGGAAATATAAAAGTAGACTAGGAGATGATAGAATAGGAGTGACAAGTAATGAGAATAATTAATATGATGCAAGAAAAGAGGTTAGGATAAAAAGTGAAGTTAGAATGGGAAAGAGTAACAAGATATTTGAAGCGAGATGTGTTAAGGTAAAGGGAGAGAAGACAGGAAGGAGAAAGGGAACAGTGATTGCAGAACCGAGAGAGAAAGGATGAGAGGAGAGGGAAAAGGTAAGGAAACGGGAGAGGGAACGTGAGGGAACGTGAGGGAAGAAGGGGGAGGAAGGGGGGGGGGGAAGAAGGAGGAGGAAGGAAGGGGGAGGGGACGATACTTCTTATACCGTATTCAATATCTAGGCGGTCAGTGCAGCCCCCCCTCCCCCCCTTCCCTCCCCCAACCCGATACAAAGTGACCCCTCCCCCCTCCTAATGGTGCGTCTCCCCCCACTCTTTCTTTCTTTCTTCCACCTATTTTGTCTCCGGAGCAAACTCCCCATTCCTTCATCTCTTCCCCTCTCCCTTCCCCCAATTTCGTCTCCTCACCACACTCCCCCTTCCTTCACCTTAACCCTCTCTTTTATTTCCTTCTCTATCGCAGTCTCCCCACCATTCCCCCCCCCCCTCCCTACAGATCAGTCTCCACCACCGTTCTTTCCACTGTCTGTTGGTGAAGGTGAAGGGAGGTACAGTATTGGGATCTTTGAGTAGAACTGATACAGGGACATTGATGGGGATCTTGAGGGGAACACTGATGGGGATTTTGAAGGGGATCAAGAAGGGGACATCAGGGAAGCTACGTAGGGAAGACCTGGATGACATGAGTGAAGGGAACTCATAGACAGACCTGGGTTGGGACCTGAAGAAGACTATGAGGTGAAAGTACAGGGCAACGAGAAAAATGAAGAGGGAGCTTAGGGAAAATGTGAGAGTAAACTTGGGGATTGTAGCTGGCAACCGGAAAGGAAACTGAGAATGTAAAATAGAAAAACGTAGGTCAGTCTTGCTTTGGTCCAACTCATTAACTCTCAATCACAAGCTGACATTTACATTTTCCATGACTAAAAACTAACAATTATTTATGACGAAGGGAAGCACTATTGATGTCTAAAGTATTAAATTAATCAATAGAGAGCAATTAACTTGGATTAAACCAAACTTTTTAAATGCCACAGGAAAATCAGCGTTTTCCCAAAGGATTAAGGTCACAACACATCACGCCAGGTCAGGTCAGGACTATAGGATGGACTGGGGTATAGCAAAGATTATATATAGATATTCCTTTGCCTACTGTTTTCCTATCTCTCTCTCTCTCTCTCTCTCTCTCTCTCTCTCTCTCTCTCTCTCTCTCTCTCTCTCTCTCTCTCTCTCTCTCTACCTCCTTCCTTGCCCCCTCAACCCCTCTTTCACCATACCCCCTTCATCACTAAACCTCCCCACTGACCCCTCACTCTTCTAAACTCTCCTCCCCTCATTCCCTCACCCAACCAAATACCCTACTCTCCCCGCATCCTTCGTCATCCCTTTTCCCTTCACCCCTCCACGCTCCCCTCGTCACCCCTTCTCCCCTCACCCCACCACATTCCCCTCACCGCTCCGCTCCTCTAACTGCGTTCTTCGTCACCCTTTTTCCCCTCCTTATCCCCTCTCCCCTCCACTCTCCCCTTGTCACCCTTTTTCCCCTCACCCCCCTCAGCACCCCTTCTCCCCTCACCCCTCCACTCTCCCCTCACCTCTCCACTTTCCCCTCCACTCTCCCCTTGTCACCCTTTCTCCCCTCACCCCTCCACTCTCCCCTCACCCCTCCACTCTCCCCTCACCCCTCCACTCTCCCCTCACCTCTCCCCGCTCCTGGTAAAAG
Organism: Petrolisthes cinctipes; assembly: GCA_033782935.1. NCBI lineage: Eukaryota > Metazoa > Arthropoda > Malacostraca > Decapoda > Porcellanidae > Petrolisthes > Petrolisthes cinctipes. The sequence goes on along the minus strand of JAWQEG010002102.1, from coordinate 3,137 downwards.
AAAATCTTGGAGCCTCCAGCCGGCTACATTTAAAATAAATATAAAAACATGGGAGCAGGTTCAGTCGGGGTCGTTAGGGGAGGGAGAGGCAAGGGAGAGGGAGGGAGGGAGGGAGAGGCAAGGGAGGGAGGGAGGGAGGGAGGGGCAAGAGAGAGGAAGAGTGAGGAAAAGGAGGGAAGAGAGAAGCAATCGAGAGGAAGAGAGAGGCAAGAGAAACAAAGGAGAGTATAGAGGTAAAGGAGAGAAGGCAAGGAAAGACAAGGGAGAGAGAAAGGGAGGAAAGGAGAGGACAAGGGAGAGAGAAAGGGAGGAAAGGCGAGAACAAGGGAGAGGTAGAGAGTCAGAGCAAAGCAAACGAGAGGCAGGGAATACAAGAGAGAGTGCTAGGGAGGGAGGGAGAGGCAGAGAGAGGGAATAGAGAAAGAAACAAAGTGAGAGTTTGAGTGAGAGAGCAAGGGAGAGGGAAGCATATAACGGGGTTCTGTATATGCGCCTCTAAGTACTTGATAACGGGGTCTACCAATAGGAGGAAGCAACAAACTAACCAAAGCTTCATGGCTAGCCAGTACACTATATAGACCTGACCTGACCTAACCTAACCAGTACACAATACAGAGCTAACCTAACCTGACCTAACCTAACCTAACCAGTACACAATCCAGAGCTAACCTAACCTGACCTAACCTAACCTAACCAGTACACAATACAGACCTGACCTGACCTAACCTAACCTAACCTGTACACAATACAGAGCTCCATCACTCAATGTGTGTTCAATGATACAGTATAGTTTGATAAGTGGAAAGAACAACATTCGAATTTACTTTCTATCAATAACGGGGAAAAAACGCAATCTTTCTTAAGTAAATATATATATATTTTTTTTTAAAGTAATATACAGTATACCCGTGGCTTCATTACTTACTAAAAAATAGTTTTATCAATAAATAAATAAATATATAAGGTTGTTTTCGTTAAATATACACAAGATATTTTCGAGTATTAATTAAAAATTATACTCTTTTAAGTTAAGTGTAAATACCAGTGTCATTCCGTTAATCTGTACATGACACCGGTGTCCTTCAATTATAAATACAATTAACACAGATTCCTTCATCGCGAATAGATAAGTCTCCTTCAATTACTGGTTTAAAAAATACCAGTGTCCAATTCAGTAAAAAAATATAAAAAGCAAGTTTCCTTCAATTAATGAGGAGTAAAAAAAAAAAAAATAAAGGCCGTATCCTATTAAGTGGAAAAAATGAAGGGGTAAAAAAAAAAATAAGAGCGTGTTGTTAACTGTGAAAGTGGACACTACTGGGGTGCAGCTTACGCCCCAGCTGGCAGGTCATTACTTTAGGCCGGAGTACACCTCAACTTTGTCGCATTAAACTGCATCTGACACCTGTCGCAGGGCTGGGGCCGTGAGGGATGGCATGGGCGTTCGAGGCAGGGAGGGAGGAGGAGAGAAAGGGATGCAGCATGGATGGGAAAGGGGAAGAGAGGGATGCAGCAAGGGAAGGGAAAGAGGGGAAGAGAGGGATGCAGCAAGGGAAGGGGAAGAGAGGGATGCAGCAAGGGAAGGGAAAGAGGGGAAGAGAGGGATGCAGCAAGGGAAGGGGAAGAGGGAAACTGATGAAGGAAAAGTGGGAGGAGGAAATGGGTAAAAGGAAAAAAAAAAAGAGACATGGTGAAAGAGACGGAAAAGGAGAGCGGGAAGTAAATGGTGACGGGAAGATATGAGAGGAGGAAGGAGAGTTAGGAATATATAGGGAGTGGTAGTTGGATGAAGGATTGAAGAGGAAAGGTAAGGAAGAGGGGGATTAAAGGAAGGAAGGAAGGAGAAAGGGCGTTGGGTACTGGAATGTGTGAGAGAGAGAGAGAGAGAGAGAGAGAGAGAGAGAGAGAGAGAGAGAGAGAGAGAGAGAGAGAGAGAGAGAGAGAGAGAGAGAATGTGTGTGTGTGTGTGTGTGATGGACAGTAACAGGGAAGCTGCGTGAGTGGGAGAGGGAGGGACACAGGTGATGGGACGGAGGATGGGAGGGAGGGAGAAAAGACTAAAGAAGTGGAATATATACATAGACAGAGAGGACGAGAGTAAGACGGGTTCAGGGAGAGGAAAGTAAGGGAAGGTCAACTGAAAAGATGATAAACGGGATATTGAGAAAAGGAAAAAAAGTGTGGGAAATGGAGATGGAACAAATTAAGTATATAGAATAGATATGACGGAAAGGGAGTAAGCAAGTGAAAAAAGAGGCAGAAAAAGATAGAAAAATTGAGGAAAGAAGAAAGATGTAAGCAAAGAGAGAAGAGGGAAAGGAGGAAAGAGAAAGAGAGGAAGGGAAAGGCTGCAGTTCAGAGCGGTCGTTAGGGGAGAGAGGAGAGGGCGAGAGAGAGGTAAGAGGGAGGGAGAAGAAGAAGAGGAGAGAGAGAGAGAGAGAGAGAGAGAGAGAGAGAGAGAGAGAGAGAGAGAGAGAGAGAGAGGAGAGAGAGAGAGAGGCACTAACGACTGCCTACACTGCCACTCCTACCACCATCACAACTATTACACCTACCCTTGTAACAACCTACCACCATCACAACCATTAGGCCCACCACCATTACCAGCACCAGCTAGGCCTAACACCACCATCACTAACACCATCATCAGTATCTTCACGAATATCACCACCAACACCACCACCACCACATACCATCACTACCATTAACACCATCAGTATCTTCACGAATATCACCACTACCACCACCACCACATACCATTAACACCATCAGTATCTTCACGAATATCACCACCACCACATACCCTATCTCCAATACCATCACTACCATTAACACCATTACCCCTACCACTGTTACCACAACTAGTATCCAACACCACATCTCTCTCAGACAAAAACAAAAAAAAAAATAAAAAAACAAAAAAACAAGACAAAAAAAGAACAACACCCCCGCCCCTCTGCCTCCCCCTCCCCCCTCCCCCCCCCCCCTCGTCCCCCTCCCCTTCCCTCCCCCCCCCCCCCCACCCACCAGGCCGCCTCCCCCCCGCCCCGCACCCGCTCGCCCCCCCCCCCGCCCCCCCCTACCATTGCCCGCCCCGGCACCCGCGTCCCACCCTGGGCCACCCCCCCTCCCGCCCC
>JAWQEG010002101.1:67500-70930 GCA_033782935.1 Petrolisthes cinctipes | reverse complement strand
GTTATCTCAACAAGTTAATATTTAATGAGTATAGTTAAAATTTCTGCTTTATATATTTATCTATAATTTACGACGATCGATAGATAAATTGTACTATAGATAAATTGTACTATTAGATCAAATGTACTATAGTTATAATGTGCTATGTATAAAATGTACTATAGATAAAATTAATGTACTATAGAAAAATGTACTATATAGAAGATTTGTAATAAAGACAAATGTACTATAGATTAAAATAATGTACTATGAGAAAAAAATGTACTATACTTGGGCACATAAGCCAATAATTGCAGCATCAAAGCAATTCTCTGCAACATTGCAAGAAGGAAATAAAAATGTCCACACACACACACACACACTATTGACCTATAGATGTGACAGAAACCAGACCACAACAACAACAACAACACCTCCAACAACAACAACAACAACACCTCCAACAACAACAACAACACCTCCAACATCAACAACAACACCTCCAACAACATCAACAAAAACAACAACACCAACAATAACAACAAAAACACCAACAACAAAACAACAACAACAACACTGACCAAAAATATCTCCCTCTGTTGTAATAACCTATAACAACATTTTAATTAAGGACCCTGTGATCGTGTATGGAAATTGGTGGCTTCTGATTCCTCCTGACCATGCCACGAAACAACAAGCTCCTTCCATATAGGTGTGTGTGTGTGTGTGTGTGTGTGTGTGTGTGTGTGTGTGTGTGTCAGTCATTGTGTGTGTGTGTGTGTGTCAGTCATTGTGTGTGTGTGTGTGTGTGTGTGTGTGTGTGTGGTGTGTGTGTGTGTGTGTGTGTGGTGTGTGTGTGTGTGTGTGTGTGTGTGTGTGTGTGTGTGTGTGTGTGTGTGTGTGTGTGTGTGTGTGTGTGTGTGTGTGTGTGTGTGTGTGTGTGTGTGTGTGTGTGTGTGTGTGTGTGTGTGTGTGTGTGTGTGTGTGTGTGTGTGTGTGTGTGTGTGTGTGTTTCGTGGTAATATTTGAAGGACTCATTTACCTCCAATTTTCTGACTACACTACAACACACCTGAGGCTCATGTGCAGTACAGGTGTGTTGTGTGAGGTGTTGTGTTGTGTTCTAACTTTGCCAACGCTTGTGTAACCCCCTGACACACACACACACACACACACACACACACACACACACACACACACACACACACACACACATATATATATATATACATACACACACAAGTACATGGCACGATCGTTAACACACACACACACACACACACACACACACATACACACACACACACACACACACACACACAAACACTGACTGATACACACACACACACTCACACACACACACACACATATATAATTTCGTGGTTAGAGAGTTGGTCAGTAGAGAATTGTTGATGATTTGATATTGCATGAGTCGAGATGATCCGTGCATGCATGAAAGAATACAGGCTTTAATGCGTTTATGTGTGTGCATGTGTGTGCTTGCGTGCGTGTGCTTGCGTGCCTGAGAAAGTGGTCATGCAACACGTAAAAATTTACATCACGCGCCTGCCTAATGTGTGTGTGTGTGTGTGTGTGTGTGTGTGTGTGTGTGTGTGTGTGTGTGTGTGTGTGTGTGTGTGTTCTGTGTGAGTGTGTGTGTGTGTGTGTGTGTGTTCTTATAGGCGTGAGAGAGGCCGCAATGAGTGTGCGTGGGAGAGGTCGAGTAGTGTGCTTGTGTGTGTGTGTGTGTGTGTGTGTGTGTGTGTGTGTGTGTGTGTGTGTGTGAGAGAGAGAGAGAGAGAGAGAGGAGTCCCTTAGTGTGTGTGTGTGTGTGTGTGTGTGTGTGTGTGTGTGTGTGTGTGTGTGTGTGTGTGTGTGTGTGTGTGTGTGTGTGTGTGTGTGTTTTCCTTACACAATACCGAGCCACAATGTCAAATACAATAAGTGGTAATTATCAAAGTCAGTGACATTACATTACTCAACCTTTCCCCTCTATATTTATCTCGATGTGTTAGGTTAGGTTGTGTTGGGTTAGGTAAGGTTAGGTTAGGTTAGGTTAGGTTAGGTTAGGTTAGGTTAGGTAGGGTTGGGTTGGGTTGGGTTGGGTTGGGTTAGATTAGGTTGGGATGGGTTGGGTTATGTTAGGTTGGGTTGGGTTGGGTTGGTTAGGTTAGGTTAGGTTAGGTTAGGTTATGTAGGGTTGGGTTGGGTTGGGTTAGATTAGGTTGGGATTGGTTGGGTTATGTTGGGTTGGGTTAGATTAGGTTGGGATGGGTTGGGTTGGGTTGGGTTGAGTTAAGATAGGATAGGATAGGATAGGATGGGATGGGATGGGCTAGGTTAGATTAGGTTAGGTTGGGTTGGGTTGGGTTGGGTTGGGTTGGGTTGGGTTGGGTTGGGTTGGGTTGGGTTGGGTTGGGTTGGGTTGGGTTGGGTTGGGTTGGGTTAGGTTAGGTTGGGTTGGGCTAGGTTGGGTTGGAATGGGCTAGGTTGGGTTAGGTGGGGTTGGGTTTGTTAGGTTGGTCAGATTAGGCTATTTTAGGTTAGGTTATTTCAGGATTGGTTATGTTATGTTATGTTATGTTAGATTAGGTTGGGTTGGGTTAGGTTGGGTTAGGTTAGGTTATGCTAGAATAGGATAGGTTAAGATAGGTTAGCTTAGGTTAGGTTAGGTTATAGGTTACATTAGGTTAGGTTTGATTAGGTCTATGTCTACTACACCTATTTACATCTAAGAATCATTAAATATTTCCTATGCAGAATTGATTGACAGAATTTTTTTATACGGACCTTCAACATTCTTTTTTACTAACCCATCCTTTTCTCTGGCTTCCATTCCAGTTTTTTAAGGGACCCTGGTGATATATAGTCAGAAAATTGGAGGTTAGTGAGTCCTTCAAATATTGCCACGAAACACCACCTATATTGAATGAGCTTGTTTCGTGGCATAGTCAGGAGGAATCAGAAGCATCCAATTTTCATACACGTTCACAGGGTCCTTAAAGGGAGGGATGGGGGTGGTAGTACAGTGTTGATAAATCAGGAATAGGTTATGCTGATTCCACCAAACTATTTCAAGCAACAACAGGCCACCATTATTTATGTTAATCTGGTCGTGTTTCCTGGCATACTTTGGAGGAATCAAGGCACTGCAATGTATCAAAGGTATACTTTAAAATGATATCCCTTTAACAATAAATCCAGGTACCCTTTCTTTTTCCACAAACTTTCCTATTGCCTTCCTTCATTCTCTTTCCCAATCTCTCTTTCTTCTCCACTCATAATTATTCTTCATTCCTTCTCACCTTAATTCCTTCATTCTCTTTCCCAATCTCTCTTTCTTCTCCACTCATAATTATTCCTCATTCCTTCTCGCCCTATTTCTTTTTCTTCCACAACTCCCCATTCTTCAACATTCATAATTATTCCTCCTTCCTCATTCATCACTACT
>JAWQEG010002101.1:32500-62500 GCA_033782935.1 Petrolisthes cinctipes | reverse complement strand
TCATGCTCGCTGAAAACAAAATGGAAGAATTCCACCAGATTTGTGAGGCATGACCGGTGCTGCCGGAACCCATGCTGGGAACCCCTCAGTAGCAAATTTGATTCTAAGTGTGCTGTTATTTTGTCCACCATGATGCTCTCCATGAGTTTACAGACTATCGAGGTTAAACTGATGGGTCTGTAGTTTGACGGTTGGCTAGCATCTCCCTTCTTGAAGATAGGAGTCACCTCTGCCTCACGCCAGTCTCTAGGAACGCATCCAGTCTGGATTACCCTGTTGAAGACCATGCACAGGTGCCGTGATACTTCACCATGCACTTCTTTCAGCACTCTAGGTAAGAACCCATCCGGACCGGGGGACTTGTTTGCTTTTAATTCGATTATTTTTCTCTCGATTTCTTCTTGGGTGAAGACCATTGACTCCAACTTCTCACTGAAGGAGTCCAAAGGTTCGGGAATGGGACCACTCTCCTCAGAGAACACTGAAGAGAAATACTCATTTAAGAGGTTAGCATTTTCTGCATCAGAGTGCATCAATGCTCCATCCTCATTCACCAAGGGACCGATCCTGCGTCGGATTGGTTTACGGCCATTCACATAACTGAAAAACTCCTTGGGGTTCTCTTTGCAGAGTCTAGCCACACGGACCTCCTCAGCACGCTTAGCCGCCCTTATTTTGGACTTCACGTTTCGATTCAGTCTTCTATGACCGTCAAAGTCCCCAGATGTCTTCGCTCGACGATACGCAGTTCTCCTCTCCCTTAGTAGGTTACGGATTTCCCGATTAAACCACTTAGGTTGAATGAACTTCTGACCTGTTCCCTTCAGAGGAATAAAGCGCGACTGAAGTTCCATGAAGGAAAACAAGAATGACCTCCACAGATCATCAGCACTCTCTCCCTCCTCTAGTTCCATTTCAGCAACACTTTCACGAAGACCTGCAAAGTTCGCTCTCCCCATGTCTAATTTTCTATGCACCGGGGTCACGGACTCCATATTAGGGACTTTAACTGAAAATCTTATAAGCTTGTGGTCGCTTCCACCTATTTCTTCGTTTACAGAGAGGTCTTGAATGATGTCATCCTCTGAGGTGAGGACCAAGTCGAGTATGTTAGCACCTCTTGTTGGCTCCCTTACCCATTGAGTGAGGAATTCATCATTTACAAACTCCAAGAGTGGTGTGTTCTCGGCAGAGGGCTCTCTGGTTTCCCAGTCAACATGTGTGTTGAAGTCCCCCATAAGGATGCACACCCTGCCGTCCACTAGTTCACCCAGCAACTGGTATAGGTCCCTGTCCATCTCACTGAGTTGTCCAGGGGGTCTATAAAGCAGCAGGGTTCTGTATTTTGCAGTGCCTATTTCTAGGTCAACTCCAAGGAGCTCGTGGTTCGATGTGATGTTGCAGGTCATCGATTTGATGGAGTTCTTTACATACAACAGCACACCACCACCCCCTCTGTCCTCTCTATCTTTGTGGAAGAGTTGGTAGCCTGGAATCACGAATTCCCCTTCAAGATCTCTGTCTGAGGTTCTCAACCATGACTCCGTTATGGCCACCATCTCGGGTTCCTCTGTCGCAACGAGGGCCCGCAGTTCCAAAAACTTGTTTCGGATGGACCTGGCGTTGAACAATAGAACCTTCAGGGAACCCCCAACTGCAGGGCTCCCTATACTCCTCCGTTTCCCGGTTTGGTTATTGTCTTGGTAGTGCTGGGGATATCCTTCTTCAGGATCTCAGCGAATGTCTTCTCTGGGGTCACTCTAGCATAGCGACGAGGGCTCTCCTCCACGCTCGGTCGAGTGCTCCTGAGACATCGTCGGACGGCGTCTTCCATTAATTTGGAAAGCACTTCTTTCCCCTTTAGTGAGAGATGTGTGCCATCCCTCTGGTAGGTCGTCTCTACCAAAGAGTGAGGTGTAGGGGTCCACAAAGAACACCCCCTCGGCAGTACACAAATCAGCCAGGCGCTGATTTACTGCAATGTTCTTTGACAGAGCAGTCCCTAAAGGGCCTCTCCTTGGGAGCATGCCGACAACTACCCTTCTGCGGGTTTTTAACCCACAGTCATCTACTGCACCGAGCACATCCGAGAGGACTCCTTCGGTCATGCCTACTCTACCATTTCTCAGGTAGATGTCATTACCACTCACCATGAGTGCAATGACAGAAGATCTGGACGTTTGGATCCTCTCAGCTTCCTTTCGGAGGTCAGCATTGCCATAACCTGGCAAACAAATCACCTTCACAGAAGTGTGAAGGCGATCTGCCATTAGTAGGTTGCAGCCCTCGTGCCTGGGAATCACCTACAATGTGTATATCCACAGGCCTCTCCTTGGTAGGAGCACGAGATGCCTTGTGAGGAACCCGAGAGTGTTTTGAATTCCTGCCGGGCTCGTCACTTCCTCCAGGTTGCTTCTTCTTCTTCTTTTCCTTCTTCATTTGCTTTTCCTTCTTATTTGATTCCTCACTTTCTTCTAATCCCTCCTCAACTGTCTTCTTGGGTTTTTCTCCCTTCTCCATATTCCCCTCCTCTTTTTCATCACACTTTTCTGCAGTCTCTTTTCCTTCTGCAGTCTCTTCTCCTCTTCATTGAGAGAGAGAGAGAGAGAGAGAGAGAGAGAGAGAGAGAGAGAGAGAGAGAGAGAGAGTTACAAGGACAAGTAGCACCTCAAAAGGTCTTACGACCCATACCAAGGAGGTACCGTAGGTGTAGTAGCAGTTGCTAATTAATAGTGAGAGAAAAGTATAGTAAAGAGAAGGCTCTCCCCACCCACCTCTCCACCCGCATTGCGGGTATGGAAATGGAAATGTACCTAACCCGGAGGAAAAAAGGCCGGACTAGGAAATTTTTGTACAGGAAAGGAGGAAACAATCACTTTAACTCTTTAAGAGAGAGAGAGAGAGAGAGAGAGAGAGAGAGAGAGAGAGAGAGAGAGAGAGAGAGAGAGAGAGAGAGAGAGAGAGAGAGAGAGAGAGAGAGGAAGGAAGAATGATAGAAAAGGAAGAAGGAAGGAAGGAAGGGAGGAAGAGAGAAAGGAAGGAAGGAAGAATGGAAAGAAGGGAGGAAGGAAGACTGGAAAGAAGGAGGAAAGGAAGGAAGGATGAATGGAAATAGAGAAAGAAAGATTGGAAAGAAAGAAAGGAGAAAGGAGGAATAGAAAGAAGGAAGGAAGGGAGGAAGGGAAGGGAGAAAGGAAGAATGAATGGAAAGAAGGGAGGAAGGGAAGAGAGAAAGGAAGAATGGAAAGAGAGAAAGAAGGAACGAAAAAGTGAAAGGAAGAATGGAAAGAGAGAGAGATGAACAAAAATAATGCTAACAATTCTGTTGCTTGGAATAGTTTGGAGAAATCAGTTGCTCCAGATTTACCAACATAAAATTTCCCCTTTTAAGGAAAATTGGAGATAAACGAGTCCTTCAAATATTGCCACGACACACACACACACACACACACACACACACACACACACACAAACACACACACACACACACACTATCACAAGGTCCTTAAATATATTAAACCTATAAATTATTATGAACTATTTTAATAATGAACTATTTTGATAATCATAATTTAATAATAATTTTATTTTAATAATAATAATTCAATAATAATTTAATAATAATAATAATAATAATCTAATTTTAATAATAATAATTTAATATTAATAATAGTATTTTAATTTTAATAATAATAATTTAATAATAATAATAATAACAATAACTAAAACATCAAGGATCGCTGCCTTTACTATGAAGCAATAATATAGTTGGGTAATTAATAATCCGGAATTGCTATATAAATCATTTTTATATATATACTGTATATATTTATTTATCTTTTTTTTTAATACGTATAGTCTTGTGGGGAGAAAGTTTTTTAACGAGTAGCGAGTGAGAATATTGATATGGACGGATTGTTGTCATTTGTTATGGCTACGACTGTACGTACTGTTGTTGTTGTTGTTGTTGTTGTTGAGGCTTAAAGTATGATTGTATGAATAAGGAAGTATGGCAGTATGACATTTAAGGTGAGATTCTGATGTTTGTGTTGTTGTTGTTGTTGTTGTTGTTGTTGTTGTTGCATTGAAAGGAGACTGACTAATATGTTGTTGTTGTTGTTGTTGTTGAATTAAAAGGAGACTGACTGATTTGTTGTTGTTGTTGTTGTGGAATTGAAAGGATTGACTGATTTGTTGTTGTTGTTGTTTGTGAATTGAAAGACTACTGACTGATTTGTTGTTGTTGTTGTTGTTGTTGAATTGAAAGACTACTGACTGATTTGTTGTTGTTGTTGTTGAATTGAAAGACTACTGACTGATTTGTTGTTGTTGTTGTTGTTGTTGTTGAATTGAAAGACTACTGACTGATTTGTTGTTGTTGTTGTTGAATTAAAAGGAGACTGACTGATTTGTTGTTGTTGTTGTTGTTGTTGTTGTTGTTGAATTGAAAGGCTGACTGACTGCTTCATACAAACTCTGCACCATAAAACAGACTCCTTCACTGGTACTAACAACATAGAGGCTCTGTTTCCTGGCAAAGATTGATTGATTGATTGGTATTAGGCGCCACAACAGCGAGGTCATACAGCGCCAGAAAAAAAGGTGATAAGAGAGGTATGACAGCAAGCAAGAAGGAAATAGGAGGGAAGGATAAAAATTTGAGGGAATCACTTTACATGTCACTTTAAAGGGGGAATATAATAGAGTGTTGGTAAATCTGGAGCAACTGATTCCACCAAACTACACCAAGCAACAGAACACCATTATATTTATTCACTGGTTCTGTTTTCTGACATACTTTGGAGGAATCAAGGCACTCCAAATCTCCATCGTACCAAAAGTTAGTAATATTAAGTTATAATTTAGGATGGATGTTAATTGTATCGTATATATGCAAAGACATCCATGGTGCTGACGACGATGGCTTGGTGCCGGTACGATGGCTGCTGTATTGTTTGTCTATGGAGCCATCGTACCCGTACCACACCATCGTCAACACTATGAATGTTCTTGCATAGCCTCCTACTGCCCTTAGTATGAGATATAATTATGAGAGGAGAATTGTATTTAAGACCCTGTGATCGTGTATGAGAATTGGAGGCTTCTGATTCCTCCTGACTATGCCACGATACAAGCTCCTTCCATGTACAGTACGTGTGTGTGTGTGTGTGTGTGTGTGTGTGTGTGTGTGTGTGTGTGTGTTTCGTGCAATATTCGAAGGACTCATTTACCTCCAATTTCCTGACTACATCGCATTACTTCTCCTGACTATGCCACGATACAAGCTCCTTCTACAGCATATAGGTGTGTTTGTGTGTGTGTGTGTGTGTGTGTGTGTGTGTGTGTGTGTGTGTGTGTGTGTGTGTGTGTGTGTGTGTGTGTGTGTGTGTGTGTGTGTGTGTGTGTGTGTGTGTGTGTGTGTGTGTGTGTGTGTGTGTGTGTGTTTCGTGGCAATATTTGAAGGACTCATTTACTTCCTGACTAAATCACACACAGGGTCCATTAAGTGAGGAATGTTATTGTTGGTAAAGTGATGGCCAAGTGATTCCTACAAATTATGCCACGAAACAGATCCCCAATTACTAACACTGGGGTCGTCTGTTTCCTGGCATAGTTTGGAGGAATCAATAGCCTTCAAATTTACAAACAAGAGAATCCTCCCTTAAGGCACAGTACGTAAGGAAAGAAATGAATAAATGAGACGACGAAAGAAGAATCAGAGAGGAAGACTGAAAACGATACACCGTGACTACTCCTCTCTCTATAGGTGACGAGCGAGTACCTGTGTGTGTGTGCCTGTGTGTGTGTGCCTGCGTGTGTGTGTGTCTAGCCTATATAAGTGTGAGGCGTCTGGGTGTTAGGGAACCATTCCTCCTCTCTCTCCGCCTTCACCAACACCAACCAGCTCCAGTTATTCACAGACACACAACACATCCACCCAAGCAGTATATATATAAGGACTCGACAACCTAGATATATATATATACAGTATACCTTAAACACCTACCTCGCTGGGAAAGAAAGGTTACATCAGCCAGCCAGCCAGCCTAAATAGATATCTTCTTAGTTTGTTAGTTAGTTACTGCAAGATGGTTTAGCAGTATATGTCTTGAAAATACGTCACTGTTTTGGTAGGAAGAAATGGTGGATGGACTGAAGAACATTATAACACACCTACTGAAGAAGAACAATATAACACACACGTACTGAAGAAGAACAATATAACACACACCAACTGAAGAACACACTAAAAGAACAACATAACAAACACCAACTGAAGAACACAAACAAACAAACATCTACGTGGACTTAAAGAACAATAATAACAAACACCAACTGAAGAACACAAACAAACAAACAAACATCTACGTGGACTTAAAGAACAATAATAACAAACACCTACTGAAGAACACAAACAAACAAACAAACAATCAAACATCTACGTGGACTAACACCAAAAATTATAACACCTGGACAACTGGTACCTGGTAAAACTAAGGTAAATAGATCGATCATCATCAATTTGGACAAGATTGTGTTGGGTGGTTGTGGTTGTGGTTGTGGTGATGAGAAGGTGAAGAGGAACGCATACCAAGCAATTTAAAGCACACGAACAACAACAACAATAATAATAATAACAACATCTACAACAACACAACAACAACAATAATAACAACAGCTACAACAACATCAGCTACAACAACAACACCTACAACAACAATAACAACAGCTACAACAACACGAGAACAGCCTATCATAAGCAAAGTGGATAAAAAAAATACAACCAACCAACAACAACAAAAATAACAAACAACAACAACAACAACAACAACAACAAGACTAGTGTGGTCCAAGAGTCGACTCAAACAAACCAAAGTTGGAATAATAATAATAATAATAATAATAATAATAATAACAACAGAGAAGGAGAGGGGAGCATCAACATGTGGTGTGGTGGGTGTGCAGTGAACAACAACAACAACAACAACAAGCAAATCTAAACAACAACAACATCAACAACAACAACAACAGCTACAGCAGAGATAATATGCCACTCAGGATTACCATGGTAAGTATGATTATTATTATTATTATTATTATTATTATTATTATTATTATTATTATTATACTGGTAGTAGTAGTAGTAGTAGTAGTAGTAGTAGTAGTAGTAGTAGTAGTAGTAGTAGTAGTAGTAGTAGTAGTAGTAGTAGTAGTAGTAGTAGTAGTAGTAGTAGTAGTAGTAGTAGTAGTAGTTATAGTAACAGTAATAGTAGTAGTAGTAGTAGTAGTAGTAGTAGTAGTAGTAGTAGTAGTAGTAGTAGTAGTAGTAGTAGTAGTAGTAGTAGTAGTAGTAGTAGTAGTAGTAGTAGTAGTAGTAGTAGTAGTAGTAGTAAGTAACAGTAGTAGTAATAGTAGTAGTAATAATAATAATCATAGTAGTAGTAGTAGTAGTAGTAGTAGTAGTTATAGTAACAGTATTAGTAGTAATAGTAACAGAAGTAGTAGTAGTAGTATTTTTTTATCTACTATTTATAATTACTTTGTGTTTTAATTAAAGGAAGTGAGGTGTGAGATTAATAATTCTACATTAGTGACTGCAGGTGAGGCACGGTTGGCGAAAATAACACCACACTTACACAACAACCCCAGTGGGAGATGATTACTGCTTTCATGATTGTGTGTGTGTGTGTGTGTGTGTGTTTCCGTGTTTGTTTGTGTGTGTGTGTGTGTTTGTTTCTGTGTTTGTGTGTGTTTCCGTGTTTGTTTGTGTGTGTGTGTGTGTGTGTGTGTGTGTGTGTGTGTGTGTGTGTGTGTGTGTGTGTGTGTGTGTGTGGTAGGGGGTGCTTCAGACTGCATATTACCTTTGAGAGAGAGAGAGAGAGAGAGAGAGAGAGAGAGAGAGAGAGAGAGAGAGAGAGAGAGAGAGAGAGAGAGAGAGAGAGAGAGAGAGAGAGAGAGAGAGAGAGAGAGTTATTTTTACACATGAGAGAGAGAGTTGGATTTACATATGAGAGAGAGTTGGATTTACATATGTGAGAGAGATTTTTACATATATGAGAGAGAGAGAGAGAGAGAGAGAGAGAGAGAGAGAGAGAGATACAAGCCTGGGTGGTGCTCAAGGAAGGAATTACCGTCACTGTACGTAAGGTAGGATGGGTGGGGTTGACTCAGAACTCATTGTATCAAGACTATTATAAACTTATTACGAGTCTGCTGCAATGCCTTTTATAATTAGATAGAGGAACTGATGATGTTAGAGAAAGCTTCACTTGAGGGTCTGTGTCAATGAGCGTTCAGCAGTGTGACTTGTTTGTTAGTTAGTTAGTTAGTTAGTTGGTTAGTTAGTTAGTTAGTTAGTTAGTTGGTTAGTTGGTTAGTTGGTTGGTTAGTTAGATTGTTGGTTAGTTCGTGAGTTAGATTGTTATTTCGTTTGTAAGTAAGTTAGTAGTTAAGTAGTTAGTTAGTTAGTTATTAAGTTTGCTATTTAGTTAGTTAAGTAGTAAGTTAGTTAGTTATTAAGTTTGTTAGTTACTTATTTAATCACGGTGTGTGTTGTAATACTGAGGGAGGTGTGACGTGACTGTAACGCCGTGTACTTGATAAAAAAAAAAAAAAAATACTGTTACGTTACATCAACTTCATTAAAGAGGTCACCCATTCTATTTAAGGTGAATTCGAAGGGTTCTGACTCCCCCAAAACATGTAAGGGAACAAATGCTCTTAGTACACGAGTATGGTGGGTCTGTTTTGTAGCACAGTTTGGGGGAATCTGTAACCCTCAATGTCACTTAAAAATCTTAAAGGACCCTGTGTGTGGTGTAGTCAGAAAATTGGAGGTAAATGAGTCCTTGAAATATTGCCACGAAACACACACACACACACATATGGAAGGAGTGTGTGTTTCGTGGCATAGACAGGAGGAATCAGAAGCCTCCAATTCCCATACACGATCACAGGGTCCTTAAGATTGAAAGTGAGGTAGTAATCAATATATATACGTATATATATATACGTATATATATATACATATATATATATATATATATATATATATATATATATATATATATATATATATATATATATATATATATATATATATATATACATATATATATATATATACATATATATACATATATATATATATACATATATATACACATATATATACACATATATATACATATATATATATATACATATATATATATATATATATATATATATATATATATATATATATATATATATATATATATATATATATATATATATATATATATCCCTTTAATCAGATCAACATATGCAACACGTCACGAATGCATTTTTATAAAAATTTTGACGGAGGCTCTGCGTTTTTGCATCGAAGTCATTGCAATTTTGAGAACCACTTTGAACTCAGTCTCACTCATGAAGGATAATATAATTGACCATCATTAATTAAATAACGTGATACCCTGACACAGTTATGGAACATCTCTCTCAGCTCTGTAAGGACTTTATGGGCAATATAGATGATAGAGTTTTTGGTACAGTCACGAGTACTAATAAGTATTCATTCAGGTGTGCATCGAATACCTAGAGACAGCAAATAAATAAATAAATAAACACACCATAAAATCTCCATTGATATCAGTTCCTTGGTGAATTTTTTGGTGGACTGTTCAAAGCTTAAACCACCAAAGCTGTATACTTACCAGGAGTGCTCGTGTATGTACAGTGGGCCTCATGAATTCGTATACACCACAACGAGAAAATGTAGTCAATTAATTTCCTAACACGAACCCTATCTAGTAATGTTATTTTTACTAATACTTGAATCACTCAGCCGAACCATCTCCACATTTTGAGTAGGAGAAAGACCCCTTATAATAACCAATGTTCTGTATACGAATTCCTGAGGCCGACTGTACGTAGTTTACATTATTGATGGAAACAAACAAGAGATCAGTGTTAGTTTTGTCCCGGATTGATTCATGCAAGACTTGGGAAACAAACTGAAACACCTCATTTACTGGTTCGTGAATAATAAATACTGGGCATCTTTGGTTCGGGAGAAATAAATGACTCTTTCTCAACGACACCTAAATATCTTAATGTACAGTTGGACACATGAATGGGTGGTACAGCCCAAGTGAATAATGATCAATTTCTCCCAATATCAAGTTCCTTAGTGCCAAATAGGAGACATTAGGGGCAGAAGTCAGTATTGAGGATGGTAATAGAAAGCAAGTACCTGATAATAGACACTGGTTAGGTTAGGTTAGGTTAGGTTAGGTTGGTAATTAGGAGGGGCAGAAGTCAGTATTGAGGATGGTAATAAAAAGCAAGTACCTAATAATAGACACTGGTTACTCAAATGGGACAAGTATCTTTCACCTGGGCTGTACCACCCATTCATGTGTCCAACTGTACACTCCTGATACATAATAATTCTAACCAGAGTGTGAGGGGCAGAAAACTTCGAATCGCCTGGTATTGCTCATTTCCCCACCCAGTACACCTATAGAGGCTGAGTTCAAATGCAGGGTGTGTGTGTGTGTGTGTGTGTGTGTGTGTGTGTGTGTGTGTGTGTGTGTGTGTGTTGCCTGCCGTTCGTCTCTGGTCAGGGATTACGTATCACGAGTGTACAGCCACAATCAAATATCCACCGACACTTTCCCTCCATCGTGCCAATAAATCAGTATCATATCAAAATATAATCATACAACAACACCTTACGTCAACTCAACCCCCTCAATTATTATTATTATTATGAGGTGCTGCAAAATCATACACGTGTTGTTCTTTATTACCAAGATATTTACTACGATGGAAGGAAAGTGTTGGTGGATATTTAAGGGGTTGCGGGAATAGGGGGACAGGCTTGGGGGGGGGGGGTTAGGGGGGTGCGGGAGTAGGGGGACAGGCTTTGGGGGGGGAGGGGTTAGGGGGGTGCGGGAATAGGGGACAGGCTTTCTACCACCACCACCACCACCACCACCCTAAGCCTGTCCCCCTATTCCCTCACCCCCCCCCAAACCTGTCCCCTACTCCCGCACCCCCTTACTTGTGGCTGTACTTACATGACTTATTGGACTTGGCAGAGGAAAAAGTCAGTCTTGTGAATCAACCTTCCTTTCTTATTCCACTTTCTGAACCAGGAGGAAGATTTTCCCTCAGTCACTCTTAGCTTGCATGTTCTTTACTTTCACAGCAGCAACGTCTACATAGAAAAGGCGTGTGTACATACATGACTATAGAACTCTCCCTTTTACCCATACATACATACATACATACATACATACAGTCACAGTCAGTTGCATGCATGGAGACCAGTAAATGATGTAGTCAGAAAATTGGAGGTAAATGAGTCCTGCTAATATTGACACACACACACACACACACACCCACACCCACACCCACACACACCCACACACACACACACACCCACACACACCCACACACACACATCTGTATTGAAGGAGCTTGTTTCGTGGCATGGTCAGGAGGAATCAGAAGCCTCCAATTTTTTGTACACAATCACATCACGTCTTTTCTATTGTTTTAGTTTAAGTTTTGATCTGCTACTGCGACGACTAATTATTTCATTTACTGTATTTCATATATACTTGTATATATTAAGAACGGTGTTATACTGTATATATATATAGAGAACGTTATATATCCCTACCTGCAAAAATGAAATGAAATAATAATAATAATAATAATAATAATAATAATAATAATAACAGTAGTAGTAGCAGCAGCAATAATAATAATAATAATAATAATAATAATAATAATAGTAATAATGATGATTAATAATAATGATAATAATAAAGAGTGAGCGTGTTACATAATCACGTCTAAGTGTGGAGAGACAGTCAGTCGTGTTGAACAAATGTCACCCCAAAGTCACCCACCGGAAAGTTATCATTTTATACTCAGTGTTAATTATATACTCGTGTTAATTATCATTCATTATGCTCTATGTGAAGCCTTGACCTCTATTTCTCTACTCTGTTACTTGGCTTCTCTTTAATCCTCTTACTCGAGTTCTAGAAATAGGACTTGTGTGTCATAATTAGTAGCGATCTAAAGAAGAGTGTGCAGTGTCTGGTAGCAAATAAAAAAGCTAATGTAGTTTTAGGCTTTATTGCTCGGAATTTTAAATATAAGTCACCAGATGTAATAACGCGCTTATATACATCTCTTGTTAGACCACACTTAGAATACTCAGTTCAACTATGGTCCCCTTGTTATGCTAAAGATGTTAAAAGGTTGGAAAGCGTACAAAGAAGAGCAACTAAAATGATCCCTGGCATTCGTAATTTGACTTACGAGGAAAGATTTAAAAAGTTCAACTTGTTTTCTCTTGAAAAACGTAGAACACGTGGCGACCTCATCGAAACTTTTAATATCCATAAACACTTTGATAAAATTAATTATGAAAAATTATTCCAGCTCTATAACCAGTCTGTAACGAGAAATAACTGTTAAAAATGAAAAGGATAACATTTTAACAGTGAACAGCGAAAGAACTTTTACAATATCAGAGTGGTAAACTATTGGAATAAACTCCCGGCATCTGTAGTAGCAGCGAATACAGTACAAACATTTAAACATTGCCTCAACAAATATTTTCAAGAAAAATGTTTTTAGTATGTTCTTTTTTTTTTTAGTAGTAGTAATAGTAAGTAAATGTTAGAATTAGGCTTCCACTACTTTTCCTACTTTTCTATAAAATTTCCTTGTGCGTTCTTTATTAACAAACAAGGTGTTATTTTCTATCTGTTTTTTTCAACCGGAATATCCGGTGGGAGTGGTGGGTGGGGAGGAGCCTTGTCTTTTATCTATCCTCTCCTCCTACACATAGTCTAGATTACCGTAGTTAAACAGGTAACCTCGTAAAAGGTCACTATGGACCTCCTGTTGCCTGTACTTCCTTTATATTTCTTTATATTCCTTCGTATTATCAATCCTCTTATTCTAATTCTAAAATATCCTCATATTCTAATCCTCTCATCAATCCTCTTATTCTAATTCTAATTATGCTCTTATTCTAATTTGTGTTTATACGACTGTCCCTATTTTCTTTCGATTTCCATCCTGCTTGCTGTCTCACACCTCTCTACCACCTTCTTCTGGCGCTATATGACCTCGCTGTTGCGGCGACTAATATAAATCGATCAATCTTGTTTATACGAATGGGGACATGTTCCTCTGATTCAACTATTAGTGAATTTGTCATGAGAGAGAGAGAGAGAGAGAGAGAGAGAGAGAGAGAGAGAGAGAGAGAGAGAGAGAGAGAGAGATTTGGGGGGTCTAGATTATAAAATATAGCATATAGCATTATAGCATTATCTTAATGTTAAGAACCCTGTGATCGTGTTTGAGAATTGAAGGCTTCTGATTCCTCCTGACCATGCCACGAAACAAGCTCCTTCCATATAGGTGTGTGTGTTTCGTGGCAATATTTGTGAAGGACTCATTTACCTCCAATTTTCTGACTACATCACAGGGTCCCTTAAGGGTAGAATGAATGAATGAATGAATATATTTGGACTTTGGTGATGTGAAAGATTAATAATGAATTACTTTAAACTCGTGAAAATGAATTACTCGGTATAGAATAAACGTCGGGAAAGAAGATGAGTCGTGAACATGAGAGGGAGAGTGTAAAGATGAGAGTGAAAGTGAGAGATGTAGAAATGATGGGGGGGAAGGTGAGAGTTATAGAAATGAGAGTAGAGATTAAAGTTGTAGAGATGAGGGTGGAGTTGTGAGAGTGAAGATGATAGTTGTAAAAATGAGTGAAAGTGAGAGTTATAGAAATGAGAATGAAGATGAGTTATAAAAATGAGGGGGGGGGGAAGATAAGTTATAAAAATGAGGGGGGGGGAAGATGAGTTATAGAAATGAGAGTTGAGGCGAGGGTTATGGATGCGAGAGTGAAAATTTGGGTTGTAGAAAATAATGAGGGTGAAAAATTGAGTTACTGTATATATAGACATGAGGGTGCAAATGAGAGATGCAGAGAGAGAGATGAGTGTGGAAATGACCGTAGCAGAGATGACTGTGAAGATGAGAGAGTATAATGACCAGGTAGAGGGAAAGGTAATGACTGACTGACTGACTGTAGAGAGGGTGACAGCAAGGGTAGTGTTGAGGAACGATATTGCATGATGATAATCCCAACTTTTACTTACACGCAAAGTTACACGCTGGTGGTGACACGGATTTTGGGGATGGGTGTGGGTGTGTAGATGTAGGTGTGTGGGTGTGGGTGTGTAGGTGTGAGGGTGTGTGTGTGTGTAGATGTGGGTGTGTGTGGGTATGTAGATGTGAGATGTGAATGTGTGAGGGTGTGTGGGTGAAGGTGTGTGTGGGTGTGTAGATGTGAGATGTGAATGTGTGTTAGGGTGTGAGGATGTGTAGATGTGGGTGTGTGTGGGTGTGTAGATGTGAATGTGTGAGGGTGTGTGGGTGAAGGTGTGTGGGTGTGTAGATGTGAGATGCGAATGTGTGTGGGTGGAAGTGTGAATGTGTGTGGGTGGAGATGTGTATGTGTGAAGGTGGAAGTGTCAATGTGTGTGTGTGATTTTGTGTGTCTTTATCATGTAAGGACACTTATTATTATTTCTTCATGGTCTCAAGTGAGTTTCCCACACGGCGGTACTTTTCACGAATCTATGTAAACCTTACCTTGCTGATTCGTCGAGTTTCACGCATACTGTAATGGTCAAGAAGTATGATATCCATCCCTACTGATAATCATTGGACTTTTCATCATCATGTCACGTCAAAGTTTCACATTCATAACACAAAGCGGGTACCAGCACTCAATCAAGCAATTCTGTTGATGTGTTTGTACTTTTTTTCCCCCCAATTAAGACTTTATTTACACTAGTTAAGAGCTGCAGTGAAGATTGGCCTTATGAGAAATACGTGACATTCCCTTATTACTACAACTGAGATCATTGCTACAACTAATGCTCTTTTAAGGACCCTGTGATTGCGTATGAGAATATGGAGGCTTTTGATTCCTCCTGACCATGCCACGAAACAAGCTCCTTCTATGTAAGTGGGTGTTTCGTGGCAATCTTTGAAAGACTCATTTATCTCCAATTTTCTGACTACATCACAGGGTCCCTTATGAATTAATTAAGAGCAATATGTCTAGGCATCTGGAACAAGATTAGACATGACATGGGCTTTTCTCAGTCTTGTTATTCCACAGATAAAAACATAAAGGGACCCTGTGTGTGATGTAGTCAGAATATTGGAGATAAACGAGTCCTTCAATAATTGCCACGAAACACACACACACACACACACACACACACACCTACAGCATATGGAAGGAGCTTGTTTCATGGCATAGTCAGGAGGAATCACAAGCCTCCAATTCTCATACACAACAAACACAGGGTCCTAAAGTAGATTTCTTGCCTTCAGTCCTCACCTTCCTAAAATAAACTAAAATGAATGTCTCTCTCTCAGGCCGTGGTTGTGCTAGTGACCGTGTTGGCACTACTAGCGACCCCGGCACTCACGACACAACACGGCACAATACCTGTACGAGGAGTGGGCCGCGGAGGAGTGCCAGGAATCGGTCGGCTGGAAGGAAATGCAGGAGGCGGTGCAGGAGTCGGTGCAGGAGGAGGAGGAGTAGTAGGATTGGCTGCAGGAGTCGGTGGTGGAGGAATAGAAGGTGGTGGAGGAGCAGTTACAGGAGTCGGTGGTGGAGGAATAGGAGGTGGAGGAGCAGTTACAGGAGTCGGTGGTGGAGGAATAGGAGGTGGAGGAGCCGTTACAGGAGTCGGTGGTGGAGGAATAGCAGGTGGAGGAGCAGGAGTTGTCGGTGGAAGAGGAGTAGGAGGAAGAGGAGGAAGAGCAGTAGGGATCCTTAGAACTGAAAGCACAGAGTATGGTTTCAGTTCAGAGGTGAAGGATGAGGACATAATTGGAGGTGGTGGTGGTGGTGAGAAAAACAACAACAACAACAACAACAACAACAACAACAACAACAACTACATCAACAACAACAACAACAATAGATATGGTGTTATTGGTGGTGTTGTTGTTGGTAGAGGGAACAACAAAAACAATAACAAAAACAACAATAATATAAACAACAACAACAACAACAACGGTGGTAAAACAGGTGGAGTGGGAGTGGGAAGAGGTGGAGTGGGAGTGGGAACAGGTGGAGTGGGAGTGGGAACAGGTGGAGTGGGAGTGGGAAATGGTGGAGTGGGGACGGGTGGAGTGGGAGTGGGAAATGGTGGAGTGGGAGTGAATGACGTTATATTGGGAGTGGGTAAAGCAATTGGAGTGGGAATAGATGGACTGCCAGTGAAGAGAGGACTAGGAGTGGGAACAAGTGGAGTGGGAACTGGTCTTACTCGAGTGGGGACAGGTGGAGTGGGAGTAGGAAGTAGTGGAGTGGGGACGGGTGGAGTGGGGACAGGTGGAGTGGGAACAAGTGGAGTGGGGACAAGTGGAGTGGGAACCGGTCTTACTGGAGTGGGGAGAGGTGTTGTACAATTGGGTTCAGGTGGAGTGGGAGTGGGAACTGGTTATATCGGATTGGGGACAGGTGGAGTGGGATTAGGTACAGGTGGAGTGGGATTAGGGACAAGTAGAGTAGGATTAGCGACAAATGGAGTGGGATTCAAAACAAGTGGAGTGGGATTAGCGAGAGGTGGAGTGGGAACAGGTGGAGTGGGATTCGGGCGGACAGGTGGAGTGGGGACAGGTGGAGTGGGAACTAGTGGAGGTGGAGTGGGAACAGGTGGAGTGGGAACTAGTGTAAGTGGAGTGGGGACAAGTGGAGTGGGATTCTGGCGGGCAGGTGGAGTGGGAACTAGTGGAGTGGGATTCAAAACAAGTGGAGTGGGATTAGGAACAGGTGGAGTGGGAACTAGTGGAAGTGGAGTGGGGACAAGTGGAGTGGGAACTAGTGGAAGTGGAGTGGGATCAGGAACAGGTGGAGTGGGAACAAGTGGAGTGGGATTCAAGACAGATGGAGTGGGATTGATAAAGGCGGAAGTGGAGAGGAGTGTAAAGGTTACCAGAGAAGCAAATATTGGAGCAAATGGTGGACTCATTAGTAGTTACACAGGTTATAGTGGAGAGGGTGGAAGTGGAGGAAGTGGAGGTGGAGGAGGAAGTGGTGGATTCAATAGTGGAAGTGGAAAGGGTGGAGGAAATGGAGGATTCAATAGTTTAGGTGGAGGAAAGGTAGGTGGAGGAAAGGGAGGTGGAGGAAAGGGAGGTGGAGGTGGTGTAGGTGGTAAGGGTGGAAGTAGTAGTAGTAGTAGTAGTAGTAGTAGTAGTAGTAGTAGTAGTAGTAGTAGTAGTAGTAGTAGTAGTAATGTTGGTAGTAGTATTGGGTTAAGATATTTACCACCAGGACCAATAATGAATCTTGGTATATGTGGTGGTTGTGGTGGGGGTATATTGACTGGTAGTTTGGGTATTGTAGGTGGTGGTGGTGGAGGATACAGTGCACCGTCTGGTGGTGGAGGAAGTGGTGGTGGAAGTGGTGGAGGATACAGTGCACCGTCTGGTGGTGGAGGAAGTGGTGGTGGAAGTGGTGGAGGATACAGTGCACCGTCTGGTGGTGGAGGAAGTGGTGGAGGATACAGTGCACCATCTGGTGGTGGAGGAAGTGGTGGAGGATACAGTGCACCATCTGGTGGTGGTGGTGGAGGAAGTGGTGGAGGATACAGTGCACCGTCTGGTGGTGGTGGAGGAAGTGGTGGAGGATACAGTGCACCGTCTGGTGGTGGTGGTGGAAGTGGTGGAGGAAGTGGTGGAGGATACAGTGCACCGTCTGGTGGTGGAGGAAGTGGTGGTGGAAGTGGTGGAGGATACAGTGCACCGTCTGGTGGTGGAGGAAGTGGTGGAGGATACAGTGCACCATCTGGTGGTGGAGGAAGTGGTGGAGGAAGTGGTGGAGGATACAGTGCACCATCTGGTGGTGGTGGTGGAGGAAGTGGTGGAGGATACAGTGCACCGTCTGGTGGTGGTGGAGGAAGTGGTGGAGGATACAGTGCACCGTCTGGTGGTGGTGGTGGAAGTGGTGGAGGAAGTGGTGGAGGATACAGTGCACCGTCTGGTGGTGGAGGAAGTGGTGGTGGAAGTGGTGGAGGATACAGTGCACCATCTGGTGGTGGTGGTGGTGGTGGTGGAGGAAGTGGTGGAGGATACAGTGCACCGTCTGGTGGTGGTGGTGGAAGTGGTGGAGGAAGTGGTGGAGGATACAGTGCACCGTCTGGTGGTGGAGGAAGTGGTGGTGGAAGTGGTGGAGGATACAGTGCACCGTCTGGTGGTGGAGGAAGTGGTGGAGGATACAGTGCACCATCTGGTGGTGGAGGAAGTGGTGGAGGATACAGTGCACCATCTGGTGGTGGTGGTGGAGGAAGTGGTGGAGGATACAGTGCACCGTCTGGTGGTGGTGGAGGAAGTGGTGGAGGATACAGTGCACCATCTGGTGGTGGTGGTGGTGGAGGAAGTGGTGGAGGATACAGTGCACCATCTGGTGGTGGTGGTGGTGGAGGAAGTGGTGGAGGATACAGTGCACCGTCTGGTGGTGGTGGAGGATACAATGCACCGTCTGGTGGTGGTGGAAGTGGTGGAGGAAGTGGTGGAGGAAGTGGTGGATACAGAGCACCATCTGGTGGTGGAGGAAGTGGTGGAGGATACAGTGCACCATCTGGTGGTGGAGGAAGTGGTGGAGGATACAGTGCACCGTCTGGTGGTGGAGGAAGTGGTGGAGGAAGTGGTGGATACAGTGCACCGTCTGGTGGTGGTGGAGGAAGTGGTGGAGGAAGTGGTGGAGGATACAGTGCACCGTCTGGTGGTGGTGGAGGAAGTGGTGGAGGATACAGTGCACCATCTGGTGGTGGAGGAAGTGGTGGAGGAAGTGGTGGAGGATACAGTGCACCGTCTGGTGGTGGTGGTGGAAGTGGTGGAGGATACAGTGCACCGTCTGGTGGTGGTGGAAGTGGTGGAGGAAGTGGTGGAGGATACAGTGAACCGTCTGGTGGTGGTGGAAGTGGTGGAGGAAGTGGTGGAGGATACAGTGCACCGTCTGGTGGTGGAAGTGGTGGAGGATACAGTGCACCGTCTGGTGGTGGTGGAGGAAGTGGTGGAGGATACAGTGCACCGTCTGGTAGTGGTGGAGGAAGTGGTGGAGGATACAGTGCACCGTCTGGTGGTGGTGGAGGAAGTGGTGGAGGATACAGTGCACCGTCTGGTGGTGGTGGTGGTGGAGGAAGTGGTGGAGGATACAGTGCACCGTCTGGTGGTAGTGGTGGTGGTGGTGGAGGAAGTGGTGGAGGATACAGTGCACCATCTGGTGGTGGTGGAGGAAGTGGTGGAGGATACAGTGCACCATCTGGTGGTGGAGGAAGTGGTGGAGGATACAGTGCACCATCTGGTGGTGGTGGAGGAAGTGGTGGAGGATACAGTGCACCGTCTGGTGGTGGTGGAGGAATTGGTGGAGGATACAGTGCACCATCTGGTGGTGGTGGAGGAAGTGGTGGAGGATACAGTGCACCGTCTGGTGGTGGTGGAGGAAGTGGTGGAGGATACAGTGCACCGTCTGGTGGTGGTGGTGGTGGAGGAAGTGGTGGAGGATACAGTGCACCGTCTGGTGGTGGTGGTGGTGGAGGAAGTGGTGGAGGATACAGTGCACCGTCTGGTGGTGGTGGAGGAAGTGGTGGAGGATACAGTGCACCGTCTGGTGGTGGTGGAGGAAGTGGTGGAGGATACAGTGCTCCATCTGGTGGTGGTGGAAGTGGTGGAGGAAGTGGTGGAGGATACAGTGCACCATCTGGTGGTGGTGGAAGTGGTGGAGGAAGTGGTGGAGGATACAGTGCACCATCTGGTGGTGGTGGAGGAAGTGGTGGAGGATACAGTGCACCGTCTGGTGGTGGTGGAAGTGGTGGAGGAAGTGGTGGATACAGTGCACCGTCTGGTGGTGGAGGAAGTGGTGGAGGAAATGGTGGAGGATACAGTGCACCGTCTGGTGGTGGTGGAAGTGGTGGAGGAAGTGGTGGAGGAAGTGGTGGAGGATACAGTGCACCATCTGGTGGTGGAGGAAGTGGTGGAGGAAGTGGTGGTGGATACAGTGCACCGTCTGGTGGTGGAAGTGGTGGAGGATACAGTGCACCGTCTGGTGGTGGTGGAAGTGGTGGTGGAGGAAGTGGTGGAGGATACAGTGCACCATCTGGTGGTGGAGGAAGTGGTGGAGGATACAGTGCACCGTCTGGTGGTGGAGGAAGTGGTGGAGGATACAGTGCACCATCTGGTGGTGGAGGAAGTGGTGGAGGATACAGTGCACCGTCTGGTGGTGGTGGAGGAAGTGGTGGAGGATACAGTGCACCGTCTGGTGGTGGTGGAGGAAGTGGTGGAGGATATAGTGCACCGTCTAGTGGTGGTGGAGGAAGTGGTGGAGGATACAGTGCACCATCTGGTGGTGGTGGTGGAAGTGGTGGAGGATACAGTGCACCATCTGGTGGTGGAGGAAGTGGTGGAGGAAGTGGTGGATACAGTGCACCATCTGGTGGTGGAGGAAGTGGTGGAGGATACAGTGCACCATCTGGTGGTGGAGGAAGTGGTGGTGGAAGTGGTGGAGGATACAGTGCACCGTCTGGTGGTGGAGGAAGTGGTGGATACAGTGCACCATCTGGTGGTGGTGGTGGTGGAGGAAGTGGTGGAGGAAGTGGTGGATACAGTGCACCATCTGTTGGTGGTGGAGGAAGTGGTGGAGGATACAGTGCACCGTCTGGTGGTGGTGGAGGAGGTGGTGGAGGATACAGTGCACCATCTGGTGTTGGAGGAAGTGGTGGTGGAAGTGGTGGAGGATACAGTGCACCGTCTGGTGGTGGTGGTGGAGGTAGTGGTGGAGGAAGTGGTGGAGGATACAGTGCACCATCTGGTGGTGGTGGAGGAAGTGGTGGAGGATACAGTGCACCGTCTGGTGGTGGTGGTGGTGGTGGTGGAGGAAGTGGTGGAGGATACAGTGCACCATCTGGTGGTGGTGGTGGAGGAAGTGGTGGAGGAAGTGGTGGATACAGTGCACCATCTGGTGGTGGTGGAGGAAGTGGTGGAGGATACAGTGCACCGTCTGGTGGTGGTGGAGGAAGTGGTGGAGGATACAGTGCACCATCTGGTGGTGGTGGAGGAAGTGGTGGTGGAAGTGGTGGAGGATACAGTGCACCACCTGGTGGTGGTGGAGGAAGTGGTGGAGGAAGTGGTGGATACAGTGCACCATCTGGTGGTGGAGGAAGTGGTGGAGGATACAGTGCACCGTCTGGTGGTGGTGGAAGTGGTGGAGGAAGTGGTGGAGGATACAGTGCACCATCTAGTGGTGGTGGAGGAAGTGGTGGATACAGTGAACCGTCTGGTGGTGGTGGTGGTGGAGGAAGTGGTGGAGGATACAGTGCACCATCTGGTGGTGGTGGAGGAAGTGGTGGATACAGTGCACCGTCTGGTGGTGGTGGTGGTGGAGGAAGTGGTGGAGGATACAGTGCACCGTCTGGTGGTGGTGGTGGAGGAAGTGGTGGAGGATACAGTGCACCATCTGGTGGTGGTGGAGGAAGTGGTGGATACAGTGTACCGTCTGGTGGTGGTGGAAGTGGTGGAGGTTACAGTGCACCGTCTGGTGGTGGTGGTGGTGGAGGAAGTGGTGGAGGATACAGTGCACCATCTGGTGGTGGTGGTGGTGGAGGAAGTGGTGGAGGATACAGTGCACCGTCTGGTGGTGGTGGTGGTGGTGGAGGAAGTGGTGGAGGATACAGTGCACCATCTGGTGGTGGAGGAAGTGGTGGAGGATACAGTGCACCATCTGGTGGTGGAGGATACAGTGCACCATCTGGTGGTGGTGGAGGAAGTGGTGGAGGATACAGTGCACCGTCTGGTGGTGGTGGAGGAAGTGGTGGAGGATACAGTGCACCGTCTGGTGGTGGTGGTGGAGGAAGTGGTGGAGGATACAGTGCACCGTCTGGTGGTGGTGGAGGAAGTGGTGGAAGATACAGTGCACCATCTGGTGGTGGAGGAAGTGGTGGAGGAAGTGGTGGAGGATACAGTGCACCGTCTGGTGGAGGTGGTGGTGGTGGGAGTGACTCACCTCCATATGGCATTCAATTTCTCCAACCTCCTTCGTTTGGTGGTGGTGGTGGTGGTGGTGGGTACAAACCCCTTTTTAACATTCCTGGTGGAGATAGTGTTAAATCTGGGTCTGGTAGTGGTAGTGGTAGTGGTGGAGGCTTCACTACGCCCCTATGTGGAGGAGGATGCTTTAGTTTCCCCTTCAATAAAGTGTTTGGTGGGAGTAGTGGAGGTAGTGGAGGTGGTGGTGGTGGTGGTGGCAGTAGTTACAGTGGTACCAGTGCTAGTGGTAGTAGTTATAGTGGCGGTAGTGGTAGTAGCAGTAGTGGGGGTGGTAGCAGTAGTGGTGGTAGCAGTAGTGGGGGTGGTAGTGGTGGTAGTAGCTATAGGGGTCGTAGCAACACTGGCTTGGTCGTGGCTTCCAGTCGTCCAATACAACAACAACAAAGTCGTGGTGTTGGTTCAGGGGGTCGTAATGGTCGTAGACGTAATAAGGTGGGTCGTATTGTGTTCAGTAAGAGTGGGTGCCATGACGGTAAAGGTAATGATGATAGTGGTGGTGGTGGTGTTACACGTGTTAGGAAGGCAGTTGTCAGTAAGGCAGTTGTTGTACCCTCACCACCAGATAAGACCAAGTTCCATTTCGGGTTTACATTCGCTGCAGTCCCCAAAGTCAAATCGCTCAGGTACACATTATAATAAGTTAGATATTAATGTAGATAGAACTAACGCTGCTTTCACTCCAAC
Source organism: Petrolisthes cinctipes (assembly GCA_033782935.1). Classification (NCBI taxonomy): domain Eukaryota; kingdom Metazoa; phylum Arthropoda; class Malacostraca; order Decapoda; family Porcellanidae; genus Petrolisthes; species Petrolisthes cinctipes. The sequence continues at coordinate 39,643 of JAWQEG010002101.1, read as the reverse complement.
GTACTTAGGAATACATTGAGTCTAATAGGATCGTTTACACTAGGCGGGAGCGGCAGGAAAACCGCCGAGGTCACCGTTACTGACCGCCAGACCTCGGTGGTAATAATACCGCTGGGCAGGTTTGAAGGCCATTTGTTGTTATGGCTGCTTTCACACGAGCTGTTTCTGCCACGGCGGCAGTTTTGTTTGAGTTCTACTAATGTACTGTATGTATTGTAATCAAATAAATATATACGAGGTACACCCCACAAGTTGAGACTTTTTCAAGAGACACATGTATTTATCTCAGAACAACACATACTCTCGTCTCCCTCAAAGGATCCTTCAATTTCAATGCACTTTTTGTAACACTCAAGCCACTTACTGAATGCTCCCTTGTAGTCCTCCAATGTGAAGGTATCTAGGGTGCTCATCACAGCCATCTTCATCTCCTCCACATCCTCAAAAGGTCACCCCCTGAGCTCCTGCTTCAGTATCAGGAACATCCAGAAGTCGCAGGGAGCCATATCTGGATTGCAGGGAGGGTGAGGGACAGTCTTGATGCTCTTCTCCCAAGTACTTGGACCCCAAGGTGGACTTGCTGCAGGGTACATTGTCCTGGTGCAGGTGCCACTAGCCAGAATTGAAGTGTTCTGACCACTTGCAATGAAATCTCTTCCTGAACTCCCTAAAAACCTCCACAATGTACTCTTTGTGTGGGGGACCCAGTGGATGTAAATGATGTCCTTACTGTCCCAGAAGGAGATCATCATGAGCTTCCCAGTGAACCTGATCTGCCTGGCCTTCTTGGGTCTGGGGGAGTCAAAATGTTTCCACTGGGCACTCTGTCTCTTAGACTCTGAATCATAACAGAAGATCCAGCTCTCATCACAGGTTACCAGGGACTCAAGGACATATTGGATTCAAAGTGATCAACTCAACCACCTCCCTGTTGTCATCAATGCACCTCTCCCTCTGTCCTTCATTGAGCAACTTGGAAACAAACTTTACACAAACTTTGCCCAAGTTCAGATCTTCATGAATGATTCTGTGCACAGTGGCCTCAACCATTTCAAACTCTGTAGCAATTGTCAAATGAGATGCACGACAGTCCTTGTCTACGAATTTGCAAATTTTGTCCACCAACTCCAGCGTCCTGATGTCTCCCTTCTTGCCACACTTTTCATAGTCCCTCGCCTGCTCCCTGTCCTCCTGAAACTATTATGCCAGTGGTAAACAGTCAAAGTGACGGCGGCAGAAAACGCTCGTGTGAAAACGGCCTAAGGAAGACATTCAATGGGCCGTATGCAAGAACATCCGTGGTGTTGACGATGGCGTGGTACTGGTACGATGGCTCTGTAGTTTGTCTATAGAGTTGTTTTACTGGTACCAAGCCATCGTTAACACTATGGATGTTCTTGCATACGACCCAATATAAGGGAATATCAACACTCAAAGGTTATGGTTTATTATATCAGGGTTTGGGATACCGGAATTTCAGTTCTTTAGTTTCTAATCACGATCAGACACTTGGACGCCTTCGATAAGGTTTCTCTCAGTCGAAATACCTTGTCATTATCTTGGGTTGAAGTGGGAAATGTCGAGCGAATAAATTTGCTTAGTCATTACTGTAATTATTTTAAGGGGGTAATACCCTTTTGGTACATTGGAGTGCCTTGATTCCTCCAAAGTATGCCAGGAAACAAGGTCTCATGAAAAATATAAAGATGTCCTGTTTCCTGGAATAGTTAGGAGGAATCAGATAAATATTAAAGGTCGCCAATGAGTGGCAGTGAATGGGACTGTGTGCAGCTGACACTACACTAGACTGTATGAAACACAACTAAAGCACACATCACAATGATGATGAGTGGCCCAGAGATTTCTCCACCCACGTGACACCCGAGTCAGCTTCGGCTATGGCTACGTAAGCCTGAAGGCCTCAGACAACTGACTCAAACCCCCCACCCCCTGCTCACAAGGGTGGTAACCTCTGGCATCAGTGAAAGATTTTTACAGTGTGTCCCGAGCAGGAATCAAACGCTGGACCACAAAAGCTGCAGCCACGCACTCTACCACTGTGCTAGTCAGATTTACCAAAACTGTACTTTCTCCTTAAAATGTTGATTTTTCCTCGTCCTCATGGTGAATCAAACTATACTAATAAAATGATTATGTCAAGGATATACAGGTTTCATTATATTAACAACTTATAATACTAAAATAATCTCCAGGCAAATCCAATTCAACCAAAGGTAGATTCATATCACTCCTACTTTCCTTATATTCGTTCACCAGTCAGCACCTCCAATCACCAATCAACACCACTGGAACTTGGGACAATACTGGTGAACGAAAACTAAAGGAAACGAAACAAAGTGACAAAACCATAATTATTTGGCTGTAGTGAGGGCCAATGATAAGGTAAAATTCTACACTGTTCTTTAGGGGCAATAATTATGTCAACTTTTACACTGTTCTTTAGTGACAGTATATTGTAACTAGTCCTCTGTCAGTCAGTCTGTATGTTTATCCGTGTGTCTCTATGTATATCTCGATGTTAACAGCAAAAAACTTCGAACAAAGCTGATCAGATTTTCACCATCACTAGAGAACCAATCATTCAGAAGATGACTAAGTCAGCTTCAGTGTTAAGCCATTGTTTTTCCTGGCATAACTTGGAGGAATCACAGACCTTCCAATTTACCAAAAAGACAATTTCCCCTTAATTAAAAGAGATTGTGTATATTTTCACCAGGATAAAAGCCCTCACTAAAGTCATCTCCAACGCTAAGGCCAATATTATAACTCATTTTCTCATCTTGTTATTATTGTAAACTTTCTTCTTCTTCTTCTTATTATTATTATTATTATTATTATTATTACTGTGTAAATTTGTGAATATGATTAAGGAGAGATTTTCTTGTTGGTAGATTGGAATTTCTTTGATTTCTCCAAACTATGCCAGGAAACAAATTATTAAAATATCACTGAGGAGGAAGCTTGTTTCCTGGCATAGTTTGGAGGAATCAGAGACCTTCAATATAACCAACAACCAGACTATCTCCTCTTCATGTACAGTCCCGAGCACTAATAAGTATCCAGGTGTGCTTGGAATACCTAGAGACAGTAAATAAATAAATGCACAATAATAACATCTCCATTGGAATTTCTTCGTTGGTGAATTGATGTTGTTGGACTGTTCAAAGCTTCAACCAACCAAAACTGTATATTTATTAGTGCTCGTGACTGTACTGATAATAATATAATAGGGTAAGGGTTTGTGGGAAAATACTAGTGTTCCTAATATGTATACCAAATTATATAATATATACCTATTGTGTATGAATTTTATAACCTGTGTATAAATTTTATAAGTTGATTTTCTTGAACCTAATATTTTATAACCAATACAGAGGCAAAGATGATTTTCTTAATTAAACCTAATATTTTGTAACCAATACAGAGGCAAAGATGATTTTCTTAATTAAACCTAATATTTTATAACCAATACAATGGTAAAGTTTTATTTTCTTAAACCTAATATTTTATAACCAATACAGATGTAAAGTTTTATTTTCTTAAACCTATTATTTTTATATATATTTTCCTCATCTCTGGTGTTCAATATGTACAGTTGAACGAGTAGAAAGTGCAACAGATATCTGGTTGTATTTGGCAACATCATCTTCACCACTACCACCACCACTCAGAGTTCAGCCAATCACGTTCCACCTTACATTTTGGCTCTAGGTTTCCGGTTATTCATTCATGTGTAGAAAAGAGGGCTTACTTAAAAAAAAAAAAAAAAAAAAACTGCCAGATGTTGCCATACAGATAGATTTTTTTTTTTTTTTCACTTTTTACTTGCTCAGCTGTACACTCGCAATCCAAAGTTTGTATCCAGGTCTTGTTGAAGTTTCGAATCATTTGACATACTAGTGAACCAATTACAAGGCTTATCCTGTTTCATATTTATATCCAGGTCTTGTTGAAGTTTCGAATCATTTGACATACTAGTGAACCAATTACAACGCTTATCCCGTTTCACGTTTGCTTGAGCTCGCTTCATAATACTCGATCAGGCTATTTGAAGCAAGCCTGGATACATATTTTGGATCGCGAGTGTACAATACCAATATTAACCAAAACAATGGAATATTTGGCATCAACGACGATAACAAAAATATTAGTAATTATTCAATGATTTAATTATCTGAAGCTCGAATAATTAATGTCCTCGTCTGTAAAATGATAAACGTGAGTGAGAGAGGTCTATTGAGAATCATGTCCAATTTTGTTCGAGATGCCTAGACACATTACGCTTGATTGAGGGATTGATTGACTTTAGGTGCCGCAACATCGAGGTCATATAGCGCCAGAAAAAGGTGGCTATAGAGAGGTGAGACAGCAAGCAGGAAGGAAATAGAAAGAAAAGAGGGACATTTGAAGAACTAAAAGCTGTTACGTTTGAAGGAGCAGCATAAGTCGTAGTAAAAGGGAGGGAAAGATATTTAAAGGGAGAGTGTTCCAGAGTTAACCAGTAAAATAATGGCTATTTTTTTTACAATTATCCAAAATACAGGGAAACAATTGAGGCAGAACAAGCAATTAAAGGTTATAGTATATTTTTGGTACATTGGAGTGCCTTGATTCCTTCAAAGTATGCCAGGAAACAGGACCAGATGAACAAAAATAATGGGTGGTGGTCTGTCGCTTGGAATAGTTTGGTGGGAATCAGTTGCTCCAGATTTATCAACAGTACTGTACTATCTATCTCCTTAATTAATGGGTTTGAGCTCGAAAAAAAAAATAATAATAATAATAATAATAATAATAATAATTAAAAAAAAAAAAAAAAAACTTCGAGCCAGCTGCCGCCCCCCTTCGCCAGTGATGAAAGAGTTGCATTCACTTCCACTACAGAAATTTGTCGAGCAGAACTTTCAAAACGTGGAAGTAAAAGGAATGATGAGAGATTTTCACTAACAGACCACACACACACACACCCTACAACACACACACACACACACACACACCCTACAACACACACACACACACACCCTACAACACACACTTACTTGCTTCTTAGTCTATGCTGTTGATCTTTGGAAGTGTACAGTCACGAGCACTAATAAGTATACTGTTTTGGTTGAAGCTTTGAACAGTCCACCACCAATTCACCAACGAAGTAATTCCAATGGAGATGTTATTGTGTATTAATACACTGTCTCTAGTTATTCCAAGCACACCTGTATACTTATTAGTGCTCGTGACTGTACAATGGAGATGTTATTGTGCATTTATTTACTGTCTCTGGGTATTCGAAGCACACCTGTATACTTATTAGTGCTCGTGATTGTACAAATGAATGCAGTAATTACAACCATGCAAAAAAAAAAAAAAAAAAAAATCATATCATGCATGTGTTGCTTTATTTTTTATTGTTATTGTACTGAAACCATTCTGGATGTACACCCGAGCTCGTAAATTCGGGTCCACGTACAGTTGGACACATGAATTGGTGGTACAGCCCAGGTGAAAGATACTTGTCCCATTTGAGTAACCAGTGTCTATTATCAGGTACTTGCTTTTTATTACAATTCTCAATACTGACTTCTGCCCCTGATGTCTCCTATTTGGCACTAATAAGGAACTTGATATTGGGAGAAATTTACCATCTTTCACTTGGGCTGTACCACCCATTCAAGTGTCCAACTGTACTTAGATGTTTATGCCATTTGAGCTGGTAACATTTATTTGGGGAGGAATCAGAGTAGGTGGAACATAGTAGAGGGACATGATACAATCTTTCACCTACAATGACACCTTCCCCACACAGTGTTACCAGCTCAGATGACATATATAAACATTTCGGGACGTGGTCGCGAATTTAGGAGCTCGGGTGTACAGTCACACACCAAATAGTCGGAGCAATTCTCAATCATAAATAACCCTGAACTAGTGAGTCTGAAACGATTAAATAAGGGACCCTGTGTGTGATGTAGTCAGAAAATTGGAGGTAAACGAGTCCTTCAAAGAGTGCTATGAAACACACACACACACACACATACCTACAGTTGGACACATGAATGGGTGGTACAGCCCAAGTGAAAGATGGTCAATTTCTGCCAATATCAAGTTCCTTATTAGTGTCAAATAGGAGACATCAGGGGCAGAAGTCAGTATTGAGGATGGTAATAGAAAGCAAGTACCTGATAATAGACACTGGTTAAGTTAGGTTAGGTTAGGTTAGGTTAGGTTGGTAATTAGGAGGGGCAGAAGTCAGTATTGAGGATGGTAATAAAAAGCAAGTACCTGATAATAATAGACACTGGTTACTCAAATGGGACAAGTATCTTTCACCTGAGCTGTACCACCCATTCATGTGTCCAACTGTACATGTAAGGAGCTTGTTTCGTGGCATGGTCAGGAGGAATCAGAAGCCTCCAATTTTCATACACGATCAAAAGGTCCTTACTTAATTAACACATGTCCCAAATTCCATCAATAAAAATGCTTCGGATTATTATTTTTTTTAAGGAGGTTTGGGATTAGGGGGATAGGCTTGGGGGGGGGGGGTTAGGGGGTGCGGGAATAGGGGGACAGGCTCGGGGTGGGTAGAAAGCCTGTCCCCTATTCCCGCACCCCCATAACCCTCCCCCCCCCCAAGCCTGTCTCCTACTCCCGCAACCCCCTAAACCCCCCTTCCCAAGCCTGTCCCCCTACTCCCTCACCCCCCTAAACCCCCCTTCCCAAGCCTGTCCCCTACTCCCTCACCCCCTAAACCCCCCCCCAAGCCTGTCCCCCTATTCTAGCACCCCCTTAAACGATTAGAGGATCATAAATGAACACTGAATACTGAAACACAAAACACACTGAAACACACTATTACACAAAACACACTATTACACAAGACACACTGAAAGAATGAACTTAAAGAAGGAACATGCAAACAGTATAATTATATATATAGATCATTTCATACTACGGTATAAATAAATATATAAACAAACATACATATATATATATATACAGGGTGTATCACGAGGTATATCATTAAATTACACCAGAGATATAAAATAAAATTTTGTGTATATTTTGTTGTATAAAGTATGCTGTGTGTGATCTCAGTAAAGTACAATGAATACTGATAAAAACTAT
>JAWQEG010002101.1:12500-27500 GCA_033782935.1 Petrolisthes cinctipes | reverse complement strand
AATATATTAGATCTTGTGTTCACCTCTGAAGATGACCTTGTCTCTAGCTTGACTGTAGATGAGCCATTGGGAGGAAGTGACCATAATATAATTAGGTTCTCACTGCAAGTACCCAAGTCTAAAGTTAAAATTCAGAAACAGAGCAAACCCGACCTCAGTAGAGCAGATTTCTGTAATCTGAGAAAGAGAGTTAGTGCAATGTATTTGGAAATGGCCAAGGGGTGAATGAGTCCTGGTGCTTATTTCGAGACTGCTTTATGGCACAACAATCAATGTTCGTGCCCTCTAAGCCAGTTGGATCCCCAATGTCCCAACCCAAATGGTTCACACGAGAAATAGCAGCTACAATTAGGAAAAGAAAGGCAGCCTACCGCCAGTTCAAAAGAACTGGTAATTTAGAGATACAAAGTGAATATTACCACCTACGTAGGAAGGTGAAATCACTTGTAGACAGAGCCAAGTGTAACGAGGAACTCCGGATTGAAGCCTTGTGTAAGGAGAATCCCAAGGAGTTTTTTGGTTATGTAAACAGCAGAAAACCAATTAGAAATAAGATAGGCCCATTGCATGATGGGAACGGTGTCTTGCAAAACTCTGATGAAGAGATGGCAGACATTCTAAATTCCCATTTCTCATCAGTGTTCACCCGAGAAGATGGGGGTAACATCCCTGAGCCAGGCACTACTCATGAGGGTGTTACCATAGAAAGAGTCCAATGCAGTGAAGCAAAAGTTAGAGACAGAATAGGTAAATTAAGTGTCAATAAATCTCCCGGTCCTGATGAATTTCTTCCTAGGGTCTTGCGAGAGGTATGTGACCAGGTAACTCCTCACCTGGCTGCTATCTTCAATATATCGCTTGAAACAGGAGAGGTCCCATCTGACTGGAAGGAAGCAAATGTGACTCCCATATTTAAAAAGGGAGATCGCCATCTTCCTGGAAACTACCGACCAATCAGCCTTACATCTGTAGTAGGAAAGGTATTGGAGGGTATAGTTGCAGATAGAATAGTAGATCATCTTGAATCATATAATTTATTGTATGATTCACAGCATGGTTTTAGGCATCGGCGTTCAGGTTTGACCAACTTGATTGAATTTTTCCACGGTATGCTTTCTGAGTATGACCAGTGCCGGGCAATAGACATCCTTTATCTGGACTTTCAGAAAGCCTTTGATAAAGTACCTCATCAGAGGTTGATGGCAAAAACCCGTGCACTGGGAATAAGGGGCATGCTTGCTAAATGGATTGAGAATTGGCTGACTGACCGGCGCCAAAGAGTAGTAATCAATGGGGAAGCCTCAAGTTGGGCATCAGTCACAAGTGGGGTTCCTCAAGGTTCAGTTCTAGGTCCACTACTCTTTATAATATACATTAATGATATAGATGTGGGCATTGTCAGTCGAATTGCAAAATTTGCTGATGACACCAAGTTAGGGTGTAATGCTTCATCATTTGAAAAGGTAGAACAACTACATAAAGACCTAGAGAAAGTAGGAGAGTGGTCTGAACGATGGCAGATGCCATTCAATTTGGACAAGTGTAAAGTGATGCACATAGGTCCAGCCAATCAGAGAGCCAGTTACTCTTTGTTGGGAAGTGAAATTAGTAGTACTGACTTGGAGAAAGACTTAGGTGTACTGATCAGAAGTGACCTCAAATTCTCCAAGCAGTGCCTCGAAGTAGAGAAGAAAGCCCAGAGGCTTCTTGGTTACATAAAGAGGCAATTTAGATTTAGAAACAATGAGATAGTCCTCACTCTGTACAATTCTTTGGTTCGGCCACATCTGGAATATGCTGTGCAGTTCTGGTCGCCGACTCTCAAGAAAGACATTGCGAGGCTTGAGAGAGTCCAGGCTAGGGCCACCAAACTGATCCCATCAATTAAGCACATGGGCTATCAGAGAAGGCTGCAGGCACTAGGTCTCTTCTCATTAGAGACGAGACGCTTGAGAGGTCAACTAATTGAAGTTTTCAAAATCCTTCGTGGATATGAAAACATTGATTATCAGTGCCTGTTTAGCTTAAACACTAATGCAACTAGAAACCATGGATGGAAACTAGACTTGAAACGCTTCCGCCATAATACGTTAGGTAATTTCTTCACCTATAAAATCTGCAATGTCTGGAATCAGCTACCAGCAGAGGTAGTTGATAGTTCCTCGATAGAGCAGTTCAAGACACAGTTAGACAAAGTTCTGCCAAGCCTGTTAGAGTTAAAGTGATTGTTTCCTCCTTTCCTGTACAAAAATTTCCTAGTCCGGCCTTTTTTCCTCCGGGTTAGGTACATTTCCATTTCCATACCCGCAATGCGGGTGGGAGAGGTGGGTGAGGAGAGCCTTCTCTTTACTATACTTTTCTCTCACTATTAGTTAGCAACTGCTACTACAACTACGGTACCTCCTTGGCATGGGTCGTAAGACCTTTTGAGGTGCTACTTGTCCTTGTAACTCTCTCTAACACTCTCTCCCTAACACACACACTCTCTCTCTCTCTCTCTCTCTCTCTCTCTCTCTCTCTCTCTCTCTCTCTTCATACAAACTAAAATATTCTATAATTGCTCTTGCGGTACTTCCCTGAAGATTAAAGGAGTAATCTCCATTGGTTAGATTGGAGGACTACTGCTTCCCCCAATATATTCCAATAATAAGACGACAATTGTGTACATACATACATACATACATACATACATACATACATACATACATGATGTGAATGTGTTTCGTAGTCAAGTTGGGATGAATCAGTAGCCTTCCATTTTCACCACATCAAGAGACTATAATATATATACATACATACATACCTCCATTGAAAGTTATCTTGTCCACACGTGTTTGATAACTTACTCGGAGGTATGTATGTATAATATCAGAGTAAGTTATGTTGTCCCACGTGTTTGGTTACTTACTCTGATATTCGTAATTCGTGGAGTTTGGTGGTGGTTTCAGTTTCTTTTAGAGAGTGGAAAATAATCCTCTTCACGACGACGGATACCACTTGCACTTTTATTCATGGCTCGAGGCAAAAAAATGGTCACTTCCAGGCAAGCTGACTGACCACACACACACACACACACACACTTTCACACACACACACACACACACACACACACACACTCACTTTCACACACACAAACACACACACACACACTCACTTTCACACACACACACACACACACACACTTTCACACGCACACGTTAGCCCGTATACATTAATTTACGCACACACGTTACCCCGCACACATTCATTCACACGCACACGCTGACTCACACACATTCACACGCACACGCTGGCCGTCACACGCACACGCTGACTCACACACACACACACACACACACACACACACACACACACACACATATAAGCATAAAACATCACTTCCATTTATAAGTCATAAAACACTTTAGAATATTATTAATCATGGACGGAGAGATAATAATAATAATAATAATAATAACAATAATAATAACAATAATAATAATAACAATAATAATAATAATAACAATAATAACAATAACAATAACAATAATAATAATAATAACAATAACAATAACAACAACAATAATAATAATAATAATAATAATAATAATAATAATAATAATAATAATAATAATGTATAATATAAAACTAAAAGAAAAACAAAAGAAAATGAGGATGGTGGAAAAACCCCCGGAGTTTGCAATGTAATGTATTCATAGCCAGCTAACATACAATAATCATTTTTCAGGGGTATTTTTCGGACCAAGGGTTGCTGACGTTGTAATATAAAAGTAATTGATGGATTCTTAAACAGGATAATATATTATTCTCGTGTGTGTCAAGGGAGTGTTTATATCAGTAGGGCTGGTGTATCTTTTATCTCGCCCTCTGCATTTTATTATTTGCATGTCAACACGATTTTCAATTCTACAAAAAACACAGTAGCAAATATTAAAATATATATATATATATATATATATAATCAGGCTTTCCTGTACTATTGATGAGATTAGAGAATGTGTTTGTGTTATTGTTATCAGGATGAACAGCAATTATATTTCATCCGAACGTTTATATATATATATTTTTTTTTTGCCAATATTAATAACATCAACATTAATAACTACAAGAACAACACCAACATTTATAACACCATCACCAACATCAATAACACAAACATCAATAATTATCCACAAGAACAACACCAACATCACTAACAACACCAACATCAATAACACCAACATCAAGAACCACAAGAACAACACCAACATCAACAACACTAACAACACCAACATCAATAACACCAACATCAATAACATCAACATCAAGAACACCAACAACACCAACATGAACAAACACCAACACCACCAACTCCACATCAATATCACATTCACACCACCACATCAACACCGACAACATAAACACCAACAACATTACACATCAACAAAACCGCATCAACAAGAAAACTATCACCACCACCACACCAACAAGAAAACCATCACCACCACTATCACCACCACCAACAAAAACCACCACCATTAAAACAACACCACCACCACCAACAACAAAAACCACCACCACTTAAACAACAAATCAACCAACATCACCACCACCAAATCATCACCACCAACACCACCACCAACACCACCACCACCACTACATCACACCACCACCACATCATCACCACCAACACGAACACCACCACCACCACCAACACCACCACCACCACCAAATCACCACTACCACCACAACACTACCATCACCACCAAATCATCACCAGCACCACCACCAGCACCTCCACCATCTGACGTTCACTGGACCAACTCACACGTGCACTCCGCCTCGGGCCACAAGAACTTCACTACTAAATCTCGTCTCAATGGATATCCAGGCCTCGGGGACATTGACTGGCTTCCGAGAACTACTCCTCCACTCGGGGCCTTTTCTCATATATACAGTTATGGAAGGGTTTTTATATTTATGGTTTGAATGTATGAATGCTTGTCAGTGTGTGTGTGAGTGGTGTGTGTGTGTGTGTGTGGTGTGTGTGTGTAGGTGTGTGTGTGTGTGTGTGTGTAGGTGTGTGTGTGTGTGTGTGTGTGTGTGTGTGTGTGTGTGTGTGTGTGTATTGTATTGTTTGTATGTGAGTTGTAGTTATATATATGTTTTATTTGTTTACTTGTGTTTATTTGTTGATGTGTGTGTGTGTGTGTGTGTGTGTGTGTGTGTGTGTGTGTGTGTGTGTGTGTGTGTGTGTGTGTGTGTGTGTGTGTGTGTGTGCTGTAAATTTTATCTAAGTCCATGTTTAAACATATTTATATTTATTTACAATGATATTGGTATATACAGTACTTCATGGATTCAGAGAAATGTCATCAACGAATTAACGAACAAGATTCAAGGAAGATCTAATTGAAAATAAAATAAAAAATCAGAATAAAAAATCAGATGCAGTTAGTGTGAAAATTATGTTAAATTAATGGGGTAAACACACGATTGGTACAGCCACAATCAAATATCCACCGACACTTTCCTTCCATAGTAGTAAATATCTTGGTAATAAAGAACAACACGTGTATGATTTTGCAGCACCTCATAATAATAATTGAGGGGGTTGAGTTGACGTAAGGTGTTGTTGTATGATTATATTTTGATATGATACTGATTTATTTGCACGATGGAAGGAAAGTGTCGGTGGTTATTTGATTGTGGCTGTAGATTGGAGTGCCTTGATTCCTCCAAACTATGAAAGAAAACAGGACTAGTGAACAAATATAATGGCATCCTATTGCTAGAATTAGTTTGGAGGAATCAGTTACTCCAGATTTACCTCCAATAACTTATAACACTCTACACTAAACCACCTTAAAGAAAAGTTGTCTATCTTTACCTTATATACGTCATGTAGTCACCAATGAATATTTTTCTTCCCTTTCTAATATTTTCAATGGCATTGTTTAATTATTTTCTTTTCTTTCTAACATTTTCAGAGGCATTGTTTATTTTCTTTCCTTTCTAATATTTTCAGTGGCATTGTTTAATTATTTTCTTTCCTTTCTAATATTTTCAGTGGCATTGTTTATTTATTCTCTTCCCTCTCTAATTTTTTCTATGACATTGTTTATCTATTCTCGTCCCTCTCTAATATTTTCTGTGGTATTATTTGTTTATTTATTCTCTTGTGACATTTGGCTTCGGGGTGGGTTTTCTATATTTCAGTAGCACTCTATTCTATTCTATTTTTTTATTAGTAAAGTGTTGTTTTAGGTTCCCTGAATTATGAAACTAACCCCTGCACTTATAAACAGTAACTCGAGAAAGAATAGATGGTACATAAGCCTAGTATCACTGTTGCTGGGAGGTATTGAATAAGGGACCGCTTGTGGAGTGACTGAATTGCACATATATATACACACACAGTCAAAATTAATATAAATACACACACACACACACACACACACACACACACACAGTCAAATATAAATACACACACACACAGTCAAATATAAATGCACACACACACAGTCAAATATAAATGCACACACACACACAGTCAAATATAAATGCACACACACACACACAGTCAAATATAAATGCACACACACACACAGTCAAATATAAATGCACACACACACAGTCAAATATAAATGCACACACACACACATAGTCAAATACAAATGCACACACACACACACACAGTCAAAATTAATATATATATATACACACACAACCATATACAAAATTAATGCACACACACACACACAATCAAATACAAATGCACACACACACACACACACACACACACAATCAAATACAAATGCACACACACACACACACATAATCAAATACAAATGCACACACACGCAATCAAACACACATACACACACACACACAATCAAATACAAATGCACACAAACATAATCAAACACAAATGCACACACACACACACACACACACACACACACACAATCAAATATAAATACACACAGATAAACTCACACTAGAACGAAAACACAACAAACATCACTGAACCATCTATATGTGAAGAAATTTTACCTGATTTAAAGTTACGATAAAGTTCTTTTGCGGTTAGGTAATAATTTTTTTTATTTCCTGCGTAAGATGGTGGGAGGCAAAAGATTTAGGAATGGAGGAGGGATTAGAATAAAAGATGGAGGGAAAGATTTGAGGGAAGAGATGAAAGATTTGAGGGATAAACTGGAGTAAAAAGCGAGACATTGGGAGTGGTGGGCAGATTGAAGTGAAAGACGACAAAATTAGAAGTGGAGAGATTGAGTTTATTCAGAGAGAGATGGGCGGACAGACAGACGTAGACAGACAGACAGACGCGCGAACAGACAGACAGACACAGACAGGTAGACAGACAGACAGATATACACAGACAGACAGACAGACACAGACAGGTAGACAGGTAGACAGACAGACGCGCGGACAGATAGACAGACACAGACAGGTAGACAGAGAGACAGACAGACAGAGAGACAGACAGACAGGTGGACAGACAGACAGGTGGACAGACAGACAGGTAGACAGACAGACAGACACAGACAGACAGACAGGTGGGTGGACAGACACAGACAGATGAGGAACAGATGCATAGACACAAAATGACTGATAATGAAAGAGGAATAACAGATACACCAAAATTAGATCGACATAAATGATATAGACGAAATAACGCAGAAAAATAATCAATGCTCCAGCTATGAAGATAAATATTTTACCAGTGCTATACAGACACAGACACAGATAGATATAGACAGACAGATAAATAAATACTAACAACCAGGATATATAAAATGAATAGAAACAGACAATAATAATAATAATAATAATAATGATATATATATACAAAGGTAAACAAGAGGTAGATAGATAATTATTTTCTGAGTTATAAAAGTGCAAAAGATTGACAGAAGCCAACCCTCACCTCTAATTACACTCCTCTAACACTTCTCTAATATCTAGTGCTATAAAGTGACAGATACAAGTATATATATATAGATTGATAAAATAATCTTGTTGCCCCTCTTTTCTTTCTATTTCCTTCCTGCTTGCTGTCTCACCTCTCTATCACCTTTTTCTGTCACCTTTCTATCACCTTTTTCTGTCACCTCTCTATCACCTTTTTCTGTCTCACCTCTCTATCCTATCACCTTTTTCTGTCACCTTTCTATCACCTTTTTCTGTCTCACCTCTCTATCACCTTTTTCTGTCACCTCTCTATCACCTTTTTCTGTCTCACCTCTCTATCACCTTTTTCTGTCTCCTCTCTATCACCTTTTTCTGTCTCACCTCTCTATCCTATCACCTTTTTCTGTCACCTTTCTATCACCTTTTTCTGTCTCGCCTCTCTATCACCTTTTTCTGTCTCACCTCTCTATCACCTTTTTCTGTCTCACCTCTCTATCACCTTTTTCTGTCTCCTCTCTATCACCTTTTTCTGTCTCACCTCTCTATCCTATCACCTTTTTCTGTCACCTTTCTATCACCTTTTTCTGTCTCACCTCTCTATCACCTTCTTCTGGCGCTATATGACCTCGCTGTTTGTTGCGGCGCCTAATAACAATCAATCCATCCATTTAATGTTATTGCCCAAAAGGTGCTAAAAGTGGACAATGATGACAGAAGCCAACCCTTCCCTCTAATACTCCTTGGCCAAAGTTGGTTACCAAGTCCATCGTATAGTTAGCAAGATCCATTATGTCTGGTGGTGGGTCTTCAAGGTGTGGTTGGCGAATTGGGAGACATCAGATTCCTCCAAACTATGCCACCAAACACCAACCCTGGGTATTGAAGGTGTTTTCCCGAGTAGTTTGGTGGGTTCAGGTTGCTCCTAAAATCTTCGGGATCCCTTAATTGTGGGGTTATCAAGTGAATTGGGAGGGTGATGAGTCCTTCAAACTATGCCACCAAACACCAACCCTGGGTACAGAAGGTGTTTTTCGATATAGTTTGGTGGATTCAGTTTACTCCCAAAATCGTGGGATGCCTTAATGGTAGGTCATCACGCCTTAACTTAAACCACGAACTAACTAACTACTTTGGTCATTTCATCTTACAACCACCAGACGACTTTTCTTTTCGAAGCGAAGCACAACGGGAGTCCAAAGGATAAAAAAAATACACCATTATTTAAACACCCAAAATGAAACGGCTTTATGTCTTTGATGTTAATAATGCCTGGATGATTTTAAACAATTATCATTCTGTCAAAGGTTCTTCTCACAGTCAACCTTGTGTTAGTAAATCTGGAGCAACTGAATCCTCCAAACTATTCCAAGCAACAGAACACCATTATTTATGTTCATCTGGTCCTGTTTCCTGGCATACTTTGGAGGAATCAAGGCACTCCAATGTAACAAAAAAGAAAAAAAAACTTAAGAAATAGTAGGCAATATTTACTACAGCACATACATCATTTTTTTTGTTTTTGTTTTTATCTGGCAAAGTTGTTATGAATCCAAGTTATTAAATTTATTATTCCACAACTTCATGGGTAGTCAGTCACATTTAGCACAACATTTCGTTATAAATCACATGTGCGTTTCCCCATTTATTTTTTTATCTGTCAAAACTTGCGATAAATATAATATGTCATTAGAGTTAAAATTCCAATGCTTCCTTCCTGGCTACACACATTTGGCACACCATTTCATTCTGAATTACATGTGCGTGTCTGAGCCGTGAGAGGTTTATACAGGAGCCAATAACAGAGTACAACATTACATACACTATATCCCAATACAAAATAGTACCCGTGCCTGAGAAAAAAGTGTAAATCGATAAATAAATTATAGGGTGTACGGCATATACACACAGCTATGTAGAAAAATAATCGAGGACAGGATAGATAGGAAAGAAGTGACTGTCATGTCGTGTTGTGAATGAAGATGTACAGTCACAGTCATAGTTCCTGTCTGTATAGTGAATGAATGTAAGCCGTGATGTATGTGTGTGTGGGGGGGGTGAATGTATGTATGTATGTGTGTGTGGGGTTGAGTGTATAATGTACAGTATGTATGTGTATGTGGGAGGAGGAGTGTGTTTGTGTGTGTATGTGGGGGAGGAGGAGAGTGTGTGGGTGTGTGTGTGTATGTGGGGGAGAAGGAGAGTGTGTGTGTGTGTGTGTATGTGGGGAAGAAGGAGTGTGTGTGTGTGTGTGTGTGTGTGTGTGTGTGTGTGTGTGTCTGTGTCTGTGTGTGTGTGTGTGTGTGTGTGTGTGTGTGTGTGTGTGTGTGTAAACTGAAAGAGACGCCTACATTTTCCACTCATATTTTTAAACCTTTGCCATTTTAGCACTACAATAAGGTTCTCTAAATATTTTTGCTTTAAAGAGAAAAATTAGAATTGTATCATCTGTCTTGCACAAGTCATTAATAAAATTGCGATTTTTTTTTTTCATTCATCAAAGTAAAATCATTAATTAGTTTTCAACAGACAAACTTAAAAATGAAGGTAATTTTTCAGTTATCCCAATTAGTAAAACGAAGTATCTTTTCAAAGTTTACAGGTTCCCAGCAAAAATCTTTCCCCTTCCTCCTCCTCCTCCTCCTCATTATCCTTAGAAAGTCCAATAATTCTCCAATGCTCGATGTGGGGCTCCGTTTACAGGTGTGCTTGTTTCATATGTCCGGAACTGTACGGTATAATCCAACAACAAATCGATGTGAGGTTCCATTTTTACAGGTGTGCTTGTTTCATATGTCCGGTACTGTACCCTACAACCCAACAAAGAACATTGCATTTCCTGACAAACGAGGTCACTTAATTAAGGGGAGAACATCTTTTTGGTAAATTTGAGGGCTAATGAATATATACTCCAACCAAGTTCACGAGACAGATCCCCCCCAGCCCCTCCACCCCCCACACACCCCCATTAGTAACATTGTTGTGATCTGTATGTTGGGATACCTTGGGGGAATCTGTAGCCCTCCAATTGACCAACAATAGCATTTTATTAGCCTCTTTAATTCGCTGTGTGTGTGTGTGTGTGTGTGTGTGTGTGTGTGTGTGTGTGTGTGTGTGTGTGTTTGTGTGTGTGTGTGTGTGTGTGTGTGTGTGTGTGTGTGTGTGTGTAGGTAGTCTAGTCGTCTGGTTACCATCACTCAGACATGACAAAGAATCATAAACCCACTGAGAGGACCCGTGAGGACTATATGTTTGCATGGCTTATAGTAGTAAGCTAATGCCCTACCAAACGTTGAAGGGAATAATATACTACTCTGGGTACATTAGAGTGCCTTGATTCCTCCAAAGTATGCCAGGAAACAGGACCAGATTAACAAAAATAATGATGGCCTGTTGCTTGGAATAGTTTTAGAGGAATCAGTTACTCCAGATTTACCAACACTGCACTACCCTATAAAATGATTGCACTGACCTCTATTGGCAACGAGGCAAAGATTGTTGTTTTGTTATAAGAAAAGAATATTTAGGACACTTGAAAAAAAAAAATATATATATAGACATTTCAAGGTTAAGAATAGCTGCTGCCTTCCCTATAATTGATTGATTTATTAGAAGGAACATCGAAGGTCATATGCCAGTGGAAGAGGAGACACAGAAAGAAGGGGGGGTGAGGGGGAGGGGGTGAGGAGAGGGGGGGGTGAGGGTGGGGGGTGAAGGGGGGGTGAGGAGGGGGGGTGAAGGGGGGGTGAGGAGGGGAGGTGAAGGAGGGGGGGTGAGGAGGGGGTTGGTGAGGGGGTGAGGGGGGGGGACTGACCACTTTTGACGAAATAACATAGAAAGGAAGGGAAAGTTTATTACAGAGCTGAAAGTGATTGAGTAGAGACAGAAAAAAAACCCATGGCCTCTTTATGGGAGTGGGGGAGTAGGGGGACAGGCTTAGGGGGGTTTTGGGGGGTTTGAGAGTAGGGGGACAGGTTCGGGGAGGGGGGGGGGTAGGCTTTCTACTCACCCCAAGCCTGTCCCCCTATTCACGCACCCCCCAAACCCCCTCCAAGCCTGTCCCCTACTCCCGCACCCCCAAGCCTGTCCCCTATTCCCGCACCCCCCAAACCCCCTCCCCCAAGCCTGTCCCCTATTCACGCACCCTCCGCACCCCCCACCCCCCAAGCCTGTCCCCTATTCACGCACCCCCCTTAAGTAATACCCACTATACATCCCCACACGCCATGCCTTCCTACGTTGTGTTTCCTTTGATGTTCTTCCCTAACACGCCAACTACTGACACCACTACTGTTATTGATTGATACTACGGCCACCAGGAGTTAGTAGTAGTGGTAGTGGTAGTGGTGGTGGTGGTAGTAGTGGTAGTGGTGGTGGTGGTTGTTGTGGTGGTGGTGACAGTAGTAGTGGTAGTGGTGGTGGCAGTGGCAGTGGCAGTGGTAGTAGTAGTAGTAGTAGTAGTAGTAGTAGTGGTGATGGTGACAGTAGTGGTAGTGGTGGTGGTTAGTAGTAGTAGCAGTTAGTAGTAGTAGTAATAGTAGTAGGTGATCTCTCTCTCTCTCTCTCTCTCTCTCTCTCTCTCTCTCTCTCTCTCTCTCTCTCACCAACCTAAGGCCTTTCTTCCTCATTTTTTACAGGTGAAATGCCAGAAATACCATATGTGACTCTTGTCCCTTTGTCTCTGGGTAAGAATGACAGGGTCGCGTGAGTACCGGGGTGAGTTAAAGGGAAGAGGTGAAGAAAGAAGAGAGGGAAAGGGGTGAAGAAGAGAGGGCAAGAGGGGAAGAAAGAAGAGAGGGAAAGGGGGGAAGAAAAAAGAGAGGGAAAGAGGGGAAGAAAAAAGAGAGGGCAAGAGGGGAAGAAAGAAGAAAGGGAAAGGGGGAAGAAAGGAGAGAGGGAAAGAGGGGAAGAAGAGAGGGAAAGAGGGGAAGAAAAAAGAGAGGGAAAGAGGGGAAGAAGAGAGGGCAAGAGGAGAAGAAAGAAGAGAGGGAAAGATGGGAAGAAAGAAGAGAGGGAAAGGGGGGAAGAAAGAAGAGAGGGAAAGGGGGGAAGAAAGAACAGAGGGCAAGGGGGGAAGAAAGAACAGAGGGCAAGGGGGGAAGAAAGAAGAGAGGGAAAGGGGGGAAGAAAGAAGAGAGGGAAAAGGGTGAAGAAGAGAGGGCAAGGGGAAAGAAAATAAAAAAGGGTGAGAAGTAAAAGAAAGAAGAGAGGATGAGGGATACAGAAGATAATAAGAGAGGAGAGGTAAAGAAGGGAAGAGAGGGACAAGGAAAAGAAGGGAGGAATAAGAAGAGTAGATAAGGGTACACAGAAGAGAAGAAAGGGCAACAGCTAAAGAAGAAATGAGAGGAAGAGAAGGCAAGTGGTAAAGAAGAGAGGGAAAGGAGGAGAGGGAGCCTTGAGCAAACGATTTCTGTCCAACAAAGACTTCTAAAACCTCCTAGTGTATATTTAGCAAGCTTAATGTTGTATTTAGGATTCCTACCAATTTCAACCATTAAATAATTATACACTTTCGCTAAAAATCACTGTATATATATATTCTTTTTTAGATAGACTGCAGCTAGGCATTAATTCCTTAATATTCGTAAACTAATAATATGTCTTTTCTTATTGCAGATTCGTACGGTACTTGAGGGGCGAGGGACCTAACTGACTGACTGACTGACTAATGAGGTGATTGCGGAGGTAACGATTCTTTTAAACAACCTTCATCAACTCGCCTCACCAACCAGCAGCTACTGAGACTTCACCGACCAACCAACCACCATTAGGACAAACAACCAAACAACCAAAAAACCAAACAAGCAAACCTATACCTGGAATCAAGCTAAGCCAAACCTTGACTCAAATTCAACCAGATAAAACTTATGCCCGATTTCTACAACTGTGACGAAAGCAGGTTTGATCATCACTATCTCAGAGTGCTCGATTTCTTGTACAAAATATTCTCCTCGGGTCGCGATGCAAATGCGAGTAACACAATGGCACGTCTGTTGAAAAGAGACGTATATTGAACGTGAAGTAAACGCACAATGACTAGTGAAGATGGCTCAGGGCGGGTATAAGACCAGGAGAAAGGGAAGTCAGAGAGAGAGTTGGTGGTGAAGTTGCTTGTTGCAGACGACACGGGCAGAAAAGTGTTGGTCAGCACAAGTTAATATCTGGCCTGCTGGCGGCGCTATGATTGGCTGGCCGGGCGAGGCGTGCAGCCAATGGGCGGCCAAGAACCACCTCCTCCTGGCAGCCCTCCTCGTCCTCTCGTCCTGGCCTCGTCCCATCGTCTCGGCCGTCCTCGTCTCCAAATGTAAGTATCCCCTTGCCAGGCCTCGGGTTTATGGGACGCTGTTGTCGGTCTTCATGATTGTGGCGGCACTCAAAGCAAGTCATTAAGACCAACATAAGGTTCTTGGAGTGTTGATGTCAAGGGAAATACATGTAGAGAAAACTTATATATATATATATATATATATATATATATATATATATATATATATATATATATATATATATATATATATATATATTCTTTTATTAAGACGAGTGTAAGATTCTCTGAGTGATGTTAGTAAAGGGAATAGATGTATAGAAGACTCATATACATATTCACCTCCTCAATACATAATTATATACATCATAATGTGTGTGAATTTATGCTGTCTATCAAACCGAGAGAGTGAAGAGAGGAAAAAAAAAATATTCCTCCAACAGATACTGAGTACAATGTGTGAGTTGCCTAATGGTGTTCACACTTATACACACACAAACGCACCACCACTGTTACCATTATCACCACTTTAAAACCTCTTTATCCTTTATGCTAGACACAAGGTGGGCACGAGAGACGTAACCTTACACCCTGACCCTAAGTGTTCTGTGTGTGTGTGTGTGTGTGTGTGTGTGTGTGTGTGTGTGTGCTAGGGAATGACAAAAGCGTGTAAAAGAAGAATACTGGGGTGGGGTTGGTGGGGTATTGTAGGGTGGGTTGGGGTGTTGTGGAGTGGAGTGGAGTGGGGTAGAGTGGGGTGGGGTGGAGTGGGGTAGTGTGTGCTGGGGTGGGGTGGAGTGGGGTAGTGTGTGCTGGGTTGG
>JAWQEG010002101.1:0-7500 GCA_033782935.1 Petrolisthes cinctipes | reverse complement strand
TGCTGATCTACCTTTCAGTCTGTCTGTCTGTCATTCTGTCTCTCCATCTATCTGCTGATCTATCTATCTGTCTGTCTGTCATTCTGTCTCTCCATCTATCTGCTGATCTATCTATCTATCTATCTGTCTGTCATTCTGTCTCTCCATCTGTCTGCCGATCTATCTATCTATCTGTCTGTCATTCTGTCTCTCCATCTATCTGCTGATCTATCTATCTATCTGTCTGTCATTCTGTCTCTCCATCTATCTGCTGATCTATCTATCTGTCTGTCTGTCATTCTGTCTCTCCATCTGTCTGCTGATCTATCTATCTATCTGTCTGTCTGTCACTCTGTCTCTCCATCTATCTACTGATCTATCTATCTATCTGTCTGTCATTCTGTCTCTCCATCTATCTACTGATCTATCTATCTATCTATCTGTCTGTCACTCTGTCTCTCCATCTATCTGCTGATCTACCTTTCAGTCTGTCTGTCTGTCATTCTGTCTCTCCATCTATCTGCTGATCTATCTATCTATCTATCTGTCTGTCATTCTGTCTCTCCATCTGTCTGCTAATCTATCTATCTATCTGTCTGTCTGTCACTCTGTCTCTCCATCTATCTGCTGATCTATCTATCTATCTGTCTGTCTGTCTGTCATTCTGTCTCTCCATCTGTCTGCTGATCTACCTATCTATCTGTCTGTCTGTCTGTCCGTCTCGCTATCTATAGATGTTTATGTCCTGATAAGTAAATGTTTAACTATATATTCACTGAGTCTCATAAGGTTTGATATTGACCATTGACTTGCAGTGACGTCATACACTTCACTTCGGGGTCCTCTCACTGCCTTACTCTTTTTTTCTTCTCTCTCAGTCAGTTCAAGTGATGACGTCAGTAGTCAAATTCACTGGGCTCTCATTTATCAGTAACCATCGGCATCCCAAGTGTCAGCACACCGGAGGACACTCAGCGAAAGGTCACATTTAATTAATACCAATTTGTGTTTTCTGTCGTATTGAAACAGTTATAGTTTTCTAGGCTGGCATTTCAAAATTTTAGATTACCAACAACAATAACAATAATAACAACAGCAATTACCTCTTCATCAAAATGGCATGCATCCATCTTTCAGACTTTTATCAATTATTCCTCATCATCATCATTATCATCACCATCAAGTCATCAACATCATTATATCATCACCATTATCATCACCATCATTATCATCACCATCAAGTCATCAACATCATTATATCATCACCATTAAGTCATCAACATCACTATTATATCATCACCATTATATCATCACCATTATCATCACCATCAATTCATCACTAGTATCATCATCGTCATCATCAATTCATCACTATTATCACCATCAATCCATCATCACCATCAATTCATCATTATTTCATCACCAATTCATCACTACTATCATCATCATCAATTCGTCACTACTTGCATCATCCAACACCATTATCACCATCAATCCATCATTATTTCATCACCATCAATTCATCACTACTATCATCACCATCACCATCAATTCATCACTGCTATCAATATCATCACCATCAATCCATCATCACCATCAATTCATCACTATTATCATCACCATCATCATCAATTCATCACTGCTATCATCACCGTCACCATCAATTCATCACTACTATCATCATCCATCACCATCACCACCATCACCATCAAATTCATCACCATCTTAATTAACTGAAAACCCAAACTTTATTGACCTCACGTGACTGTCTCTGGAGTTTCTGAGTTGAGAGTTACAAGGTCATGAGGCAATGTTATGGACTCCAGGAAACTCGTTCATTTGACACTCAATTATGGATGGACGAATGAGAGAGAGAGAGAGAGAGAGAGAGAGAGAGAGAGAGAGAGATGGTAGAGAGAGGATAGACATGATTAGATGGAAAGATAAACAGATTAGGAGAGAGAGAGAGAGAGAGAGAGAGAGAAGAGAGAGAGAGAGAGAAAGAGAGAGAGAGAAAGAGAGAGAGAGAGAGAGAGAGAGAGAGAGAGAGATGGTAGAGAGAGGATAGACATGATTAGATGGACAGATAAACAGATTAGGAGAGAGAGAGAGAGAGAGAGAGAGAGAGAGAGAGAGAGAGAGAGAGAGAGAGAGAGAGAGAGAGAGAGAGAGAGCTATAACTAATAATGAAAAACTGGGTCAGACTGATATTCTTAATCATTTTCTCACCTCAACCTCATTTCTCGTTATTCCTATCTCTTCCCTAACTACCTCTTTCATTTTTGTTTATTTTTCCTTTTTCTCTAATATTACTTCACGAATAGCTATTTTCATATGTTAATTTTTCTCCTTTTCATCACCTCTTTTCCATTTTCCTTCATTCCTTCCTTCACTATTCCTCTTCCTGTTTTCATTATTATTTTCCTTCCCCACCATCACATTCTCTCGCTTCATTCCCTCCTTTCCTTACCATCCTTCCTCATCCCTTCACCCCTCTCCTCTCGCTTCATTCTCTCCTTTCCTTACCATTCTTCCTAATCCTTACACCCCTCTCCCCTCTCTTCAAATCCTCCCTTTCCTCACCATCCTTCCTCTCCATCCTTCCCATCTTTCTTCCACTCAATTCCTAACCTTTCCTTTCCTTTCCTTTTCTCCCCTCTCCCTCAGCTCTCCTTTTTTTATCACATTAATCCCTGACCTTCTTAGCCACTAACGTATTCCTCTCAACAAGTTCCGAGAAGGGTGAGAGAAAAAGGAAAGAGGAGAGAGAGCCCTAACCTGAATTTATTAGAAAAGATTCTGAGTGTGGCAATGGTCACTCACTAACCACACACAAAACACACCAAGTCATCTGGAATCACAAGTTTAATATTTATTCTCCTAAACTCTACCAGGATTATTGGGTATATGAATAAGTAGTTGTGTCAAGAGTTATTTATTATATATTCTTGGAAACAGTTTGGTCATGTTGAAAATATGGAGGATTAATTAATTGATTGATTGATGGAATGATTGATTGACTGATATTAGGTGCGGCAACAGCGAGGTCATATGGCACCAGAGGAGGAGAAAATGGTGGAAATATTATAAAAGCATACCCTCAGGCAGGCTTTTCTGTAATTTTTATTTATCGTTGTATGGTTATTGTATAAAGATTTGTTTCTCAGGCACAGATAAGATGGAAATGACTTGCACTAAGACTAATAAAGGAATTTTGGGCATAAACACAAATATTATCCTTAGCAAAAAAGGATATATATATTCTGGGCATAAAATGGACGAGATTCTTGACTAAAAAAAAAAAAAAAAAAATAATGAGGATTTTTGACCAACAGATGATAGACTTTTTTATTACTGAAAGACAGAAACTTCCGGCTCAAAAATGGATGCGCATTTTCCCCACAAATATATAGAATTTTAAGGCCAAGGAGATAGGGATCTGAACACACACACACACAGCACACACACACACACACACACACACACACACACACACAAAATGGGAATATTGGTCACAAATAAATAATAGGTAGAACTTTGACATAAACAAGATGGGCACTATTAGCTCAAAAGACACTACAACTACTGAGGATTTCTGGGCATGACACTTCTCAAGAATATAGCAAAGTCTGTTCCTGCCAGCACACCACACACACCACACCACACCACACCCACCACCACCACAGCCCACCATCACAACACCACACAACACAACACAACACACCAACACCAGCACAGCAACACACCACACCACACCACACCACCACGACCACAGCATACCAACACCAACAACACCACACCACACCAACACCACACCAGCACAGCAACACACCAACCCAACACACCACACCAACACCAACACACCACACCACCACGACCGTCAGCCTCAGTGCCTCCATATTGGGTGAGGTAACGTGATCTTAGAGGTCGTAACATGTGCTGGAGCCTCTCGTTAGGTCGTCAGCTGCCCTCAACCTCTTGCTCTGACCCTTGGCGGCTGTTGTTGTTGTTGTTGTTGTGGAGGAGGAGGGAGAAAGGGGTGGTCGGTGGATGGGTCATTTTGAAGAGGAAAGGAGGAAGGGAGGGAGAAAAAGAATAATGGAGGGAAGAGAGAGAGAGAGAGAGAGAGAGAGAGAGAAGAGAGAGAGAGGGATCGATGCAAGGTATGGTCGGTGGCTTAAGAAAGGGGACATAATCACACACACCAACATTCTCTCTATTTATTTCTTCGCTCCTTTCTCTGACTCAAGCTAACAATCATATATTCACTCCACCGTCATCCACAACACAACGGATATAAAATGGACCGAATCTAACCCAACCCGCACACGGAGGATAGTGAACGAAGAAGAGAGAACAGAACAGAACAGAGGCTTGTATCTTAAGACCTCCTTTTGAGTATATACTGGATAAGAGACGGGTATAGTAAGAGGGGGAGGAGGAGCAAGGGATGAAGGACCCTCTCTCTCACCACGCTGTATTATATTAAGGTCACTCAGATGCACCCTTATATAACTTTTCCAATATGGGGCTTATTCTCTTTCATCATATATTTTTTCCTTGGATAATTTTTTTTTTTTTCTTTTCTCTCTTGATTAGCTTTTTTTTTTTTTTTTTTTTTTGGCTTAGTACATACATTTTATCTCGTATTTATTATTTATCTTATTTATTATTCCCTTTGCTTCGATGCACATAGTTTTGTTTCATTTTAACTTGCTTGATTTAATATTTTTTTTTTTTTTTTTTTTTACTCGTATTTATTATTCTGTCAAGGTAATGCATATTTTAACTCAGAATCATCAGGGACAAGTTTATTTCAATTTAATTTATCTCATCTTACATATTTTCTATTAAAATTATCATTATGTTAAAATGATGCATATTTAAAATCAGAATCCTCAGTGATAAGTATATTTTAATTAATTTATCTCAATTTAACTATTATTCTAACTTATCTATTACAATTTTATATCAAGATGATGCATATACCAACTGAGATTCCTAATTGACAAGTTTATTTATTTTTGAATATACGGTATCTCATCTTACATATTATTCTAACTTATTTATTATCAAGTTGTCAAGATGGTACATATTCTAACTCAGATTCCTCAGTGCCAAGGTGTATGTATGTATCGTGTTCCGTGCCTCAGACAGACAGGAAGAGAGAGATCAATACATTTTAATTAACCATTCCATCTGGTTGCTATGATGAGGGTTGAAAGGTATAAAAACATCTCACGTCCCCCACTGTAAAACCGAGTGTAATGAGGAAAACTGTGTGTGTGTGGGTGTGTGTGTGTGTGTGTGTTGTGTGTGTGTGTGTGTGTTGTGTGTGTTTGTCTATGTGTGTGTTGTTTGTCTATGTGTGTGTGTGTGTGTCTGTGTGTGTGTGTGTGTGTGTCCTTATCTTTTATCGTATAGGAATGTATATATGTTTGCATGTCTGTACAGATGGAAATATAAATGAATGTATGTATGTATGTATGTATGTATGATGTATGTACTCGTTCATCCTGTATGTCTGTAATTATGTATGCATGGACAAAATTTATATACGTAAATAAATTAATAATCTTTCGACACTTTAAGCTGAAACAAACCCCAATAACAAACAACACACCTACAATATCAATACATTTTTTTAATTTTATTTTTCAATGATGGACACTGACTGCATCTCTAAAACTGGACTTTAGGTTGATACATATATGGAATCGTTGTTTGATATAAAAGTTGAGATTTGATTGTATGCCATAAAGTCAAATGGTTGGGACTGGTGTGGGAGGGGGGGAACTGATTGATAGCCTCACAGATTCTATATATTTTTATCCCTAGACTGGATATTGTACTCCGCGTTATTACCAACTCAATGTCCACGTAAACAACATACATATATTTAAACACAATACATAAATATATACTGCTATATAAAATCAACACACACATATATATATAGACAACACAATACATATATATAAACAACACACACACACACACACACACACACACACACACACACACATATATAAACAACACATACATATATATAAGAAACATACATATATATATAAACAACACAGCACACACACACACACACACACACATATTTATATAAACAGGACACATTAATATAAACAAGATACATAAATCATATATTAACTTTTCATTCTTTCTTATTGTGATGTAGTCGGCAAATTCGGAGTAAAGTATTCCTCCAAACTATACCAGGAAACAAAAAGATCTAGCGAAGTTTGAAGAAATATGTTTCTTGACGCAGTATGGAGGGTTCAAGGCACTCCAATGTACCAAAAGTATATTACCTCCTTAATTAAAACAAGGAATGTGTTTAATGTGTGTGGGGGTGGGGGACGTGTGTGGGGTGAGGTGAGGTGAGGTGTGGGGTGGGGTGTGGGGTGTGGGGAGTGAGGTGTGTGGGGTGTGGTGTGGGGTGGGGTGTGGTGTGAATGGCTGTGAATGGGTGAGAGGAATAATGGGTTAGGAAGTTGGGTGTGCATGGAGAGAGAGAGGGAGTGAATGGGTTGGGAAGTGGGTGTGAATGGGTGAGGTGGAGTGGGTGTGAATGGGTGAGAAGGTGAGAGTGACTAAGTACAGTAATTGAGGACTGATTGAGTGAGTGAGAGTAGCAAAGGATCGATCACAAGAGTTTAATCAATTAAGTGTGTGTGATTATAACTGTAGGTGTGAGTGAGTGAGTGGAGGGAGAGTGAGAGTAGTAGATAAGAGGAGGAGAGAGTGAAAGAGTGAGTGGAGGGAGGAGAGAGTGAATTGTGAGTGAGTGGATGAGAGAGTGAGAGAGTGGAGGAGAGAGTGAGAGAGTAGATAAGAGGAGAAGAGAGTGAAAGAGTGAGTGGAGGAGAAAGTGAATTGTTAGTAAGTGGAGGTGTGAGTGAGTGAGTGGAGGAGAGAGTGAGAGAGTAGATAAGAGGAGGAGAGAGTGAAAGAGTGAGTGGAGGGGAGGAGAGAGTGAAAGAGTGAGTGGAGGGAGGAGAGAGTGAATTGTGAGTGAGAGGAGGGGAGGAGAGAGTGAATTGTGAGTGAGTGGAGGAGAGAGTGAGAGAGTAGATAAGAGGAGGAGAGAATGAAAGAGTGAGTGGAGGGAGGAGAGAGTGAATTGTTTAGTAAGTGGAGGAGAGAGTGAAAGAGTGAGTGAGAGGAGGAGAAAGTGAATTGTGAGTGAGAGGGGGAGAAAGTGAATTGTGAGTGAGTGGAGAAGAGAGTGAGAGAGTGAGTGAGAGGGGGAGAAATTGAATTTGTGGAGAGGTAGGAGAGAGTGAAAGAGTGGATGAGAGGAGGAGAGAGTGAGAGAGTAGATAAGAGGAGGAAAGAGTGGATAAGAAGAGGAGAGAGTGAAAGAGTGGATAATTATCAGCAGGAAAATGAAGAAACACAGAAGAAGCAAATATAAAATATATATACACATTAATTAATTTAAATATATACACACTAATTAATTAATATCCATTCTCTGTGATAATGTCAGAGTAGAAACGAGATTAA
>JAWQEG010002100.1:47500-50405 GCA_033782935.1 Petrolisthes cinctipes | reverse complement strand
CTGTTGCTTGGAATAGTTTGGAGGATTTCAGTTGCTCCAGATTTTCCAACACAAAACTTCCCCCTTAAAAGCAGCTCCGTGGGAAACCGCTAAGCTGACAACTGTGGTCAGAAGGCGCCAATGTGTCTTGTGTACAGCCACAATCAAATAACCACAGACACTTTCCTTCCATCGTAGTAAATATCTTGGTAATAAAGAACAACACGTATATGATTTTGCAACACTTCATAATAATAATAATTGAGGGGGTTGAGTTGACGTTGTATGGTTATATATGAGATGTTTGTATGATTATATTTTGATATGATAGTGATTTATTTGCATGATGGAATGATTTTGCAGCACCTCAAAATAATAATAATTGAAGGGGTTGAGTTGACGTTGTATGATTTTATATGAGATGTTGTATGGTTTACATTTTGATATGATATTGATTCATTTTGCACGGTGGAAGTAAAGAGTTGTTGGTGGTTATTTTATTGTGGCTGGACATGGCAGACGGAACAGACTTCGGGCCACCAAGTTCAAGGACAAATGTTAATGTGTACAGCGACTGTCTGTTGGAATTGTGTCGCGATTTTGGGACGTAAGCAAGAAGAATATTTTGGGACGTAAGCAAGAAGAATATTTTGGGACGTAAGCAAGCAGAATATTTTGGGATGTAAGCAAGAAGAATATTTATTTTGGGGACGTAAGCAAGAAGAATTTTTGCTCTTCTGGTTCTGTTTCCTGGCATACTTTGGAGGAATCAAGACACTCCAATGTAACAAAAGTGAATTACCTCCTTAACACACACACACACACACACACACACTATAGAGCCAACCATCGTACCTAAACCACCTTATCGTGAACACTATGCATGGATATTCTTGACTACAACCACACCCAATTTGACCGAAGTAAGTATTTTGTGATATTGATTCTACCCCTTTTCCTCTGTCTAATTTCCTCAAACAATTCCCATGCTTTTTTGTCTTTCTGCGGCTTTTCTTGTTCTCTCTCTCTCCTCTTATATACCCTCATTTCCTCTCCTCTTTCCTCCTTCTCTTCTCTTCTCTCATCCACTCTCCTCCACCTCCACTCCTCTCTTTAGACCACATCACATTCCTCTTTCCACGTATATATTATGCTATCTTCCACTTCCTTCCTCCACCCCTCCATCCACCTCCACTCCTCTCTTTAGACCACATCACATTCCTCTTTCCACGTATATATTATGCTATCTTCCACTTCCTTCCTCCACTCTTCTCCACCTCCACTCCTCTCTTTAGACCACATCACATTCCTCTTTCCACGTATATATATGCTATCTTCCACTTCCTTCCTCCACCTCTCCTCTCTCGTGTGCAAGAGTTATGTACCGTAACCATGATTCCACCAACACATCTCCCACCACATTAAACATTCACATCCAGAACACGACCTATTTTTAGCGGGTATAATGTTTACCCGCGAGTTTGCTTAGTAATCGCTCGTGGAGGTTTCGGGGCGCAGGGGAAATATGTTGGGAGGGAAGTTGGTGAGTCTATATATTGAGGCTTCCTGGATTTATGGCTGGACTGGGTGCGAATATTTGTGGCCGACTCCTCCTCCTCCTCCTCCTGTGCTATGCGAACGAGGTTATGGGTTTATCGTGGTGAGGTTATACCCACATAATTTGCATGCCTTATTTTCCGTGAACCTGAATCAATCTTGTCGTTTATTCACTTGTTTGTTTGTTTGTTTGTTTGTTTGTTTGTTTGTTTGTTTGCTTTGTTTGTTTGTTTGTTTGTTTGTTTGTTTGTGTTGGTTTGTTTGTTTGTTTTGTTTGTTGGTTTGTTTGTTTGTTTGTTGGTTTGTTTGTTTGTTTGTTTCTTTGTTTGTTTTACTCATTTTTCTACAGGATTCTCAGGTTTGTTTATTTATTTATTTATTGATTCGTTCGTGTGAATTAAGTACCGGTATATAACTTTTTAAATAATTTCACTTCATCATTATTTTCATTTAGTCATTCCTCATTTATTATTATTCATTATTATTATTATTATTATTTTTTTTTTTTTTTTTTTTTTTTATCTTATTCGTCAATTTTCTCTTTTCTTTTGCTTCCACAATATTTATATTCACTTTATTCATTAATTCGTATATTATTTCACTACTCAGACGTGGCCATTCACAGTTCTTACACCACATTCAGAGAGAGAGAGAGAGAGAGAGAGAGAGAGAGAGAGAGAGAGAGGAGAGAGAGGAGAGAGAGAGAGAGAGAGAGAGAGAGCCCAAGATTATACATACACCACCTCCACAAAAAAAATTCCCCCTAAAAAAATGGCACCATGTTTAAGAACCTGTGGTCGTGTATGGAAATTGGAAATATATGCATGATTCCTCCTGACTATGCCACGAAACAGACAAGCTCCTTCCATATAGGTGTGTGTGTGTGTGTGTGTGTAGCAGTTGGTATGTGTGTGTGTGTGTGTGTGTCTGTGTGTGTAGCAGTTGGTATGTATGTTTGTTTCATTTGTTTCACCTGGTCTTTGACCACGTCCTGGACACGTGCTCACCCAACTGTTACCCTCCCGGAATGAGCTCAGAGCTCGTATGACCGATCTTTGGGTAAGGCTGGAACCTTTTTCCACACACCGGGATAGCGACGGTCACAACTCCTCGACTTACGTCCCGTACCTATTCTCTGCTAGGTGAACAGGGGTTACATATTTAAGGAAACAATCCCAAAGCGCGCGCGCGCTGTGTGTGTGTGTCGTGGCAATAGCTGACAGACTCATTTACCCTCAATTTTTCTGGTCCCTTTAAACCTCGGTCGCTTATTCCCCTCCAAATCAAGTTAGTTAGCGAGACCAAAGTGCCGCCTTTCTCTTCCAGGATGTTCTCGCTGGGTATTATATTGTGCTTTAATGTGCACCTA
>JAWQEG010002100.1:0-45000 GCA_033782935.1 Petrolisthes cinctipes | reverse complement strand
TCCTCTTCCTTCTCCTCCTCTTCTTCCTCCTGCTTTGTCTCTATCTCCTCTACCTCTCCCCCTCCTCCTTGCTCGCCTCTCCTCCATTATCAAATTATTTTCAAATTCTTCCTTCTCTAATCCTTATTCTCTTTATATTCTTTCTCTTCTGCACTCCTTCGTGGGAAAACAGAATTTGTGGAAATTCATAAGATTTAAGAAAATAAAATAAAAGATTAAGTAAGCCTAAACATTTGTGAAAGCAGGAATAATATGGTGGAAGGTCGTCAGACAAAAAAAATATTAATAGTTTGTCATGCACAGCCATAAATTGCTAAGGGAGACTATTATACTGAAAAATTAGAGGGATGATGATTCCACCAAACTCTGCCACGAAACACATCCCATATTGATAACAGTGAGGTCGTCTTTTCACTTCCATGATTTGTAGGAATGAGTAGCTTTCCAATTTATCAACAAGACTGTCTTCCCTTAAACTGGACTAGTGAGTTGATGCACACTAATTTCTCTGAATCGTCACTGCTTCTCATTAACTTGTCATAAGGTGATTAATGTGAAGGGTTGCAAATGGAGCATGAATATTCAAGTGGGTGGATGTGTGGGAAGGGCATGCAACACTTCCAAATCCACACCCACATTAGTCCTACTGCCCACACACATACCAACTCACCCAACCACAAATCCATATCCACATTCACCCACCCATGAAATCCACACACACACACACACACACACACACACACATATATTTAATCCATACCCAATTAACCACAAGTCCATATAGGCTACACATCCACATAACCACAAATCCAAACCCTCATTTAGCCAACCATATAATCCTCATCCACACTCACCCATAAACCACACCTACACAATCACCAATCCAAACCCACACTCAGCCACCTTTAAAAGTCATACCCACACAACCACAAATCCACATCCAC
Organism: Petrolisthes cinctipes; assembly: GCA_033782935.1. Classification (NCBI taxonomy): domain Eukaryota; kingdom Metazoa; phylum Arthropoda; class Malacostraca; order Decapoda; family Porcellanidae; genus Petrolisthes; species Petrolisthes cinctipes. The sequence goes on along the minus strand of JAWQEG010002100.1, from coordinate 44,056 downwards.
CTGCACCCAACCACAAATCCATACCCACACTCAGCCACCCATAAAATCCATACTCACACACACCCATACCCACACAACCAAAAATCCATTTCCACCTGCACCCAACCACAAATCCATACCCACACTCAGCCATCCATAAAGTCCATACCCACACAACAAAAAATCCATATCCACCTGCATCCAACCACATATCCATACCCAGTTACCATCCATAAAATCAATGTTTACACTCACCCAACGACGTATCCATACCCACCCTTGAAGTACATTACGTAGCCACCCTCTACAGACACTATTGCAAAAAATTTTGACTGGAACTATTCATGCGAGATTTTTTCCTTCTCCTTTTCAACTACGAGTCCATAATTTGCACTCATTAAAAAAACAGAATGATAAAAAAAAAAAAAAAATCCTTTTCATTCGACTTTCCTAACGAGCTGTGGGAAGTGGTCTGGTCTTGACATTCACTCACAATGTTCCCGCCAAGGATGAGTTCAGATTCCAGCCTTTTTTACTTTCAGATTTTATTCCTCCGCAGAAGAGATCAAGTCTTTTCTTAGTGTACCTACGAGTGGCACGATTTTGCAATATCTTCAAAAAGATTGTTTAAAAGTTTATCTTGATACAACAGTCGCCAACTTTAGCATTATTTTTTAACTAACACTTGACAACTTTTCTTGACCAAGAACTTTCAAAGACAAGAGTATTTCACTCAAGCCATAGACTGCAACTTTCTGTAAGTCATAGCTCATACCGTAGGCAAGGGTGAACACATGACAATTTTGATGTTATTATACACCGCAGACAAGATATTAAGGAGAAAATCTAAGCTAAGATAGTGACTACTTCAACCATAAAGATTGTTGTAGGATCTGGTCACTTTCTAGAGGATTTGACGAGATCTGCCCACATGGATTAAAAATCTACGCGAGGTGTACTGCAACCGGAGGCCTTTTTTTTTTCACTGCTGTGTGGACCGCCAGCACACGGGGATGCATTTCCCTTTGCATGCAGCAGTGTAAACTCCCTCCCCCTTATGGTCCCTTCAGGGCTGGTCTCATGGAAGGTACGGCCCCACTTGTAGCTCTTGTGGTAACGTGGACTTGGGCCCACAGCACTGGCTGTGGGATCAAAGACCTTCCCCCCGATCTCCCTGGCGGTAGGAGACCCCCAGACACCCTGGTCCAGTAAGCTCTGGTCCCATTTCCTTGGGATGTGCTTTGGTAGCCCAGGCATATAGGGCCAGCCCCTCCTTTATTTTAATTTGTTTTTCACTGCGACCAGAGTGTACCAGGGGTCTGTGGGGCAGGAGGCCATTCTGCCCTGGGAGAACATCAACAACAACAACAACAACAACCAGAGTTGGTGGTGTATATTTACACTTACCTTTTATATTTTCATCTCCCCTACATGAGTGTGGTAGAAGGCCACCCTACAACTGGAAGAACCTGTAGGATGATGGAGATGGTGATAGAGAGGTGGAATAGCAAGCATGAAGGATAAAAGTCGTGGTGAAGCAGAGGTATTTTAAGGCTACTAAATCAGTTCTAGATATACAGCACCAGTTTCAAAACCACACGAGGTCACGCAATGTATTTAAAACAATAAAAGCAAATTATGGGATGTGGTCTCCCAAGAAGCACTAGGTATCATCATCTAAAATCAGGAAGGCCCATGTATATTCACATAGACAAGGATTTTAAGGGACTTGGAATGTAGTTTGATAATTAGTGTTTAATGGGTCCTCTTAAATATGAGGTATTTTGTTTCTAGGTAGGCATACAATATTTTGGAAGAACCTGCATTCCCCAAGTAGACTTTTACAGGCCCTAAAAAAAGCAGAAATACACATAAACAGACTGAAATATACTTCCCATCTCCCTATCTTACCATGTCCCCATTATATATTTAGTTGTTGCTGTTGTTGATGTTAGCATTGTATATGGTTCAATCAGAGGATCATTTCATTAAGGTATGAGATATATTTTTATTTGTAGTTACAGAATATATATCTTATAACGTCAACCATATAACTTTTGCCTATCTATCTATTTCTTGCTAACACGGACTGAAACTCATCCACCACCCTCTGTAACTCCCTTTCACTCTCTGCCAGCAACAGTGTCATCCGCAAATAAGCTTGCAACCAAGGACCAATTTACTCCATTCAACCTCAGTTTCGTACCCAGGCCCTCCACCTTTGCCTTCATCTCTCTCATGCAACCATCCATAAAGATATTGAACAACCATGGTGACATGACACACCCCTGCCTCAATCCTACACTGATATCAAAGTTCTCACTCAAATTACCCTCGACCCTCACACAAGCTTTTGCCTCTCTCTTCTGTATATTGTAAATTAGCCTACACTGACTGTCTCTTAACTGACAACATTTGATCATGTTTACTCTAGCTCACTGTAAATTAACATGCATTATTATACACACACTGCATATAGCACAATATATCATGAAAAATTCATAGTTTCAACAACAATATCACTCTTTAAATCAAATATAAATATTCTAATATTATATAGAGCTAATCTATGTATATATGTCACCCTCCAGTGGCCACAAGATTTCACTAGGCCTGAAAGGCACTGTAGCATGAGGGAGGAGATTGAGAGAAGAGGAGGCAAGCATGAAGGAAATATAATGACAGTGAAGACACTTGAAGAAGCAAAAGTGAGGATAACAAAATAAAGGGGACAGCTGAGGAGAATATGGGAGAAAGTCAAGGAAGTGCAATGAACCAGATAATAACCTTTTAATTAAACATGTACAAATAGGAGTCACCCTGAGTCATACCTAACAAACCACCATCATTTCCTACCATTTTGTTCATTTTTTGTTCTGCTCCTGTTTACATATAAATCTGATATATATTTGGGTTTTCTGGCTGGCAAAGTGGCCACAAAAATATCTGGAACATTATCACTAGGAAAAATTTTTAGGCTGTAATTTTTAGGTTTCTTTTGTATGTATTTTAGAGGCTTTGGTGCTTGATGAGTTGAACTTGGAGACACTTCACAGGGTTGTGATTTGCTTCAGTTTTATTCTCCAATTGTGAAGAAATATATATAATAAAAAAAATGGCCCTTTGAGTGTGAGTGTAAATAAATTGTACTGTTCATCTTACCACAAAACTAAGGTTGCTCTAACACTCTGGTAAAGTAGTTCTGACCAGGACTGTACATGGAGCAAATTTCATTATCTTTCAGAATGACACTGTCATATAACAATAACAACAGTTTTCTACATTCACATATAAATTTCCTGTTATTCTAATATCACATGGAATAATCTGAAACCTAATTTGATACTAAATAAAATATATATAAAATAAATATCTCTAGGATATTGGAGGGTTATAAACTTTTGAGAATACAAACTGTAGGAAAGACACACTTGTAATAATGAGTTAGTCCTTATTTTTCATTTACCTTAGCTACTTATGAGTGTCTCCCTGAATAAAATAAAAGGACAAAACTCATGCACCATATCTGGATGTAATCTGGCATAATATTAGTTTTTGTGACATAAAACATGAATTGATGGGATAAAAAAAGAATAAGATAAAGATAGACTGATAAGGAGGTAATGAAGTGCATTGGAGAGCAAAAGTAATTTGGAAGCTCTTATGTCATGGTCACCCTTTATAAAGAATCCAGGAAAGGAGAAAGGCATCACAAGTAGTGACCAGTTGATCAACTGCATTATAGTACAGTACAAGTATAGTTCCAAATCCAGTAAAGTACCATATATTATGCTGTTTACCGATGTAAGCCCATTTAGGACATAGAGTTGTTTCAAAGACTGAGTAAGAACTACTGCAACAATACAGCCTTCAGCCATAAATTTAAATCTATCCTATTCCACTGTGAGGCACACAAGGCTTTCATTCTACACACAGGCTTACTATGCTGGATATATTATAACAATAACAGTATATAAAATTATTATAGCCTAACTGGCATAATGTTAGTTTACCAACATGTTAGAGACATATATATTAAAAGATACTGTACTTGGAATCTTGATGGTGGATTGGAACCTAATGATTCCTCCAAACTATGGTGCATAACACCGTCTATACGGTACTGAAGGGGAATGCTTTATGGCTTAGTTTGGAGGAATCAGTCAGCTTCCAAAAATGCCCACACTATCACAGTCCTCCTTAAGACACTATCTACAACCAATCTTTGGCATATTTCATGGTCAACCAGGTAGAATTAGATATTATGGTTTATGACTGCAATGTACTATATTATCATCAAATAACAACAGTTCTGGGTATCCGGAAAATGTAGATGGTATATCTTATAATTATGCAAAACTGTACACAGAAATAATTACATATAATTATTGAACTATAGAGAATTACCATTGTAACAATATGGACGGCATAAAAAAACATTTGTAGGTATTGCTAATCTATACTCAAAATATCATTATCATCAATACTCCATTTCCCATTTCAAGGGGTGGGGGGGTGGGGGGGCTCCAGCACCAGGGATAGAAAAATGAAAGCAGAATATAGAAAGAAGAAACAGAATACCCAGGAGAGTGGGTCACACTCAACATCCACTCCCCTTTCAAGCCCATGAAAACAAACTTTCATAAATTATATCTCTATCAAAAGGCATCAGTTAGGGAATGTTTATAGTATATGTTTGTACATTATTTTGATCGACATAATGATCCACCCATTCAGCACATAATACAGTATGTATATAATTTGATTCTGAGCAACAATAGCAAAAGGTAGTACCGGTACTGTACAACAGAGTCACTTATAATGAGCAAATTTTAGTCTGGACCAGCACCATCTAAATCCCAAAGAGTGTGCAGTCCATGAGATTCCACTGCAGGACAGAACTTCTCTACTAAGGGAGGGTATAGATAGGAATACATCAATGCTAACTTAGGATGGATTGGATAGGGTGTGTATGTGTAAGGAAGTTGTCATGTGTTGGTGTGTGTTAGGAGTCTGTACATGTAGTTTTTTCCCCCAGTCTACAACTGGGTTCCAACTGGTTCCCTTCACCTAAATAAACATTAACAAACTTTTGATCCGAATATGATCCGTGGCTTATGAGATGTAACTTTGAATAACTTTCTTTTTCTAAACCAACCAAAGAAACCTCACAAATTGAATAAAGACACAAAATAAACTGAACAACATATTTGACAATAAACAAAGCCCTACTCCTTACCAAGTATGACAAGCTTAAGATTAAAGGCATACCAACAGCATGGAAAACTTATCTTGTCTCTCATGAAATGGTAAGATGTTACAAGATCTTGGTATGCTAGTGATTTATAATTTTAGACCATGAGTTTCAATGTTAGTAACAGTACATTATCTAGATACAATACTGGGAGATGCTGGGAGATGCCAAAACATTTGCGCTCGAGGGACAGAGTGTTCAGTACGGTATCCTATACAGGTACAAGAGGCAGACTACAGTACTGCCCAATGCTTGCATAACTGTACTACTGTACTGCAGTAATAAGAAATTTCTGATATGGCAAAATAAATTTGTTCCATTAAAACCTGAATAGTTAAATAAGATGGTATACTGTAACATTTTCCTAGTTATTGCAGTATTCATTTTTTTCTGTTAATAATTTAAAAATTTTGTTTATCCCTACTGTACAGAACAGTAGTTATGACATCACTATCAACTTGGTTTATCCTGGAAACTCTATTTGATGACATTTTACTACCGATTCTTTAGAATAAGAAGCAACAGCAAAACATCATTGTTAAAAAGCAACTCTTACAGTGACATTTTCATCTACATTAAGGGAATAATTACATTTGAGTGAAATAGAAGGTTAATGATCCCTCCAAACTATGCCAGGACGAGCTCAATTCTACTAAAAGGGGATTTGTTTGTTGGCATAGTTTGGAGGAATCATTAACCCCCTAATTTAACCACAAGAAATGATTCCCTTAATATGATGTTACACTTTTTCCCGTTCTTAAAGTTACCTTGAGCTACTTCATGTCTCAAGAGGGACAATGATCTTCGGCTTCTATAAGGGGAACTTGGTCCTCTCTAGTGACTCCCTGTGGATAGGAGGAGGAGGAGGTGGAGGAGGGGGATGCTTTTAAGTGTCTCTCCTCTGTCTCACCCTTGGCAAATACTACCGTCTCCTCGCCCTGATTCTCGTCATCCTCGAGTTTATTGTACTTGTAGTTTTGGGAGCTCTTGTCTTTCATTTTCTGTAAGCATACAAATGTATACAATAATTGATTAGTGAGCAGGAAAAACAGTAACATGGCATAAATGACATGGAATACAAGGTCTACTTATATCCGAATAATAATTTAAAATTGGAGATATAGGAAAAAATATTTATCCTTAAAGAAACAGCTAGAATATAATATTATGTAGGAGAATGATACATAATAAAAAATGAGGTAAAGTACAGTACAGGTAAAATGTCAAGGGAGGTGAAGTTGTTACTCATCTACCTTGACCAGCACACTCATGGGGAGTTTCTGTAGACAAGGAGTTCATCTGTATGAATGAATGACGGCTTAAGGGAGTAAAATACTGTCTGTGAAGTGAAGGTTACTGATCCCTCTAACAATGCCTCAAAATAAGTGATCTGTACTGTAGGAGTCTGCTTCTTGGGACACTATGAGAGGCATCCTTTTTACCACTAATCTATTGACATTTTCCCCCTTTAAGTTAAAAACCTCAGCCTGAGAAAAATAGCTACTCACAGTAGATGATGTCCTTAGGGCAAGTATATCAGCCACTGTATCTGGCATGGGGTGTCCTTGGGTCTCTGGTAGTTTCAAGTTGAGGAAGGCAGCCATGAGTGTGAGGAGGCCCAGGACAGAGAATTGAAGGTTAGGTATGACATCTCCTAACATGAGAATAAAGGGTGCCAGCATTCCTCCAACCCTGGCAGCCACCGACACCAGTCCCATCCCTGCGTTGCGGATGGCAGTCGGGAAAATTTCCCCACTGAGGGAAGAGTGTTCAGATCGGATAAGTCATAGTGTGCTACCATTACCAAACAATATGTATCCACAGAACTATAGAAAAAGTCAAGAAAGTGCTATTTCAATGAACATAAATTACAGTATTTGCAAAATGCTTAAGTTACTCAACAAAATGTAGATGTTTTACTATTACTATAATACCTACCACATAATGAAGCTACACACTCATTTACCAAAATGCCACCAAGATGACACAAAATTAAAACATATATGTCCATGAATGATTAAACTGTAAAAAATAAAAAACTGATAAAATTTGCGAGCCAAAGCCACCTACTGTACATGATCATTACCAAATCCCAACTTCATTACTGTACTTTGTGTTTATTTCTCTCAAATAAATACTTGCCTGTGAATGTAACAAGCAGAAAAACTGGCCGAGATACCCAGCTTGCCACACAGGGCCAGGCCTGTGCATACCATGACAAAGCGCTGGGGTATAAACTGAATACAGAGGCAAGCAATCCCTCCTACGAACATGAAGCCACATAGAGTCGCACGTCTACCCAACCTTAGGATGAAAAATGGGTTTAAGGACAATGAAAATAAAGTTATTCCCTTACACATAACATCTTGCCTGCCACCAGAAGTAATGTCCAGCAGTAACCAATGCTGACCATATTCAATCTCAGTCTACAATAAAACCTCACTGTTTGAACCTCAAATATTTGGAAGCTCCTACAATTCATAATGTTAATCCATCTTGTATTCTACCCCTTCTCACCGAGATATTATATTCTCTATAACAGTCTGAAACAGGAAGGCAGAGTACCCTCAAACCTTGAACTTTTGGACATTTTCTGTTCCTTTCACAATTTATTCCGAGTCTGAACTTACTTTGGCATTTCATATTTTTGGATATTTTTAGATGACCTCCTCTCCCTAGTTATATGTCTAGATTTTCAGAACCCATTGGTTGTATTTGTTACAGTAATAACACCAACAGTCAAATGGTTAATGCAACTGAAAGATGAATCATTGTACAGTAGATAAGATAATTTTCCTTTCAGTACTTACAGGATAAAAACTTCAAAGAGGAATCATAGCCAAGATTATCTTACTTATCAATAATGCTCATTGCAATTATTCCTGCTGGCACCTCGACAAGACCATTTAAAGCTGTTGACATGTAGACATCGCCACCGAGGTCACTGGCAGCCATCGTTAACCCGTAGTAGGTGGCACTATTTACAAACCTGTTCATAAGAAAACATGGCTCATTACAATTCATGCCAGTACATTGTTCTCAAGGAAAGGACAGATTAACAAAGTTAAGGAACACATTTTCTGCAAACCAATTTTTAATTAATTTATTCAAAAAGGAAATTCCCTGCCACTCGAATGCAATACAGGCATACAACCACACTTCTTCAGGACAGCAGAGTGGGCCCTCGTTTTAATACAAATATACGATAAATACCAAAACACTGCTCACTTAAAACAAAACTAATAAATCACATAGTCTATACAGTATAGGAAAGGTCTCTCAAAATGAGAGACTCAAATTAAAATGAATAGTGATCATATGCATGTACCCATATCAAGGATTTACAGTGCATCACTTCATTTGTTTATGGAAAAACAGAACCACATCTTATATTGCCCAACACTAAATTTCCACAAGGGATGGCCAAGAACAACTTTTCCTGTCTGTTTCACATATCTGTTATGTTTTATCTTTTACAGTACTGTACTGTATTCAATATCTGCATTATTTTTAGTAATATTCATTTGTAAAATTTCATTATTACTGTATTCATTACCTGTATTTTTACTTTACATATTCAACACATTTGTTTGTTACATCTCTTACCATGAGAAAATTAGGACGAGTGTGAGAAGAGTGACGTAGGAGTGACTCAAGAGCATACTGAGGCCTGGAGTCTTGTTCTTCTTTCCCTTTCCTGCTGTTACTGAGACTTCCCAGTGTGAAGGCAGATTCTTGAGTGTCCCATTTAATTTAGCTATTCCCTCCAGCACTTCTTTGGCTTCCTCTGCTCGCCCTACAGATGCCAGCCACCGTGGACTCTCGGGTAAATAACTGTGAAAGTGAATCATTGCTTACATCCATCCATCCATTTAACCATCCATGCATCCATTCATCCATCCATCCATTTAACCATTCATCCATCCATTCATTTAACCATTCATCCATCCATTTAACCATCCATCCATTTAACCATCCATCCATCCATCCATCCACTCATTTAACCATTCATCCATTTAACCATCCATTTGGCAGATCTGAGGCAACGTGTTCCTCCAATCTGTACCACAAAACAAACCACCTATTGTACAACCATACATTGGGTATCTGTTTTTTAGCACAATTTAAAGTAAGCACTATCTTCTACTTCATAGACAATATTTTCATCATCATCAATACTTTATTTCCCAATTCAAGAGGTGGTGGGCACAAAAGTGATCAGTCACTTAATTAACTGTTCCATAAAATACTCAAAACTTTCGAAATTTTTTGATCAACCTTGAAAGAAAATTGATTGATTGATATTAGGCACCGCAACAGCAAAGTCATATAGCGCCAGAGAAAGGTGATAGAGAGGTGTGACAGCAAGCAGGAAGGAAATAAAATGAAAAGAGGGACAGTTGAAGGACTGAAAGGGAGTGGCTGGGGCCGAAGGGACGCAAAAACCCTTAAAGTATTGCCCGAATCACTGCAGGCAATACCCCTCTACGGGGCCTTGAAAGAAAAGCAACTGATATAATAATATAAACCTCTATTTCTTACCAAGAGAAAATGAAGACCAAACCCAAGACTGAGCAGACTATTAGCTGTAAGAAAAATGCTACACTGACATCAGAAAGTTTCACTTACCATGGGAGGAGAAGGAAGACAATACCGGAGACTGAGCAAACAAAGGTGAGAATCCTCCATGTGCTGACCACTGCAGCCAGGGCTGAAAAGACAGCAATACCCACAGCAAAGGACATCCCCAAGCAGATACCACAGAAGCTGCGCCACTCTGAACCCACCAGCTCTTGTGAGAGTACAAAGCTCACCAGGATAACAATTGCACATGACATCCCACCAAAAAATCTAAAAAATGGAAAAATGGAGAGAGTTAATATAAAAATTAAGTTTTGTGTACTATAATAAATTAAATAAAAAGTAAATTAGAATATATCACAAGATAAATGGAAATATAAGAAATCTACAGTAGCTACAGCATAGAGTAGTGGGGATGAGAGTTAATAAAAAGATGAACTGCATTTCTTTGGTAGTACAGTACAGGCTGGTCTAAAAGTCTCCAAGCATTGGGGAGGTAATCCCTTTTTGAAACAAATTGTCACTTTATTTACATAACATACTGAACATGGTTATCTCTACCCAGAAAACACACAGAAATGAGTCTTTCTCACTCACGAAAAATGAACATTAACACATCTGGTGTTATAAAGAAAAAAGACAATTATTTGTACTGCAAAATTGTGAACAGAAATAAATGATCACTGTAATTTTCAGATTTGGTTAAGGAAATGACCAAACTCACTCTTGTAATATTCCCTATACTATTCCACAGCATGCAGGGTGAGTCAGTAACAAATCACATATTTAAAAAAGTTACAATACTAATGATGTAACTGATCAGGAAACACACAGAGCCAAGCATATTTTTCAACAATTTCTGCCAAGTAAATCACATTCGTTCTCTAACCACTTCAGCTTTATGATGGCAGCTTCTGGTCTGAAGTTTAATAATGTAGCAGCTTGGCTGTCTATAACCATGCTTACATAACCCTTTTTTAATCTTCTAAAGTTATGGTTGCAGTGAAAAACTAATCAAGCATTCATCCAATTAATAAAGCTATCAGATTCTCTTTGAAAGATTAATAAGACAAAGCTTAGCCAATGGCTATCAACAGACATATGTTAATTCCAATATCTTCTGATTAGTCAGGCAGAAATGGCACAATTTGACATTCATGATATTAATGTTAAGAACAATAACTGCAACACCAAATGAAAAGTTGGTAGATCAAACTTTACACTAAGTCTGAAAATGTCTAATTTTATCCATAGTGTGGAAGTTAGACGGCATTAGAGAGTTAGACTTGCTCAAATATCAAGCATATGCAAAAACATTTTAATCTCCAATATATTTTGTCCTCATGAATATCATTACTTAGTCCTAGTTCATGTCATGGTGAACCCAGTGGCCTACAAAAGTTGGTTTCACCCTGGGACTGCAGACCACTATCATCCTGGTAAAAAAAATAATATCAGTCTTAATGGCCCTGTGATGTTGCAGAAGATCAATACACTACAGTTCAGTTTCCTTCAAGTTAATACAACATAGTATTACACTGTAGTAGGCACCATCAGCATGGCTGGTGGTGTTGTTACATAGTTTGGATGAAGCAGTAGCTCCAATTTCTCATAACTTGGTTCCATTAACCATACTATACAAGTACTGTATGTACTGTAACTTATTATTTTTAATGACATTTAAGCTGCATTTTCTACAATATATTACTGACTCTGTGGCACTTGTACAAAAGCAGGAAACTAATTGATGATCATCAATGTTACATCTTAAGGTGCCTGTACAGTTAGCCCTCAATACAGTGTATTTATACATAGGGGCTGTGTATTTGTATACAGGACAAAATAAAAAGGTCTTAACCCTAAGGACAATGGAGGGTCAGTGGTAAGGTGGGAGACATAAAGGAGATATGTGAGGGAGGAAAGGATGGGTTGGAGTACAAGTACGGAGGAGGGAAAGAGTGACAAGAGTTGAATACTTGGGGAAGTGGCCAGCTAATAACCAACTCACCTGAGCACCAGCATAATGAGGTAGGAAGGGGAAAAGGCACTGAATCCCTCGAATGCAATAGTGCCCAGGAGCGCCCCCATGAGGGTACGGAGGCGGCCGAGCCTGTCAGCCATCCCTCCTAGCAACAGGGCTCCACTCATCACACCGCCCATCCATACTGACTGCACCAGAGCCACTTTGTACTTCTCACTACAGATCAGGTGCCACTGAAAATAAATAACTCTGTGAAGATTAACAACTCTACCAGAAGACTTTATGGAGCAATGAATGCAAGCCTGCTTCTAGGTCTTGTCAGTAACTGTGAGTGTTGGAATGGTTACACTACTTATAAACGTCAACATTCATTCATATACCAGGACTATAATAGGCTCCACAATACTGATATCTGCACAGGCAAAGAAATCCTTCCATATGCTTGTTTATGGTGAGTTGGGAAGGACTGTGAAGCTATTGATACATATGGGGTGCATTACAAATTATGCACCAGTGAATGAGAGGAACAAGATGGGGAGAGAGAGGATGAGATATTTCTGGGAGGAGCTAAATGGGTGTTTGAGGAAGTCTGAGAGTGGGAGGAGGATTGTAATGATGGGAGACATGAATGGGAAAGTGGGAAATGAGAAAGTACGAAGCCTTTGTTGGTTAATGGGGTGAGGAAGGAATGAATAAGAATGGGGAGTATCTGGTGGATGTCTGTGCTGAGATGGGGTTGTTCTTGGCCAACACCTTCTTTGAGCACAAGATGATACACCGGTATACATGGAGGAGAACAAAAGAGTTTAATTGATTATGTACCTGTGGATGAAAGATTACGGAAAGATGTGATGGATGCTAAAGTAGTGAGAGGAATAGTTCAATGCTCTGACCATTTTGCTGTCTTGGTAAGGATTAAGGTCAGGGTTAAGTGGGAGTACTGTAGAAGGGATGAAGGGGGGAACAAGAGGGAGGTGGCAAGTGGAAGATTGAATGACATTGAGTATAGAGAGGTATATAAGAGGAGGGTGGGTGAGGTGCTGGAGGATGTGTATGAAATGCTTAAGACACTAGTAATGAGGACAGCAGCAGAGGTAGTGGGATACAAGACACAGAAGAGGGGCAAGAAAGGGAGTGCATGGTGGTCAGAAGAAGTGAAAGATGCAGTAGAGAAGAAAAGAAAGGCATATACAGTATAGTAGGAGAACATTACTGAGGAATGTGTCAGAGGAGGTGAAAGAGAGGTGGAAAAGCGTAATACATTGAGGTGGTTTGGACATGTGGAGAGAATGCAAGGTGTGGAGTTTGTAAAGGTGTATGGAAGTGAAGTTGTGGGACCTGGTGTGAGAGGCAGACCTCCGGTTAGATGGCAGAACAGAGTGGAAGAGTATGTAAGGGAGAGAAATGTGAGGGGCAGAGTAGGGCTTGACCAAGTAAGGAAGGAGTGTTGGAACAGGGAAAACTGGAGACACTTCTACCATGGCCACCCCCTTGGGGGTTGTTTCCGGAGGGAATGAGGCATCAGAGCTATACAGAAGTCTGTATATTGCTGAAGACTACTTACTTCTGTGGCAAATGATTTGTACTGTGAGGTGTATTCAACACGGATGCATTTGGAAGGCGAATTATCAACACAGTGATTAACCAATGTCTCATTGTGTCCACCTTTGATGTCACTGCCCACTACGTGACAAACAAATGATGGCTCCAGGCCTGAAAGATAATTATAAATAATTGTTAGATGTGAAGACTTGTAAATGGTCGTGAATTATTGAATACGCAATGTTGGTGATGAAGAGAACATGTTTACTAGATAGTTTATATATTATGTAAACCTATGGGTAATGAAGATGCTTTGTAGGCCATGATGATATTCATAGACCGAGAAGCGATGATAGGAGGTAGCAATTATATAAAAGATCTGTCTTAATGAAGATATTAAAGGTACCGAGGTACAGTATAACAACAGCAGCTGTGATAAATGTAGCAGAGAACACCTGGCACTTGATGTGGATCTTTTTTTGGCAGCTACATTTAAGTCACATCTCTGAGAAAGATGAGATGTACTATAGATTAGGCCTTTAGGAATTATTGAGCTGCCAATGAGGCGAAGTCAGGCAGGGTGAATCAAGCGTTTTTCATGATCCACATCACTTTGCTACAAAGACTATCACAGTTTACAGGATAATCCTTATAGTTCTTCATTGTGTTGTTGCTTTTGTATATTAATATGTGACATTACAGTACATTCACATAATATGAGAATGAGAGAAAATATGAGTCACATACTCTGCCTCTACAGTTTGTGAAAATTATAAAATCTATTGTAGAAAATTCTCCACTGCTTCCTAAACCCCCATAAATCTAAAAATATTACATACAGTAATTTTCTTTCATATAAATCAACAGGAGCTGTTTATCTGTGTTTTTGGCAGTATAACAGCTGGGAGTTAAAAACATGACAAGATTAAAAAGAAAGAATGATGGACTCCCAAATGATAAGGCATTAATAACCTATCAAGTCAGTTAAGCTGGTTGAACTTGACTGACATAATCACAGAGTTATCAAATGGCTGCATAATTTCCAACACCCACCTGATAAATGCTTAGTAAATCATATAAATCAAATAAATCAATCATGTAAATACAAGCATAAAATAAGATGTAATTACTGTACTGTACTTCTTATATCTCTGGTATACCTATCATGAATTAATCATCAGACCAGTTCCCTATGAATAATGTGAATATAACATGATATATATCTTAACATCATCATCATCAAGAGTGGATTAACTGCAACATTTATGTATATTTATAGCTGGTACTGTACATAATCAAAAGTACGTCAATCTTCAGTGGATCACATTGACGGTGCATTCACATTAAACGTGCAACAGCATCAGAAGAAGAGCTAATATGTATGACAGCTTGATGGAGCATGCCAGATAGGTGAAAATCATATTAAATCATTCATCCATCAAAATTCATACCTTGTTGAAGTGAAGTTACCATTAGCTGCTGGGTATGCTTTTTACATAATGATTTACTGTGTTGCTAACATGATACCAAAGCAGGAGGTCTCTATCTTTAAGTATACAACAAAGCAGGTAATACTTTCTCACACTTTTGTCTATATACAATACACATATCAAAAAGGGAAGGTTATGGACAACACGATTAACAGGCTTGAAGGAAATGCAAAGAAACAGAGACAGCTTCTTGGCAAGTTTATAGGAAATAAGAGAATATGAAGAAATCAGTTCAGAACAAGCAGAGAAAGAACTAAAAATGAAGCACAGTAATTTTAAAAGAAAGACATGAAAAGCAGAGACAGTTGATTGAAGATGAGAAAGTTTTCAGGTGAGGCAATTGTATAAACAGCCAAATATTTTTTACTCAGGTTGCAGTATCCAGCAACTTTCCAGGGAGGATTACCACAACAAAAAATAAAATAATTTTATTTAGCTCATTACACAAATAATTAGACAAAACTGTTTAGCGCTGTACCTACCAGTAAAGACTGAGAGTAGCATGTGGAAGGCTACGTAGATCTGGAGGAAACTTAAGCACACAAAGTATATCTTCTGACTCCATCCAAACTGCCCTGTTATGCTCAACACATCATCCACTGTTAAGTTCTTCATAGTTTTATCACTTGTGTCACTGTCTGTTTCATCTGCTTCTTTTGTCATCAAATGCATTTAATGCACTTATGATATGATGTGTAATGAAACCTTCTACTGTACTACCTAACCATAAGAATCACATCTTGTTGATTAGATCCACATATAAAAATAGTATCTTTCAGTCAAGGCATAGTACTCTTGATGTACTGTACTTGTCACCTATGTATCGGTAGTGTTTTAAACAAAAAATTTCATATAACGTTATAATATTTTAACATGTAATTTTGCAAATGTCAAAATGCAGTTCAAATAAGAAAATCTCTTTATTCTCTCCATACAACTCTGCTTTCTTTCTTTCTAATAGCTTTTCACAGAAACGTACAATTGCATTAAGACGTTACTGCAATACGATTTCGCGACTTAAGGCAATCGTTCATAAATTGGACACCACTGATTCCTTTACATTTGGCTCAAAAAACAGGTAACTTCAGTATGGATGATCTGTTTGTTAAAGCAGTTTGAAAGAATCACCTTAAAGCCAGATAAATCATGGCCCCTTAACCATACCGCTATTAGTTCTACAGAAAAAGGGAAATAAAAAACGCATCCATTCCAGTCTCCAATGGCTTACTGGATGATTAGGTTTGTTACTAAGGTTTACAGTCATGAAATCCACCCACATGCTGTCTTATGGCAGGTTAGGAAGGGATGCAAAGAGGTGTTGAACTCTGGACACACTTGGAGAGCCAGTGGTGTGGTCAGAGTGAACATTATAACTAAGCCACATGGAGTCTCCACTTTATATTACATTCATAACAAGACATAAGGTGTAGGGTATGTTTTAAACAGTACAACTCCCAAGCAGTATACAGAATGGAGAAAAATTACGGTTACAGTTGACAGAGAAAAACTTTCTACAAAAGTTACAGATAAGTTACAGCAACAGCCACAACAGAAAATAAGCATAGGAAATTTTGCCTTAATGCAGAACAAAATTCTCATGGATGAAAGTATAATTAGAAGGTAAAGAAAGAAGACATGGACAACCTTCAGAATTCACAAAAGAGAAGTGTCGCCTCTCTATTATATGAAAATTCTACTCAACACCAATATACTGTACCAACAAACAATGTTAAAAATTGGTGGAAGGCACCCCACCAATGGATCAGGCATAGCAGCACAAAATACACCTTTTGTGACACTCCAAAGGTTCCAATGTCCTCCAAAACCTCATCCACAGTAAGACTATGTCCTCGTCGCATCATATCAGTCATCTGCAACACAATTTTATGTTATGCTAAAGCTGTTTGGGAACAGAATCATGGGTATCTTCTTGATGAGTTGAAGGATACTGGTAGTAATTGGCTCTCAAATACTCACTAAAGAAAGTACAGTTGCCTCTACTTCTGATTTACCCACTTAGCATTAACAATAATAATAAAAAAAACTTATATTTGGCCAAAATCCAACTCATACAGGTTTAAAGGTTTTAATCAGATTTGGAGTCATCAAGGAAATAAGAAAAATGTGCAGTTCCTTAAAGGTACTCTATGGGAAGGAGCAGCAGGAAACCCTATCCACAGTGGCTTAGGATAGGTTGGAGAAGGTATGTGTATGGAAGAGATGGGTAATTTATGACAGTTGCAATGTCTTGTATATGTGTGTGTGTTAGGAGTCTGTAGTTACTTCCCCTAGTCTACCACCCACAATAGTCTATAACTAGATACAGTACCTCCATTGTAAGGGTAAACAAGGAAACAGGAGCTTAGGAATTATGTAGTCATGGCAAAAAAAAAATAAAAAAAATAATCCATATAGGGTGTAACTCACATAAGAGTTTGAGTTTCCTTCTGTTCCATAGCTGATAAATTTTCCAATAAGTAGTTTAAGTACCATCTTTTAATTTACTTCAAGCAGCTATGTACTACTTAAAACAGTAACATCTGTGAACGTGAAAACATTAGACAGCAAATTGTTTGAGTTACCTATATGTGGATGATTTTTATTGACCACAACTGTACAATGATTCCCCAGTCTGGGAAATGAACCAGAAATCTTTTATGTGTGAAGAGTGTTTCAGCCACTAAACCACTGATACTCCGGCTGTAGTAGTAATCATAATGCCACATTAGCAATATCTGTCCAAGATGAGAGCTGCAACCCCTTGGATACATGCATCACTTTCAGGTTTTCAAAGTATCTTGTTCCTCATCTCAAAGCTTGTCAGCCTTTTTACTGTACAGTATTAATCTCCTTCCAGTAGCTTATGACCTCATTTATTATTTTGCCATAAGTATTTTCTTTTTAAATCAATCAAATGGTGAAGAGAAACTTGCTCACTAAAGTTTTACCTTCACACTCACAAACCTCAATCAATCAAGTGTGTATCCTAAATGTCTGTCATTCTTGTTTGGCAAGGATCTCCTGCTAGAGGGCATTGTAAAGGGATGAAATGGATGGGCGGCTCTGTTCTGGCCCAAGGCACTGTTTACTTAAATTGGCAAGGAGGCACTCTTTCTGTGTGTCATTGTTCTTCTTATAAAGTAGTACCTGTATCATGTAGCCCAGACTGTAAACATCTCCTTGACGTGTGACAGGTTGGCATTCTGAGTATACCTCAGGGGCCAGCCACTTGTACTTTCTTCTTCTATTGTACTCACGTTCTGCTGAGGTTTCGTATTTGCGACTTAAGCGGTATGCTGCTTCTCCCAGCCGACAAACATGGCCAGCATCAAGAAGTGTTACTGTGGTGTGCAGTTCTCGTTCCTTGACGCTGATGTTTTGTGGCTTGATATCATTATGTGCAAACCCAGCATTGTGCATGTCTTCTAACACAGTGCACAGTTCCTTGATAGCCACAAAGATCATCAGACCATTGGGACAGGGATGGGAATCTAGAACATCTAACAAGGTACGTTCGTGTCGGGTCATGACGATGCTGATTGGGTCATGAGCCACCACCACCAGGCGTGGAAACCCATTCAACTATGCCAGCATTGTGAGGGTTCTGGCTTCCTTCATGGCAATTGTCAAAGCTGTTAATCGTGGAGTAATTGTGAATACCTTGATACAAAGAGGTGGGTGATTAGGCCAGTAGCGAGGATTGAGTGCATACACCACTGCAGATATACCAACTCCCAACTCCAACCTAGAATCAGCATTGTACTTTACTGATTCCACTTCAGGGATTCCACAGTTTTTACGATTTATGATCTCTGGTTGCCATATTGGAAAATCCTCTGAAAGCTCTTGATCAAATATCTCCTGAAATTCATCATTCAAATCTGGTGAAGTGTGCCCTGGCTTTGGGTAATTCAGAACAGCTCCCTTCTTCCAAAACATAGAAATTACATTCTGCCCTAAACTAAGGGTTACCGGTACTAATTTTTTACTTTCTTTTCTTTTAATAATGCAGTGGTAGAGCAGTACTACAGCCACCATCAAGATGCCTCTTATTACAATGTGTCCCACTGCATACGGTAACTCCTTCTGCAAGACATGATGCAGCTTCACTCGCAGATTGTAGGTGATAATTGTACCCAAGTAAGGAACAGATCTCCAGGGTTGAGGGGCTTCTTCAGGGTAAGTCAACATAAATGCATCACTGCTAGTGGTACAGCTGTTGAATCTGCTGCATATAACTGGCAAAGATAATAGGAAATTTCCAGTATAGTAGAGAATACTGTCAGTGATCATCAAAGTGTTTTTATATTCTTTGATTTTTGCAGCTAAGAGTTCATTCTCCTTGTCCAGATGGTGTTGGTGTAGTGCCGGTATAGCTATCACCACCACCAGTATTACTGCTGCTACACTAACACAAGAAAAACTAGTATACCTTCCCATTTAGATCTTTATATTAGTGAGATTCCCGGTAAAAAAAAGAAAATATCACTTAGATTGAAAGAATGCCTAACAGTAACAATGGCCATGAAGGCAGTACTGTACAATCATTCTGTAGTGAAGCTGGAACTTGCATAGCCTACCACTGTTCATGTGTTGTTCTATACAACTTTATAAAGCAGACAGCACTTGTATGGAATGTCACACCTTTGGTAACAAGTTAATCAGTGTTAGCTCGTCAATGACAAAAAATTTTCCTTTCTTTCATCGTCATTCCTTCAGTATTGGTATCTGTCGTGAATCAGAATCTTAACTATAACCAGTAGTGAAGATGTTCATGACCTGTTATCAAGAGGGTTCAGTCATCACTATTCCACCAGGAAAAATACTTGACAACATTCCTTCAACATGTGGACCATATTCAAGAACATTGATGGTGTATACGATGGTGTGGTACCGGTACGATGGCTCAATTGTTTGTCTATGGAGCTGTCGCATTGGTACCAAGCCATCGTATGCACCACAGATGTTCTTGAGTCGATCAAAATGAGCGACAATTAACAAATAAAATTATGCCAAGTGAATAGTGAAGATAATAATGCAGACCCTAAGTGAAAGAACATGTAAACACTTAAAATACCTAGCACATAAAATTATACCTAGTGATTAGTGAAGATAAGTGAAAGAGCATGTAAACTTTCAAAATAAAATTATACCTAGTGATTACTGAAGATAAGTGAAAGATTTAGGCTAATTGTTCAAAATAATTAGCACTTAAAATTATACATAGTGATTACTGAAGATAAGTGAAAGATTCAATCGTTCAAAATAATTAGCACATAAAATTATACCTAGTCATTAGTGAAGATAATAATGCAGAACCTGAGAGAACATGTAAAAACTCAAAATAATTAGCACATAATTTATTTAGCACAAAATTATACCTAGTGAATAGTGAAGATAATACTTTTGCAGCAGAACCCAAGTGAAAACACAAGTAAACAATCAAAATGAGTGGCAAAAATTAGCACACAAAAATATGCCTAGTGAATAGTGAAGATTATTATGCAGAACCCAAGTGAAAGAAGTCCAGATATTGGCTTTTTTTTATTTATTCATTTTTTTTTTACCACTATACTGATAAGGGTGAGGTTAGTAGTAGCTAAGATGCATATTTACCCTCAGCCTGAAATACACATATGCCTACTACTACTACTACTACTACTACTACTACTACTACTACTACTATTTTCATCAGTACCACACTGCCAGGGCTAGGGAAAAAAAATGAGAAATATCTAAATACAAGCACAGCAGTCCCAAAACTTAAAAAAAAAGAAAAAAGAAAAAACAATTAAAAATCCAGCAATAGGTTTGTAAGTAAGTTAGGTTAGGTTAGATTAGCTTAGGTCAGGAAAGGTCGTCACATTTGAGGTTTTTTCTCACAATAATTTGGTAAAATTTGAAGAGAACGCCCAAATACAAACTGGAAAAAAAACAAAAAAATGGAAAAGACCAGATGAACTTGTTCTAAAGAAATAAGCTGCCACTCTGGGCGGTATGCAAGAACTTTGATGGTGTATACAATGGCACGGTACCGGTATGACACCTCCATAGACAAACAACACAGCCATCGTACCGGTACCACACCATCGTCAACACCACAAATGTTCTTGCATATGGTCCATAATCAAGTCTATAACTGTATGTTGTATGCAAACCACTCCCCAAAAATAACTTGTCATATAGTTACTCATGTTGTAGGAATATATTATTAAGCCAGTTGACATCACTGAGTTCTGTGATATTAATTAATTTGCCCCGGTCACTTTATGGTAGTTTACACCAGTTATATCCCGGTAGTTTGCCCAGGTTAGGTCCCGGTAGTTTGCCCAGGTTAGGTCCTGCTAGTCTGCTGTGGTTTAGGTTAGGTTAGGTCAGGTTAGGTCAGACTAATTTCCAAATTAACCATTTGTATTGGGGGCATCTCCGAGAAAAACACCAAAGATGAAAAGTGTGTTTTAGAATGGTCCAAAATAGTGGGTAATGATACTAAAATATACAATATAGTGAACGGAGTACTTCTATACTTTTACCGAAAATAGTCTTAGAATGGTCTAAATAAGTGGGGGTATTTATTGAAAGAATTACCATTTTGTAGCAGTGTTGCCAGATCCGGCTAGGTCCCAGTATTTTGCCCCGGTCATTTCCTGTACTTTACCATGGATATTTCCCGGTAGTTTGCCCAGGTTAGGTCCCGGTAGTCTGCTGTGGTCTAGTCTAGGTTAGGTTAGGTTAGGTTAGGTTAGGTTAGGTTAGGTTAGGTTAGGTTAGGTTAGGTTAGGTTAGGTTAGGTCAGGTCAGGTAAGGTTAGGCTAATTTCAAAATGCCCAAATTGAATATGCCCTATCTTGGAAATGGAGCATTTGTGGAGGAAATGCCATAGAAGAAAATAGTCTTAAAATGGTCTAAATAAGTGGGTAATGAAGGTAGAAAATAGTCTTAGAATGGTCTAAATAAGTGGGTAATGAAGGTAGAAAATAGTCTTAGAATGGTCTAAATAAGTGGGTAATGAAGGTAGAAAATAGTCTTAGAATGGTCTAACATTAAATAAGTGGGTAATAAAGGTAGAAAATAGTCTTAGAATGGTCTAAATAACTGGGTACGGTAATGAAGGTAGAAATAGGGTATTATTACAGAATAACTGGGTTTTTGGCTAGGATCGCGCAGTGTTACCACATTTGGCTAGGTCCCGGAAATTTGCCCCAGTCACTTTATGATAGTTTACACTGGTTATATCCCGGTAGTTTACCCAGGTTAGGTCCCGGTAGTCTGCTGTGGTCTAGGTTAGTCTAGGTTAGGTTAGGTCAGACTAATTTCCAAATTATGTTTGTAAAACGGGGCATATCTCGAAAACGGGGCATCTCCGAGAGAAACACCATAGATGAAAAGTGTCTTAGAATGGTCCAAAATAGTGGGTAATGATACTAATATAGTGAACCCAGTTCTTCTGTAAATTTACCGAAAATAGTCTTAGAATGGTCTAAATAAGTGGGTACGGTAATGCAGGTAGAAAAACCGAAACCATATGCAATAACGTAATTCTTTCAACATTTACCGAGTTGAGAACCACAGTGGCCTATAGGGTGTCTAAAAATAAATTCTTTCAATATTTACCAAGTTGAGAACCACAGTGGCCTATAGGGTGTCTAAAAATGCAATATGTCCAGGTAATTCAGAGGTTCACACGGCATTATTCACATTATTAATTAGTCTATCACAACCAACCAAAAACACATTATTAATTAGTCTATCACAACCAAAAACACATTATTAATTAGTCTATCACAACCAACCAAAAACACGTTATTAATTAGTCTATCACAACCAACCAAAAACACACACATTATTATTATACAGATATCAAACTTATATAATCCTTCTTGATGTCTCTATAACAACTTCACCAATTTAATACTATACCATTCACTTTACACAATCTCAATAAGTTACACAATCTCAATAAGTAACACCTGTGATGATAATATTATTCAGTGTTGCCATCTTGCCAACCAACCTGCCAGTTATACTATTATTATTTTTATTTATTTCCTCAACTTCAACATCATCAGAATTTCTCTTTTTATCTCAATAATTGCCTGTTTACTAGTCTCCTATTTTTTTCTTCTATTTCCCTGTTTACTCTCCTATTTTTCCTTCTATTTCCCTTTTTATCTCAATAATTCCGTTTACTCTCCTAGTTTTCCTTCTATTTCCGTTTACTCTCTTATTTTTCCTTCTATTTTCCTTTTTATCTCAATAATTCCCTGTTTACTCGTCTCCTATTTTTCCTTCTATTTCCCTGTTTACTCTCTTATTTTTACTTCTATTTCCCTTTTTATCTCAATAATTCCGTTTACTCTCCTATTTTTCCTTCTATTTCCCTTTTTATCTCAATAATTCCGTTTACTCTCCTATTTTTCCTTCTATTTCCCTTTTTATTCTCCTATTTTTCCTTCTATTTCCCTTTTTATCTCAATAATTCCCTGTTTACTCGTCTCCTATTTTTTTCTTCCATTTCCGTTTATTCTCCTATTTTTCCTTCTATTTCCCTTTTTATCTCAATAATTCCGTTTACTCTCCTAGTTTTCCTTCTATTTCCGTTTACTCTCCTATTTTTCCTTCTATTTCCCTTTTTATCTCAATAATTCCGTTTACTCTTCTATTTTTCCTTCTATTTCCGTTTACTCTCTTATTTTTCCTTCTATTTCCCTTTTTATCTCAATAATTCCGTTTACTCCTCTCCTATTTTTCCTTCTATTTCCCTTTTTATCTCAATAATTCCGTTTAGTCTCCTATTTTTCCTTCTATTTCCCTGTTTACTCTCCTATTTTTCCTTCTATTTCCCTTTTTATCTCAATAATTCCGTTTACTCGTCTCCTATTTTTTTCCTTCTATTTCCCTGTTTACTCTCCTATTTTTACTTCTATTTCCCTTTTTTATCTCAATAATTCCCTGTTTACTCGTCTCCTATTTTTCCTTCTATTTCCCTGTTTAGTCTCCTATTTTTCCTTCTATTTCCCTTTTTATCTCAATAATTCCGTTTACTCTCCTATTTTTCCTTCTATTTCCCTGTTTACTCTCCTATTTTTCCTTCTATTTCCCTTTTTATCTCAATAATTCCGTTTACTCCTCTCCTATTTTTCCTTCTACTTCCCTGTTTACTCTCTTATTTTTCCTTCTATTTCCCTTTTTATCTCAATAATTCCCTCTTTACTCTCCTATTTTTCCTTCTATTTCCCTGTTTACTCTCCTATTTTTCCTTCTATTTCCCTTTTTATCTCAATAATTCCCTGTTTACTCCTCTCCTATTTTTCCTTCTATTTCCCTGTTTACTCTCCTAATTTTCCTTCTATTTCCCTTTTTATCTCAATAATTCCGTTTACTCTCCTATTTTTCCTTCTATTTCCCTTTTTAGCTCAATAATTCCCTCTTTACTCTCCTATTTTTCCTTCTCTTTCCTTCCTGCTTGCTGTCTCACCTCTCTATCACCTTCTTAAGGGGGTGCGGGAGTAGGGGACAGGCTTGGGGGGGGGACTAGGGGGTGCGGGCATAGGGGGACAGACTTGGGGTGGGTAGAAAGCCTGTAACCTATTCCCTCACCCCCCTAACCCCCCCCTCCAAGCCTGTCCCCCTACTCCCGCACCCCCCAAAACCCCCCGCACCCTCCCAAGCCTGTCCCCCTACTCCCGCACCCCCTTAAAGTTCAAGTTGTGGGTGCCGCAGAGGAGGATTAGGAAGGGGGTTAGGATAAGGTTGGATTAGGTCAGGGTCTGCGGGTTGAGGATTAGGATTGGGGAGGTAATGATTGGTGATCCCATTTCTAAACGTATCAAGAGTGGAGCTATTAACTACGTGAAATGGGAGATCTTGCAGCTGGTGTAATTTTTTCAGGTGTTATATTATTTCAGCTGTTATTTCTTTTTATGTGTTATTTCTTTTTCAGGTGTTATTTCTTTTTCAGAAGTTATTTCTTTTTCAGAAGTTATTTCTTTTCAGGTGTAATTTCTTATCAGGTGTTATTGTTTTTTTTTTTCAGGTGCTATTATTTGGTCAGAGCACTGAAAGAAAAGGCATGAAGCCGAGAATGAGTACCTGAATGCATGGACAGCATATGTTAAGCAGCAGAGAGTTGCAAAGCGAAAGATTAGAGATGAAAAGGTAAAATGTGAAAGGAGAGTGATTCAGAACCTAAAGGAAAATGGGTTGGAAGGTGGCCGTGAATGGTACAGGTTGATGAGAGGGGAGGGAATGTCCAGTACTGAAAGTGTAGACAGCCTCAAGGTAAATGGTGTATGTATAACTGACAAGGAAGAAATGAGAAATGCCATAAAAGAGTTCTGGGAGAATATTGGAGGTGTAGGTGAGGTGACTGATGAAAGAGAAGAGTGTAACACTGGAATGGAAGGATGCAGAGAAACTGAATGTAAGAATTAATAGAGAAGAAGTTGAAAGATGTGTGAAAAGGCAGAAAAACTATAAGGCCGCAGGACCAGATGATATTCCGTATGAAATGTACAAGAATAGAGGTGAGTTTGCGGTTGAGAAGATGAATGAGTTTTTTTTTTTAACAAAGTGTGGGAAAAAGAGAGAGTACCTAAGAGATGGAATGAATGTAGAGTGACGTTGCTGCATAAGGGAGGCTGTAAGAGTAAGAATGAGCTTAAAAACTACAGACCAATAGCCCTACTGAACACATTGGGAAACATTTTCAGTGCAGTGTTGAACGAAAGATTGTGGAGATGGATCGAGAAATTCAGAGTGCTGGGTGAAGAGCAAAATGGCTTCCGTAAAGATAGGAGAGCAGAAGATAATATGTTTGTGGTGAATGAACTGATTGAAAGAAAGAAAATTATGGATGTAAACTATACCTATGTTTCTTAGATATAGAGAAAGCTTACGACAGGGATTGCATGGAAGGAGAGTGAGATAGACAAGTTAGAGGTGGGGCAGAGTCGAGTAGCGAGAATGGCACTGAATGCTTTGAGAGGTGATATGGGATGGAGTACACATTCAGAGAAAGACTGGTGAAAGCGACCCTTAAATACAAAGTAAGACTGGAACGAATGGAGGATACAAGACTGGCAAGGAAGGTTTATAATATGTGGAACATTAGAAATAACAAATGGGGGAAGAAGTGTGAGAGAATGGTATACATGAATGGTATGGTAGTTAGAGAAAATATGCATGAGTGGAAAATGATGAGTAGAAATAGAGAGGGGCTAGAGTGGGATGCAAGAAAGTGGAAAAGTGAGATTGCCAAAGAAGTGAAATGCCTTGGGCTAAGAAAGTAGAAAAATGACATGGACCAAAAGGAAACTCTGGTATGGTATAAGGAGAAATAATGCCCAGAGTATGTGAAGTGGTATGAGGGAAGTCTGGGTGGTGATATACTCTTTCGAGCCAGAGCTCAATGCATGGAGGTGAATGAAAGAAGTTATAGATGGTCTGAATCCCGAAGCAAGGTATGCCAGATGTGTGACACAGGAGAGGATGAAGCTGTAGAACATGTGATACTGGAATGTGAGAAGTATGACAGAGACAGAACAGAGATGATGCAGATCATCTTGACTGAAATGGGATGTGATGAAATGGAATTCACAGGGACAGAATGGATGGTATCGCTGTTACGTTTGTGTGAGCAGACCTCAGGTGAGATGATTGGTGCTGTGAAGGAATTCTTGGAAAAAATGTGGTATGCAAGAAGTAGAGAGGAATAGCTATGCGTGGTATTGTTTTTTTTTTCTGATTTCTATTTACAGAAGCTGTCGATACAAAGGCCGACCCTGGAATAAACACCCAGGGTACCTGTAACAGCAATTAAGAGCAAAAGCAAGATCAAGGTAAGCAGAACAAAATTTAATATCAGCAAGTCCCATCTATATCTCCTATTTGTATTATTGTATGTTTACATGGACTAAATAAGAAGAAGAAACAAAAAAATAATGGTAAATAAGAAAAAATAAGAAAATAAATAATGGTAACCCGTAGAAAAAGGTACATTTCCTACTAAAGTCACCATCATCACCAAAGCAAAACAAACACGAGCAGCTGATCAACAACTATGAAGAGGAAATACTCTCTTTTTTGCCTTTTAACTTGGCTTAATTTTTTTTAACGTGGCTTAGTTACTTTTTTAACGTGGCTTAGTTACTCTTTATTAACGTGGCTTACTCTTTTTAACATGGCTTACTTTTTTTTAACGTGGCTTACTTTTTTTTAACGTGGTTTAGTTACTATTTTTTTAACGTGGCTAAACTAGTAACTCTTTTAACGTAGCTTACTCTATTTAATTAACGTGACTTACTTTTTTTTAACGTGACAATGAAGAAGGAATACTGTCTTGTGTTACTATTAACGTGGTTTACTCTTTATTCATGTACGGCATATAAACCAGTAGTTATCGTCCATGGTGTCTGGGATTTAAGAGACAGTCTGAATTTCTTGGCAGAACAAATACAACAAGTAAGTTAAGTTAGTTATCTATATATAATTTCACAAAGTTAAACTACGGTATTTATTGAAAGAATTACCGTTTTGTAGCAGTGTTACCAGATCCGGCTAGGTCCCAGTATTTTGCCCCGGTCATTTCCTGTACTTTACCACGGTTATTTCCCGGTAGTTTGTCCAGGTTAGGTCCCGGTTGTCTGATGCGGTCTAGGTTAGGTTAGGTTAAGGTCAGGCTAATTTCAAAATGCCCCATTTGAATATCTTGGTAATGGGGCATTTGCAGAGAAAATGCCATAGAAGAAAATAGTTTTAGAATGGTCTAAATACGTGGGTAATGAAGGTAGGAAAACCGTACGAGATAATGGTAATTCTTTCAATATTTACTGAAACTACTCCTAAGTCCTTTGAGATATCAACAACAAAAATTTGTGGATAATAAATATGATTTGGGAGTTGTAATAAACTAATTTTGAAAGAGATCTGGCAGAAAAAAAAATTCAATTTTTTCAAAAAGGAACTTTTTTTTATTTAAAAATCAAAATTGGCCTTCATGATAACTATATATGGTTAAAACTTTGCATAGAAGTTCTTTTTGATGTACCTATTTTGAAAAATTGTCTATGTCCGCCAGTGAAAACAGTGTGGACGGGAAAAACTGTGAGCGTGAAGGACGAGCCATATCTGTTTGTAGTGCACAAGGCCCACAGGGTCGAGCGTGCCATTTACACAAGTTATTATTAATCATTATTAGTTAAGTAAAGTTAGGTATTATTAGCTGGAGCTTATATTAGGTTTCCCTTGGGCCGCTATAGTCTAAGTTAAAGTGCGTTTATATAAATTGTGTCGTATGGTATATAATTATTTTCTCCAATCACCTTGTCTACTATAGTAATTTTGGCTCATCTTTCTACATGCTTTTTCATCTATATTATAATGATCCCATTTTATTTTTCCAGTTTCCCTTTCTTGAAATTTGTACCGTACCAAATGCCCTAAGTTACATTGCCTGGTACTAGTTTTTGCATTACCCGGTATCAAACTATTTTAGTTTTCCAGTTTTCCTTTATTGAAATTTGTACTGTACCAAATGCTGTAAGTTATATTGCCTGGTAGCCTACTAGTTTTTGTATTATTAGACATGTAACTATAACATTATGTAGTTTTACCCATTATGTACCATTTAAAAACATTAAATTTTCTTCTGTGGCATTTTAATTGAAAATCTACACACCCCTTGTATAGTTGACCATATCCATTTTTTACAGCTCAGATCACTGTAGTATTGTATGGTACTATGGGTCGTATGCAAGAATATTTGTGGTGTTGACGATGGTGTGATACTAGTATGATGGCTGTAATGTTTGTCTATGGAGTCATCGTACCAGTACCACGCCATCGTATACACTATGAATGTTCTTGAATATGGTCAGGTATTTTATGTTTTTGTAAAACACAGGGCCGTATTCAAGAACATTTGTGGTGTATACGATGGCGTGGTACCTGTACGATGGCTGTAATGTTTGTCTATGGAGTCATCGTACCGGCACCACGCCATCCTATACACCACGGATGTTCTTGAATATGGCCCACAGTACCGGTATTCATGTTACTAGCCAACCCTGTTAATAGTATCCCTGATGATAAGGGGGGGAAGAGGGGCTGACATGATAATTATAATGCATTAGCTACTGACTGATAAGATGAACACATGCCAACATAGCCAGTCTTCAACACACATTTTCCATGGAGGTAAAACTGTAGACTATAATCCTAATATATTGGCTAATTATGGTGTTGTATTGTCTGATAGTAAAGTTACATAACATGGATATTAATAAATGTTCATAATTTCAGCATCATGTTGGGACTGAAGTACATGTTATTGATATACTGCATGGATGGAAGTCTTTGGCACCACTCTGGTATCAGGTCAAGGATTTTTATGCTCGTATTCTCCCCGTCATGAGGCAAGCCACTGATGGTATCATTCTTATTGGTAAGGACAAGATATTTCCATTGTTATCAACAAATTATTTCCATTTTAGCCCTCTTGCACACATTTAATTTACATGTGCATCCTGTCTCAAAACCTCTTATTATTAGTTTACTGTAATCCTGTACTTTAATACCCTAATATCCATTTTATAGGGTACTCTCAAGGTGGTGTCATCTGCCGTGGGATAGTGGAAGCTTTGGACCACAATATTACTACTTTCATTTCTCTTTCATCACCTCAGGCTGGCCAATATGGAGGTTAGTTTGACAAGTTAGAACAATATTGACATTGTGTAATATATACTACAGACATATTGCTCAAATCACTATTTGAAAAGCATTTACTGATTATGTCTATTACATACTAGTATTTAGGTTTAAGGCCTGAAGCATTGTCTATAAACATTCGATGTTACTCAAATTATGCTTTCAGTTAAACAATATCTTGCGATTACTTTGTTCTTTCCAGATTAATTATCCTAAGTTGACAAAGATGGCTATAATGGCAATCTCATTTCAGATGACTTCTTGCGGCTCATCTTTCCTCAGTATATCAAGGAAACCGTGTTTGAAGTCTTCTATTCAAGAGTGGGCCAGAGAGTTTCTGTGGCCAACTACTGGAATGATCCCCACCACCAAGACCTGTACTACAAGTCAGTGTTTTATCAATCTATGTACTATAGTTATGCTAGAAAAAATAATAGGTTAGGCAATGAAGTACAGTAAGTCTGTCATATGGTCTATTAAAAGTTGCATCATTGGCTTTTTAGAGCCCTTAACTTTTCTTGCATGCTGCCCTGAATCACACTATATAAAGATAATGTCATCTATCCCAATGGATTTGGAAAGGTTATGTTTTTATCTCTGATTTTCTTTGTCAATCTTTCTCTCTCTGTCTGTGAACAAAATACTCAAATTTACCCAGGTTGTTTTTCTACAGGTATTCCAACTACCTTCCGTTCATCAACAACGAAATTGAAAGCTCGTATAAGGAAGATTATAAACAAAATTTCCTGAAACTGAAAAAACTCGTGCTTATAGGAGGGCCTGATGATGGAGTTATTACACCATGGCAGTCTAGGTAAGAAAGGCAAGCAGATAGAAAGGTATCTATGATAGTAAAGTGAGTACAGTACAGAGAGGTGTGTGGTGTTGGAAAATCAGGACTTTCATTCTCTCTGTATTAACTATACAGTACTGTATTTACCATGCTCAACCATTTGAGTCAGATTGAGTTACATCATTTTTACACCTCTTCCACTGCCTTCCAATCTCTATCTGTCACACACACATCTGTCTCACCATCCACTAACTCAATCACTTTGTCTGTTACCACCAGCCATTTTGGATTCTACGACGAGAAGGAGAACGTAACAGAGATGCGGGACCAGAGATTCTACAGCAAGGATCTATTTGGTCTGCGTACTCTGGACAAGGCCGACAAGATCACCATATATGAGGTCCCTGGGGTCTACCACACTGACTGGCACCATAATTTGACCGTCATTAAAAACTGCATAATACCCTGGTTGGATTAAGAGGTTTAGGATATTTTCGATCAATTCCGAGGCCACTGTAATTCTCTAAATTGCTTCAATTCTGACCAGTTATTCAGCTCATTGCTTAAGTGATAAATGGATTGCTTGATTGATTGACTAAAGGGTCATACATCACTTGAAAAAGATACAGAGAGGAGAGAAAAACAAGAGGAGACAGTGATTTACAAAATATGTGAAAATGTGTTGACAAACTCTGTATCAATTCACATATCAAAGTAAAATGTGTACCAGTTTCTTACTTGGGCAACTGCACTCTCACAGACAAGTTTTGTCTCTGTTTCTGTCCTTCAATAACCCATAACTATACACAACATGTATTACAGAAGATAGAAATTACTATATATTACTGTGTTCATGTGTATACAAGTATTGTACATAACAGTACAAAGACAGTCACATCAAATAATTACACAACTAATGTTTTACAACTCATGAACATTGTAACCTCCTTGAAACATATTAGTAAGGACTGAGGTGAGGGTGGGTATATTTTTACCCATTAATAGGGGATTGGCATATTTTCACCAGGGTATAAAAGAATGCCATAAAGTACAAATCTAGACAGTAATGTTAACCTAATTCCCCAGAGATAAACTCACAAGAGATCTTACAAGCCAGTATTCTTCTCTTTGCTATTGCTGTCACTCGTGTTGTGTGTGTGACTTTGTGTATGGGATTAAGATGCACTGTACTTGGTGAATTGAAGGTAGTGAGTGATTTCTCCAAACTGTGCCAAAGATCAGCTGTTATAATTCTGGTGATCTGTGTTATGACAAAGTTTGGAGGAATCACTATATAGACTGTTGAAACCCTTTTTTATTAATTATGACAAATTCAACATCCTTGTCCACCATCAGACTGGTGAATTCACTAAACATTTGGCATTGTGTGTGTATTTCTATATAGTACTGTGTGCAATTTCCTTTTTTTTTTAAGGTTTTCTTTACCTAAGATATACTCATACATCTGTGATAGTATTATGAAAGAGTCGCGAACTCGAAGTAACTAACTACTTGTACTCATCACCTGTTAAAAAGTGGGATAAACTCATAAATATTAAGAAAAACATATTTTATTTTTAATGAAAAAGATGAAATATGGAAATGACATGCTTAAAGAGGTTGTGATATTGTTAATGATACAGTAAGATGCTCCAGAGGCTAACTCCTCTGTAGTTGACTCCCCTTGTCAAAACTACTACTAAAGTAATCTAATTTTCTCCACAAGTTGAGAAGGATCACTAACATTATATTCATTGACAATATCATGAGCCTTATAAATATGAGTATAGGTATATAGTATTAACACAAACATTCTGCTTTGTGGGAGTTAAGTTACTCAACTGAAAATATTTAATGGGATGAAGTAAATTTATGAAAGATTAGTCAATAGAAATAATAATATGGTATGAAGTTATATTTTTCAACACAACTCAATGTGATGAGGACTGTGTGAAGTCATGTGACATATAAAAACCCACAGAAAGCATTAATTTCTTCATGTCCAGGAGGTTCCAGATACAACATTATATTTGTTTTTCATTCTGGTCAACATGAAAAGAGTTCAGTATATTCAGCATTGAGGAGCACCTTAAAGTGAAGAAGTTAATATTAAATTCTCTCCAATAAGGACCCTGTGATTGTGTATGAAAATTGGAGGCTTCTTATTCCCCATGACCATGCCACGAAACAAGCTCCTTCCATATAGGCCTAGGTGGTGTTTCCTGGCAATTTTTGGAGGACTCTTATAACTCCAATTTTCTGACTACATCACAGGGTCCTTAATTAAGGGGGCTAGATGTAATTGGTGAACTGAAGGTCATTGATTCCCTGACTAATGTCTTTAATGTTAATCTATTTTATTGGTATAGTTTGAAGGGATTAGTAGCCTCCAATTTGATCACATCACAAACCCTTAAATTATGTTAAGAACCTTTCAAAGTTAATCTAGTCCAATTCAACAAAAGTGAGGTTAGTGCAATAAGGTACTATAATTTATATGTAAAATTACAGAGATAACGTAGAATGCATTAGATTTAAAACCGAAGTACTGTAGTAAAGCCATAATTATTTTCCTGTAGCTTCTTTTGAGGCTATGATGTGCATTTGTTGCTTGTTGTAGTAGGGTCTTAAAGCTCCTTTTTAATTCTTTTGTGCTCAATTGACTCAGATATTCGTCATAATATCTCAAATGTATCAGAATTAAGTCTTTTGAATTGCTCACACCAGGTGCTACAACTCAATACAATTTCACTATATTCAAGAACATCCATGGTGTTAACAATGGTGTGGGACAATGACCCTATTGCTTTGTTCTTGAATATGGTCCACAGAGGAGGTACTCTAGAGGATTGCATGGCTACAGAAAGTGTGTCATTAAATATTCTTATGTTGCTGGAGTTACGTGTGGATTGCAACTCTCACTGTTTTATGGCCTTGGAGTATGTACACTTACAGTCAGAAGTTATGTCCAGATCCCCTGGCAAGATGAATCGCAAGCAGCCTAACTTTGAAGGTTCAAACAACGGTGCGTCTCCCTACAACACACAGTTGTTGTTCGAATAATCAAAGCTTGGCTAGTTACGATTCATAGTGCCAAGGGACCAGGACACAACTTCTGACCTTGAGTGTACAGTACTTCCTGGGAACATTTCTATTTATATATGAAGTATTTATTTTTGATGTAGTAATTTATTGCAAACTTTTAGTGTAGTAAATTATTGGGAATGTTTGGTGTTGTATATTATTGCCAATTTTTAGTCTAGTAAATTATTGCAAATCTTTAAATCAGCAGTTATTACCCTCTTAGAATGAATCTCTATTACACACTTGTTTCTAAAAAATAGATATTATTACTCTAAACGATAGATATTAAGATAGAAACTATTTTTCTAAAAGATGGATATTATTATTATTCAAGTTGTAACAAAGAATATATAGCCTCAGTAAAGCCTTGGTAATTTACTTTATTTGGAGGAATTATAGTAACCTTCAATTTCCTGACACTTTAATTCTATAGGCCTATGCTCCTTAACTTGAGGTGTATGAGAGAAACTATATATGCGAAAAGATATTATAGTGCAACACCAAATACCACTACTTATACTACAAATACCACTACTTATACTACAAATATCACTACTTATACTACAAATACCAGTACTTATACTACAAATACCACTACTTATACTACTTATACTACAAATACCACTACTTATACTGGTAGTGTATTTTACATGTGAAGTTATGAAAATGATATTGTTTTTCAGTGTTAATCCCTTATCCAGTGTTAGTAAGAAGACATTTCGTTCCAGTTCCTTAATGACTGAGGTATTTTCTTGCCATATATTCTATACTTCTCTAATGATCCGTTATTTATGTTATGGAAGATACATTCATAGATTCAAAGGTGTATACAGCATAAGAACATGAAAAAAAGAGAGATATATAACGAGTTTCACCTTTTCTTCTATAGAGGAAAATGAGGACTAAAGACTGAGTACAAGAGAGTCTGCATACTGTCCTCAGAATCCTCACCCAAATACGAGTACACACATAAATACACACACACACCCTAACTGTCTGACATCCACACTCTTACTTCCTGATACTTCAACACACACACACACACACACACACCCTAGCTGTCTGACATCCACACTCTTCCTGATACTTCAACACACACACACACACACCCTAGCTGTCTGACATCCACACTCTTGCTTCCTGATACTTCAACACACACACACACACACACCCTAACTGTCTGACATCCACACTCTTACTTCCTGATACTTCAACACACACACACACACACACACCCTAACTGTCTGACATCCATACTCTTCCTGATACTTCAACACACACACACACCCTAACTGTCTGACATCCACACTCTTACTTCCTGATACTTCAACACACACACACACACACACACACACACACCTTAACTGTCTGACATCCACACGCTTAATTACTTCCTGATACGTCAACACAACACACATACACACACACACACACACTTCCCGCCTGCCATCCAATCACTTTCCTCCCTCTATTTCCCCGCGTGCAGGCTATCTCAACTTGTGGAGGTTGATAATAGGAGCTGTTAACACTTTCCCGGACGCTTAAGAAAGAGGGACCCATTGAGAAAGGAGACAAGGAGACGAGGAGGAGTAGGAGTAGGAGTCCAACAGGTGCCTCAATCTCCCCCTCCCAGGTTAATTATTATGAGGCAACAAAATATGAAGGGGACAAAAGACCTCTCGGCTTCTATGTCAAAAGGATTCACGTGTTAAAGGATCACTCATTTTTTTTTTTTAACCCTTGTTGGTTGATGGGGGATTAATTTCATGTAACTTTTATTATTAATCTTTTCTGGCCTTATAGTCAAGATAGGTATACGAGTCTATATTGCTTTGGGGGATTTCTTATAACTTTTAATTAATCTCTTTTTCCTGGCCTTAGTCAAATAATTAAGTATACGTACGTGGTGTCCATCCGTTTACTTTACCATTTTAAAAAGAAAGATATTTTGAGAATACCCTCGATCGACTTGCTATGTGTATAAGGCTTAATTAAAGATATATGATTATATTTTTATCCAACCACATATTCCAATACATTTTGACGAAGATGTGTAATGTGACAATAAAAAGAAGGAAAAAAAAAGAGGCAAAAGTGAAAATCAGGGACACCGGTGATTATTTTAAAGTTGAGGAAGAGGAAGGAAGGAAGGAAGGAAGAGGAGTGGGGGTGGGGGTGGGGTTGGGGTAGGGGTGGGTGGGGGTAGGGGGGTAGATCCTGTAGTGAGGCGTCAGGAGGACTTTCTTGCCAGTGCGCATCATCTTAGCGCACTGACGTCACCATGCCATCTCCAGTTAAGGGGGGAAGTTTTGTGTTGGTAATTCTGGAGTAACTGAATCCTCCAACCTATTCCAAGCAACAGAACACCATTATTTTTGCTCTTCTGGCTCTGTTTCCTAGCATACTTTGGAGGAATCAAGGCACTCCAATGTACCAAAAAAGAATTGCAGTGTCTTGATTCCTCCAAAGTATGCCAGGAAACAGGATCAGATGAACAAATATAATGAAATCCTGTTGCCTGCAAGAGTTTGGAGGAATAATTTGCTCCAGATTTACCAAAAAGTGTATTTATTACCTTGCTATACAACACTACAAGAACATGGATGAAATAATATGATAAGAACGAGGCTGTGGTCACCAAAACACGACACTGCCTGGTTTGGAGAGAGAGAGAGAGAGAGAGAGAGAGAGAGAGAGAGAGAGAGAGAGAGAGAGAGAGAGAGAGAGTGAGTGAGTGAGTGAGTGGTTTGTATAGAGTGAGTGAGTGAGTGAGAGGTTTGTATAGAGAGTGAGTGAGTGAGTGAGAGGTTTGTATAGAGAGTGAGTGAGTGAGAGGTTTGTCGAGAGAGTGAGTGAGTGAGTGAGAGGTTTGTCGAGAGAGTGAGTGAGTGAGTGAGAGGTTTGTATAGAGAGTGAGTGAGTGAGTGAGTGAGAGGTTTGTATAGAGTGTGAGTGAGTGAGAGGTTTGTGTAGAGAGTGAGTGAATGAGTGAGTGGTTTGTAAAGAGAGTGAGTGAGTGAGTGGTTTGTACAGAGAGAGAGAGAGTGAGTGAGTGAGCATCTCGACCCTGTCTCACTGTTGCCATCTCCTGTTTCACTATCACCATCTCTTTTACTATCACCACCTCTCGCACTATCACCACCTCTTTCACTATCACTGTCTGTCTCACCACCACCACCACCACCACCCACTATAGACACACACACACAAACACATACACAGAGAAGAAACAGTAGTTATTCCTCCTTTCCCTTTCCCTTCCATCTGTTTACATTCTCTCTCCACTTGTGATAATTTTCCAGAGAGGAGCAACGCCATCTGTTGACTGATCCTAGCACCTGCCTTCACAACATTAATCTAGACTTCATTATGGATTTTTTTATTATTATTATTTTAACCTGTCGAAAATGCACAATCACTATTATTATTTTTATTATTGCTATTTTTATTATTGTTATTATTGTTATTATTGTTGTTATTATTATTATTATTATTATTATTATTATTATTATTGTTATTATTATTATTGTTATTATTGTTATTACCTCACCTTCTCTCTTCATACCCACACCTAATACTCTCACTCTTCTCTTCTTCAACCAACCCACTAACACACTCTCCTCACCGTCTATCTTCACTCTCACTCTTTCTCTCCAACCAACTCACTAACACACACTCTCACCGTCTATCTTCACTCTTTCTCTCTTCACTCTCACTCTTTCTCTCCTCCAACCAACCCACTCACACACACACACACACACACTCTCTCTCTCTCTCTCTCTCTCTCTCTCTCTCTCTCTCTCTCTCTCTCTCCCACAACTAATACTCTCACTCACTCACTCACTCACTCTCTCCTCCAACCAACCCATTCACACACACACACACACTCTCTCTCTCTCTCTCTCTACCACAACTAATACTCTCACTCACTCACTCTCTCCTCCAACCAACCCATTCACACACACACACACACACACTCTCTCTCTCTCTCTCTCTCTCTACCACAACTAATACTCTCACTCACTCACTCTCCCCTCCAACCAACCCATTCACACACACACACACACACACACACACACACACACACACACACACTCTCTCTCTCTCTCTCTCTCTCTCTCTCTCTCTCTCTCTCTCTCTCTCCTCCAACCAACCCATTCACACACACTCACACACTCTCTCTCTCTCTCTCTCTCTCTCTCTCTCTCTCTCTCTCTCTCTCTCTCTCTCTCTCCTTCACACCCACAGTTTAATACTCTATATTTTCCTATGCAAATTAGCCTTTAAATCACTCCTCATTTATGTCTCTCTACCATACAAACTTTCCTCGCCCTCCCGTCCAACCCTGAGCCAAGACAGTGCCAAGTTGAGAGGGTCGATAGGGCTCAAAATGATCACCCTTTATTGTGGGAATGTCGACCAAGTTGGGGGATTTCCTGCTGACTCCTCATTATTGCAGACCGAAGAGGAACTTTGATCTTTTGGGAAACTCCGAAAGTGTGGATGAGACGGGGTGGGTCAGAGAGGAGGAGGAGGAGGAGGAGGAGGAGGAGGAGGAGGAGGAGGAGTGGTTGTTGTTGGGGAGGGGTCGAGAAGTGAGTGGGGAGAGAGGAGGAGGGGGAGTGGTTGTTGTTGGGGAGGGGTCGAGAAGTGAGTGGGGAGAGAGGAGGAGGAGGAGGAGGAGGAGGAGTGGTTGTTGTTGGGGAGGGGTCGAGAAGTGAGTGGGGAGAGAGGAGGAGGAGGAGGAGGAGTGGTTGTTGTTGGGGAAGGGTCGAGAAGTGAGTGGGGAGAGAGGAGGAGGAGGAGGAGGAGGAATGGTTGTTGTTGGGGAGGGGTCGAGAAGTGAGTGGGGAGAGAGGAGGAAGAGGAGGAGGAGGAGTGGTTGTTGTTGGGGAGGGGTCGAGAAGTGAGTGGGGAGAGAGGAGGAGGAGGAGTGGTTGTTGTTGGGGAGGGTCGAGAAGTGAGTGGGGGAGAGAGGAGGAGGAGAGGTCAGAGAGGAGGAGGAGGAGTGGTTGTTGGGGAGGGGTCGAGAAGTGAGTGGGGAGAGAGGAGGAGGAGAGGTCGGAGAGAGGAGAAGAGACAGGAAGAGGAGAAGAGGGGTCGAGGAGTGGGTGGGGAAAGGGGTTGGGGAGGAGTGGTAAAGAGGTAGGTGGGTGGGGAGAGAGGAGGAGGAGTAGAGGTTGGGGAGGGGTCGAGAAGTGGGTGGGGAAAGGGTTGGGGAGGAGTGGAAAAGAGGTGGGTGGGTGGGGAGAGAGGAGGAGGAGGAGTGGTTGTTGGGGAGGGGTCGAGAAGTGGATGGGGAAAGGGTTGGGGAGGAGTGGTAAAGAGGTGGGCGAGAAGATAGGAGTGGAGAAGAGATAGGGATGAAATGGGGGAAGAGTAATGAGGTGGGTGAGGAGAGGGTTGAGGATAGGTAAATATAGGGGCTGAAGATGGGGGGGGGGGGGGGTAGAGATAGGAGTGAAGAATGGGGAGGCGGGGATGGGGGAGGGGTAGAGATGGGGGTGGTGGAGAATGGGGGTGGTGGAGCATGGGGGAGAGGTTGAGATGGGGGAGGGGTAGAGATGGGGGGAGGTGGAGAAAGGGGGGGAGTGGAGATGGGGGAGGGGTAGAAATAGGGGTGGGAAATGGGGGGAGAGGTAGAAATAGGGGTGCAAATGGTGGGGGGGGGGTAGAAATAGGGGTGCAAATGGTGGGGGGAGAGGTAGAAATAGGGATGGAAATGGGGGAGGCGGGGTGTAGAGATGGAAGAACAAAAGCGTGTGGAAAGTAGGGGTTTGGGCTGAGAATTTTGGTGTGGGGAGGGGAGGGAATATAAGAGTTTGACCCTATATTGAAACCATAACAACCCACAATACAATAAATAATAAATAAATAAATAAATAAATAAATAAATAAATAAATAGATAAGTAAATAGATAAGTAAGTAAATAAATAAATAAATAGATAAATAGATAAATAAAGATAAATAGATAAATAAATAGATAAATAATAGATAAATAAATAGATAAATAAATAGATAAATAAATAAATAAATAAATAGATAAATAAATCGATAAATAGATAAATAAATAAATAGATAAATAAATAGATAAATAAATAGATAAATAAATAAATAAATAAATAGATAAATAAATAAATAAATAAATAAATAAATAGATAAATAAATAAATAAATAAATAAATAAATAGATAAATAAATAAATAAATAAATAAATAAATAAACTAATCTATGTATAATGAGTGTAGATAGTTAAGTAAACAATTATAAAAATCTGTATAATATTGTGTAAAACTTAAAGAATTAAATATTGATTAAGGTATGGCTTCTGAACAGTCACGAGCACTAATAAGTATACAGCTCTGGTTGAAGCTTCGAAAAGTCCAAATTCACCAACAAACAAACTAATTCCAATGGAGATCTTATTGTGTGCCTTTATTATTTTTCTCTCTCTAGGTATTCGAAGCACACCTGAATACTTATTAGTGCTCGTGACTGTACAGAAGCCTCACCTTAATCAATATTTAATTCCTTAAGTTTTACACAATATTATACAGATTTATATAATTATTTACTTAACTATCTACACTCACTGTACACAGAATAGTTACATTGTGTAGGGAAAATACATCCATTAAACATCTTATAATAATAATAATAATAATAATAATAATAATAATAATAATAATAATAATAATAATAATAATAATAAAAATAATAATAATAATAATAATAATAATAATAATAATAATAATATTTTCAATCGTGTTTATATTTTCTTTTAATATTTTTTAATTCTGTTGTTATTAAGTTTTGCTTTTTCAGATTAATTAATGACATACATACATTTTTGATATGGTATGGTCTCTAAAAATTATCTAGATTTGGTCTCTGTAATAGCGAGTGTGTGTGTGTGTGTGTGCGTTGTGTGTGTGTGTGTGTGTGTGTGTGTGTGTGTTGTAGGGTGTGGGGGATATTGGTTCTTTACAAAGATTACTGCAAATTGCTTTATGCTTCTTTGTAATTCCATGGTTGCCTGTAATATTTTGGAGAGAGAGAGAGAGAGAGAGAGAGAGAGAGAGAGAGAGAGAGAGAGAGAGAGAGAGAGAGAGAGAGAGAGGACTTGAATGTTACATCGAGGGCAAAGGCTTCATCACCATTATTTTTTTTTTTTTTTGCATGCGTTTGTGTGTGTATGAGAGAGAGAGAGAGAGAGAGAGAGAGAGAGAGAGAGAGAGAGAGAGAGAGAGAGAGAACAACAAGGTAAGGAGCCAGCCAGATGAATTAACAAGCACTGAATCCATTAATATTCTTTTATCATTCAAATAAGGTGACGCTCCCTTATGATAATCTCTCTCTCTCTCTCTCTCTCTCTCTCTCTCTC
The DNA here is from genome assembly GCA_033782935.1 of Petrolisthes cinctipes. Taxonomy (NCBI): domain Eukaryota; kingdom Metazoa; phylum Arthropoda; class Malacostraca; order Decapoda; family Porcellanidae; genus Petrolisthes; species Petrolisthes cinctipes. Next base: position 3,259 of record JAWQEG010002100.1, on the reverse strand, counting down.
TCTCTCTCTCTCTCTCTCTCTCTCTCTCTCAGAAGGAGCCAGGTGAGGGACAACTGACCTAGAGTTACCGAAGTTGGGAAATATTGAGTGAAAGTTGAGGAATTGGTGATCTCTTTTCATCTCTCTATAACCTTCGTCTTCCACCATCTTCTCTTTTCTCATTCACTCTAACTAACTTCTCCCCCTTCTTCCCTATTCTTCCCTTCCCTGCTTACTCCATTATTCCACTCTTCCTCTCCTCCTCCTTTACCTCTTCACTTCCTTCCTTTCTTTTCCTCTCCTATCTTTTCCTCTCCTTCTCCTTCCTTCCTTCCTCTCCTTTTCTCCCTCCTTTCCCTCATCCCTTTCCTTCCCTCTCCTCCTCCTTTACCTCTTCCCTTCCATTCGTTTTCTCCTCCTCCTTTACCTCTTCTCTTCCTCTTTCCTCTCTATCTTTCCCTCTCCTATCTTTCCCTCTCCTTCTCCTTCCTTCCTTTCCTTTTTTCCCTCCTTTCCTTCCCTTCTCCTCCTCTTTTACCTCTTCCCTTCCATTCTTCTTCTCCTCCTCCTTTACCTCTTCCCTTCCATTCTTCTTCTCCTCCTCCTTTACCTCTTCCCTTCCTTTCTTCCTCTCCTATCTTTCCCTCTTCTATCTTTTCCTCTCCTTTTCTCCCTCCTTTCCCTCATCCCTTTCCTTCCCTTCTCCTCCTCCTTTACCTCTTCCCTTCCATTCTTCTTCTCCTCCTCCTTTACCTCTTCCCTTCCTTTCTTTTCCTCTCCTATCTTTTTCTCTTCTATTTTTACCTCTTCCCTTCCTTTCTCCTTCTCCTCCTCCTTTACCTCTTCCCTTCCTTTCTTCCTCTCCTTCTCCTTCCTTCCTTCCTTCCTCTCCTCTGCTATCTTTCCCTCTTCTATCTTTTCCTCTCCTCCTCCTTTACCTCTTCCCTTCCTTTCTTCCTCTCCTTCTCCTTCCTTCCTCTCCTTTTCTCCCTCCTTCCCTTTCCTCCTCCTTTACCTCTTCCCTTCCATTCTTCTTCTCCTCCTCCTTTACCTCTTCCTTCCTTTCTTTTCCTCTCCTATCTTTTTCTCTCCTATCTTTCCCTCTTCTATCTTTTCCTCTTCTCCTCCTCCTTTACCTCTTCCCCTCCTTACCTCTTCCCTTCCTTTCTTCCTCTCCTCCTCCTTTACCTCTCCTTCTCCTTCCTTCCTCTCCTCCTCCTTTACCTCTTCCCTTCCTTTTCTCCCTCCTTTCCTTCCCTTCTCCTCCTCCTTTACCTCTTCCCCTCTTCCTCTCCTTCTCCTTCCTTCCTTTCCTCTGCTCTGCTTCAGATATCGTGTGTTGAGAGTGACAACCTAACCACTGTCTTGATTGTGGCAAGATGACCTGACAACCTCGCGTCTCTGATTGTCTCTCTCATTAGTGCACAGGTGGGGGTCTCTCACTCTACCCCCCCCCCCACACACACACACACTTACACACACACACACACTCTCTCTTTATCTCTCTTTATCTCTCTTTATCTCTCTTTATCTCTCTTTATCTCTCTCTCTCTCTAACTCTCTAACTCTCTAACTCTCTCTCTCTCTCTCTCTCTCTCTCTCTCTCTAACTCTCTAACTCTCTAACTCTCTAACTCTCTCTCTCTCTCTCTCTCTCTCTCTCTCTCTCTCTCTCTCTCTCTCTCTCTCTCTCTCTCTCTCTCACACACACACAAACGCATGCAAAAAAAAATGGTGATGAAGCCTTTACCCTCGATGTAACATTCAAGTCCTCTCTCTCTCTCTCTCTCTCTCTCTCTCTCTCTCTCTCTCTCTCTCTCTCTCTGTGTGATGAGTGAGTCGTGATGGTTTTATTTACCCACCAGAAAAATATATATCACCCGCCTGAATCTCACAACATTTATTTATCTTCTGTGGTGGGGTTATGGTGGCAGGTGTGAAATGACAGGTATGATAGCAAATGTGAAGGTTGCAGGTGTGAATTAGCAGATGTGGAGATGACAGGTGTGAATTAACAGATGTGGAGATGACATGTGTGAATTAACAGATGTGAGATGACAGGTGTGAATTAACAGATGGGAAGATGACACGTGTGAATTAGCAGATGTGAAGATGACAGGTGTGAATTAAAGATGTGGAGATGACAGGTATGAATTAGCAGGTGTGAAGATGACAGGTGTGAATTAGCAGATGTGATATGACAGATGTGAATTAACAGATGTGAAGGTTACAGGTGTGAATTAACAGATGTGGAGATGACACGTGTGAATTAGCAGATGTGAAGTGACAGATGAGGAGATGACAGGTGTGGATTAGCAGATGTGAAGTGACAGATGTGAAGTGTGTGGAACGAGAGGTGTGATAACAGATGTGGAGTTAGAGTTATGGTCACAAGTGTGGATTAACAGATGTGGATTAACAGCTAGGAAGGGTGTGGAATGAGAGGTGTGGAATGAGAGGTGCGGTGTGACAGGTGTGGAGGCGACACGAGCAAGGTGACAATTGTGATATAATATGTGTGAAGTGTGTGTAATGAGAGGTGTGAAATACTATGTGTGAAGTGTGTGTAATGAGAGGTGTGAAAAATAATGTGTGAAGTGTGTGGAATGAGAGGTGTGAAATAATATGTGTGAAGTGTGTGTAATGAGAGGTGTGAAATACTATGTGTGAAGTGTGTGTAATGAGAGGTGTGAAAAATAATGTGTGAAGTGTGTGTAATGAGAGGTGTGAAATAATATGTGTGAAGTGTGTGGAATGAGAGGTGTGAAATAATATGTGTGAAGTGTGTGGAATGAGAGGTGTGAAATAATATGTGTGAAGTGTGTGTAATGAGAGGTGTGAAATACTATGTGTGAAGTGTGTGTAATGAGAGGTGTGAAAAATAATGTGTGAAGTGTGTGGAATGAGAGGTGTGAAATAATATGTGTGAAGTGTGTGGAATGAGAGGTGTGAAAAATAACAGGTGTGTGGGGTGTGGAATGAGAGGTGTGATAATTAAATAACCCTATGATGTAGTCAGAAAATTGGAGGTTAATGAGTCCTTCAAATATGCCACGAAACACACACACACACACACACACACCTATATGGAAGGACACTGTTTCGTGCATAGTCAGGAGGAATCAGAAGCCATGCACCAGGGAGTAGCAACAAGAACAGTTACAGAATCTTCGTTGTTATTTCCGTCACAGTACATTACAACAACAACAACAATACGGTATTATAAGGTACGCATGCGTCTGGTAAACCCAACCCGTGTGTAATCCTCATTTGGGTATTTT